>JAUBOD010000918.1:1731449-1756058 GCA_032353885.1 Nothura maculosa
ATTGCACACACGGCTCCCAGTACCTATGCTGTATTGGGTACAGGTGACCAACAGATTTCTGTTTCACGCTGCTGAGGGCCAGCCAACTACTAACATAAGGCTGGGAATGCTGTTAGCTGTAAAGATCCTAGTTGGTTTGCCTGCTGACAGATTTTCAAGTGTTTGGGCAAGATGGAGGGTCCCACTCCTGCTTCAGTTCCTAAAGGCCCAGGTGAATTGAGTGTGGACTATGATCACATCACAGCAAAGGACACACTGCTTCTCAGGGACACTATGGTGGAGCACTGAAGTGCAGATGTCCAGGTATCACACTGGACACTCAAACTGAAGTTCTAGTTCTAGTTCTAGTCCTATCACACTAGAGCTGAAGTTCTACATTCTTTTTTTATATATACACACACATAAACACACGCACACACACACACACACACACCCATCACCAGCCAAGTGGGAAAATCTACACGAAAAACAAATAGCTCTGTTAATTTTGCTTAAAACACATTTCTAATACTCCAAACTTGATCTAGAGTTTTTTTATGGAATTTATTATGTTTTCCACAAGCATTAAATGTTTGCTTTACTACAAAACTACATGATATCCTAACTGAAAACAAAATGGGAAACAGTAACATTTACTTGCTTTGCGTTTAAATATACAAACTCTCAGCTTGAACACTCAGCCACATCTCCTAAAACACACTGGAGGCTTCTAACTCTTCAGCAAGTAATAAGCTGGGTAAAAGAAAAAGGCCCTGGGATAATTACACCTAATGGTGTTTCGGCACCAGCCCTCTCTCTCATGGAGCCTGGTTACACGTGTGAGCAGAGGTCTGTGTTTGCACTCACACCACTGTCCTGCCTGTCTGCTTAGCTCAACCAGCCTGGCCACCCCCAAACTAGATGGCACAGGTCACAACTATTAAGAATGATTAACTTGGCTTTCAGACAAATGCTCATTTGTCCATCCCTACCTGCACAGCTTATGGAGTCAGAATATGACCTTTTTTTAATAATCTCATCAGTACTCCTTGTGAAAATCCTACATCCAAAGTGTACTTTTTGACACTGAGGAGTAGTAGTACAGAGAAGAGCAAGTGTATGGCAAGATTTTCACAGGGGGCTTTTTTACCATACAGAGGATTTTTTGAGTAAATTTCTTTATTTCCTGATACCACTACTCTGCAGGCCTGGGACTATTAATATTGCAGCTGCAGACAAACAAAGTTGCAATGTACCAGATTCCCTCATAAATATAAAGTTCAGCAGTGTCTTTAAATTAGTAATCCTAGCCTTGATGATATGCAAAAATGCAGAATAGAGAAAAGATGATAGCTCTTGGAGTATTTTGCTCTTGACATTGTTCATTTCAGACATTTATCCACAAATCAGTGTTTAAACACTGTGGGTATAAACACATACCATATTTCCTCTTTGGTAATTTAAAGGTTCAATTCTTCACTAAACTAAACCCTGAAAGAGGAAAAGTAAACAAGGAGAAAAAAAAGTCCTCAAGCAAACAAACAAACTAACAAACTTTAGAGCCACCCCATAAAGGTCTAACACAGTAATTGCATTCTGTAGCACAGTCTCAGGTTAATAGTTATCTTCAGGTTATCTTTTCAGATAAAGAAACCCAATCACTTTCTCGAGTCACAACCAGAACCTGTTTGGGATGGCCAATGTGTACAGTAAGTACATTTAGGATGCTATATGTAGATGTAAAAGCTAGAGAACACAACATTTGGCATTTCCTCCTCTGTCTAAACAGGTGATGCACAGTGTAGACGAACCCTGCACGTGAAGCACTGCACTGCACTGCACTGATGGATGTGCTCTGTACCCACACTTCGGGCAGTTCTGCTCCCATCCTTTCTAAAAACACCGCTATACCATAGAGAGATGGTGCAATGAGAAATCCTTATTGTTACTGTACTCTGCTTTCTACTTGCCCTAATGATTTGTTGTTGATTTTAGCAGACATTCAGATATAACTTCAATGCAAACTTTAAGCAAGCCCTTTACAGCTATAAAGCTTAGCCATTAACAACAAGCACAAGAAACTAAAATCTCAACAGCTTTTTAGATTGCCCTTTACACAAGACAAACTGTAAAATGATACGATCCAATAACAAGCTAAGAACCGATCCAAGTGGTGAGAGTGCAGACATGGTTTTGTGTTCTGTAATGTGTGCCTGAAAGGAGAATATGGTTAAAAACACTGGCGGCACTGAGTTACCGGAATAGCTGGCACTTCCAGGAATGAGAGCATTCCTAATAAATCTGTGGACACTGCATTTACCGCAACAACAGCAGGTTTTCTTACATTCACGTTACAGACCATCGAAATACACTGTTTTTCTATCAAGCTTCTGTAAACTCTGCTGGTAGAACAGGGTTGCCAGACAGCGTGAGGCAAAAGAGCAATCTGAAACATCATCTTGGAGGAGCCACAGAAAGAGTATTTGTGTGTTTAGGAGACACAGTTCTTCTAGTTGCCAAATGCAATTTTGTTAAAGGATTGACGGAGTGCAAAAAATATAGGCTCTAATGACACGGCCATGTGCTTGCTACCTTCCAAAACTAACAGCACCTGCAGAGAATCCTAATTTCCTCCAAGCTCTGCTTTAGTTTCTTGATTGTAGTGAAAACATACAATCTGAATGGGAAAGTTGTTTTTTTTTTTCCTCCTTTCACTGTTCATTTAACAGTTTTTATAATCTTCTTGTGGATTAACACTAAGTCTAGCATGCAAAAGTATCTTTCCGCAGGATGTAATCTGCTTAAAGACTGAATGGTTTTGGCCTATGGCAAAGGTTGAAAAGACAGTGCAGCCTTCCTCAGACTCTCACATCTGGCTAGTACTCACAGAAAAAATAAAAGATCCCCAAAGACTAGCTGCCTTATTTTGTTACTAAATATTGCACACTTAAAAGCCACCTCGTTTTATAACTTTACAAATATGTAGGGCTGCCTGCTTGAGTTGTACACTTAGGTTGTTCTTGCCAAGAATCAAAACAGGAGTTTCACTGTAACTAGTTAAAATGTCACCTCTCTCTATAAATCCCGGCTACGTTCCCGGGCAGGAAGGGGCAAAATGTGAGCGCAGGCTCTGGGCTGGACGCGCGCAGGACGCAGGCCACGCGAGCGCGCCGCGCTGGGTGTCTGGCACAGAGCTGCCATCACCTGCATCACGAGCGCCCGCGGCGCCACGCGGGGCCCTTCGCCGCAGCAGGGGCAGATGCCCGGGGAAGCTCTGGTCTGTGTGAGGATCACAGCCGCCTGCTCCCTGTGTGATTGTGACGCAGGCACCAAGGTTGCCTGCCTGCAGCCGCTGCCCAGCGTGCGGCGCCCGCGGCCCCTTCGGCAGCGGAGGCCGGGGCGGCCTCCCCATCCTGTCCTGGTCGCAGCCTCCATCCCAGCCTCGCGTAGGGCTGCGAGGGCGCCAGCCGGGAGCCTCGGCTGGGCTGGGCGCTCGAACACGCGCTCTGTGCACATCCCTCAATACCTGAATTCTGCAACTGCCATGAATACGCATTTGTCATCGCGCTAGTCCAGTGGTGTTACTGAGTCGGGTTGAGACCACAAACAGTACAGCCCTGTTTTAATGACCAACAGCAGACATAAAATTTATGCTGTTCTAGCTGCCTGTGGTTGCTGTTCTCGCTGCTGAATAAATGGCTCTATCTTCAAAAGATCTGGTTGACCTGCTGATTTGAAACCGCTTCCCACCAGCAGTTAACTGTGGACCCCCAGCTGAGATCAAAGATGGCCCTGTCTGCGTGGAAAAGAGGGCTTTTTAACAGGCAGAAGGCAGGAGCATCTCTGCCGCGGAAGGGGAATCGCAGCGCGGCCAGGCTGCCGCTATCTCGCAGCAGCTAATTAGGGCCTGATCCAGCACCCAGCAAGATCCTGGGAAGCCCAATTAGAGGAAGTGCTGGATTGGCCCCTTGGTATCTCCTGCTACATTTTGTTTAAAAAAAGACATAGAACATGCCAATCTCTCCGCTATATTAATTTACTATATTCTCTTGAATAGAACTATTAGATGAACCTTCCAATCTTGTTTTATTTTTGATAACACGCAGAGCTCCCACCTACTTTCTATGGAACAAAAACCATCTCCGCGCTTGGCCCTTCAGAAAATGAAATGACCCTAGCTGAAATAAGTCCAGGGCCACAGGAGCAGGGACGTGATTGAACTCTGCCTTCTGTGAACTTTATAGTCTAACACACATGCAACTTTAATCTCCTTAGCACACTCAGCATCAGTACCACTGTCTTCTGATTTGGTGGAACTTCTAGTGGGTTAATTCCAATTCCATTGGACCCGGACATGTTGCTGTAGAGGACAGATAGTAGGAAAAAGAATAAATATCTTTTCCTTTCAGTGAACATTTCTGCAATATACACTAGCTTAAATTTTGCTCTTTTAAGAACTGGTTGGCAAACATCAAAAATAGTTTCACATTAACAGATATTTTTTCAAAATATGCAACCTTAAAGCTAGGCACGAGTAACCTGCTGCAAATAAATGAGTCTTCTGTGTCTGCTTTAGTCACAATTAGAGAAGTTGCAAACCTGAGTTTTCCATTCTTGTGAAAATTCCTGGTACAGGCCTAAATGCATGTGTGTTTGTGCATGCGTGTGTGAAAACATCTCTTATGTTTTGTGGCAGTCACCTATGTCCACCTTATGGCATCCTTGACTACTGGAATGAATCAGTAACAGAAACTTAAAATTATGTAGATTCTAATATCAATGTCTACCACAACTGACTTTGGGACAGTTACCTCAGCAAACCCCATGTCTGAATATTTGAAGAACCCGACCTCTGAAGAAATGATATATTTTATAGTCTACCTCCGCACTGACAGTGTCAAACATAAATAAACATCGATGCATACAATGTATGTACTACCCACTTCAAAAGTTGCCACCAAACCACTGCCCTGATTTACTTTTGAGTGTTGTATTTATTTTTATTTCATGGTCTTTTTATTTATGGAATGCTATAAATATTCTAGTTCAGACATTAATTAGAAAAAAATACTTAATGAATCTGAGGTTCTTGCAGAGCTTGTGCGTTAATTCATAAAGTTATGGGAACAGGCACACCAATGGCGTCAGCTCAACTTCAGCCCTAAAATGCACTGTGAAGGAAAATACTGCTATGAGTGTCCAGGCCTGTCAGAAAGCCACTAATGGGCTGCCGTGATTGCACGGCAATCTGATCTTGGGAAGTATTGGGCTAATGTTAGCAGACAAATTCAGACAGAAGGGCACTGTCATTTAGGGTAGGATTGAGGCACATGCACTAGACTTCACTGTATGTACAGCTGCTTGTTTCCAGGGGAAGGAGAAGTTCCTTTGGAAAGAAAGAAAAGAGGAAGAAGCTCTCCTGAACATACAGAGGAAGCAGCTTTAAAAGTTCATGCCCTTCATCTTGCAGTAGCCCTACTCCGTAAACACTGCAGACAGTTCCAGGTAGCACTGGTTTCTGAGCTCAGACCTCCTTGCAACATGCCTCTGCTTTTTTTTAAAGTTTAACTGCAGGACAGAAGATGCTAGTGAAGAGGTATATAGTTCATATGCAATATAAGTGCACACGGTCACTGTTTTTAAGTTGTGTTCATCTTGTACAATGAAGCCCACACTCATGATCCTACCCTGCCTGGCTTAGTTACTGCATATCTAGATACCTTTGTCTCCAGAGTCACCAGGGCACTTCTCAGCAGATATCATGCTTCCCTGCCTGCTATTCCTGAGACATATCAGCTGCTCAGCAATTAAGGCCTTAAAATGCACAAAATTATTAACATCACTAACTGAGAAAGATAAGAATAGAATCCTTGACCCATCAAAATCAAATGGCATTTTGCCATTAAGCGTGGGTGGGTGAGAAAGGATGTCAGCTACTATCTTGCACAGAAATGAAAAAGACAACTCTCACTCCCAAATTTCACACAAGGAACGGGAGAATGGGAGAGGAACGGGACTTGCTCTACACCTTGAGTATATCTAACATGAAAAGCTGAGTACGGTTCCTTATGTTTAACACAGACTGAAATATGCAGAGATTTTAGCAGCATGTCTCTAAACAATCTTCCCTGAGAGGGTAGAAATGATACTAGAAGAAAATAATTCAGCTAAACTGGAATGGGTATTCATGAGGCTGGGAATCCAAAACTGCCACTGACCAAATACCACTTTCTTGTCCCAGATCTGCAGCTAGGGCCCCTCAGGGAACAATTATTGTGGGGCTTGGAGGAATGTGGAAGAAGTAAGGCAAAACTGCTTTGCTCTAACCTCTTTTTCAAATATTGCCCCACCATTCTGCTGAAACTTCATCTGTATCTGTTCACATGGTCAAAAGCACAATAAACATGAGCCAAGTAGGGAAGCAGAAAGCTCCTCAAAATAGGATCTTAAAATGGAAAGTATTAAGCAATCTTTACTATGTGAGCCACAGCCGTTCCCTCCTAGAGCAAGAACTATCGTATTTGCTCTCCTTCCGTAGGAAGGCTTCAGCTGGCAACGAGCCCCGAGATCAGAACATTTGAGCTCTGCTGGACCTATAAAGGAATTAATACCCGAGCTGAGAGCTCCACTGAAAATACCTGGCCCTTGCTCTCCTCACCCAGCAATAACCACCACCACCTCCGTGCTTCCCTCCTGAGAGCACTGCCTGAGGATGTGCCCGCAGAGCCTTGTGAAAGAGGAGGTCTTCTCAGCAGGGTAACCAAAATCTCCACTCATCTGGGGCACAGAAAAATAAGCAAGATGGACACTCAGCATTCCTCTGAGGCAGCTTTGCTCCATGTTTAACAGTTTTGTCATGAGGTCCATTTTCACAAATGCCCTCATGTCAATACTGTATTCCCAGTGTTGGTAAGGTATGCACTGCATAATGCTCATCTCACTTCTGAGAAATAAGAAGCACCAAGCCTGAGACTTGTACTTTAGCTTGAAGTACACTCACTTTTCCTTATGGAAAGTGAGGCTCAGAAGCAGGAGCAAAGGACCAGTGGGATGTTCCTCCGTGCATGTTAGTGCACGGAGCGAGGAAAAGCTGCTGACGCTTGAATTCCGCTGCATTTTTGAGCTTGGACTGCTACAACTGGGGCCCATTTTGGCCCAGGGCAGTCAAAATTCAATATGCCTCGTAGGAACTCAGCTTAGCAGTGTGGTTTGGCTGTTTTAGACTTAACTCAGACTTAACAACCAAGGGAACGTCTGACAGACCATGTTTAGAAGACACTATTTGCACAAATCACCTTCTTATTAATTTTATTATGTGACTGCTCAGCCTTATATGATAATCTTTCTTGTCATTCTTCTTTTCTATGATATAGATTTTGATGAGTATAGATTTTGTTTCAATGCTAAGACTTACGGGCTAAGGCATTAAGCTAAGGCACAATATGTGAAGAGACAGTAACCTCAGAATGACATTTGCAAGGTTCAGCCTTGTATAATGGGAATAAACGTATCAAATGTATTGAAATATCTGACAGGTGATATTTATTTATTTACAAATAATGCAGCCACTTGGGACTCTCAATGGCTGGATTCCACGAGCACTTATGGGCTTAGGTTCAGCAGAGCTACCTACATTAGCAGAGCTAATAATGGGTAAATGGATGCAGTGTTCAGGTCTAAATTCGAAACAGTGCAACGTAAACAAGCAGAGTGTAGCTACCCAGATAGGCAATAGGTTATTTGTTTCCAGTGGTTACTGGAGAAACACCAACAGTAGCACGGTTATATCAGGCAGGATATTTAAGGTATTGAGATCTTCTGTTTTGCAGATACTTTATGAAGGTATCTTTGCATTTCTCAGTCCTTAGAATATTCATTTTCGCAACATTTTGATGACATAGAGGCACGATATTCTTCTCAATTCATGAACTGCAGTCTTCTGTACAGAAGATTTAAGACTAGATTCATTGAAAGAGTCTCTTCCAATGCTGCCTAAATTTGGAGGCAGGTACATAATCTAAGTGCTTTACCTTTACTTTCAAATCTCATAGAGCACCTGGCGCAGGGTTCAGGTATATGAAGTCATATAATAGAGTAACGCTTGAGCTACTGGCCCAGCTACCCCGAGGCAGGTGCCACAGGTTGAACTGCGCCATGTTTCAGGAATGTTCCTTGGCTGAGTGCTTGTGTGAGGGAGTTCTTCGTGGCTCCATCTTCAGCTGGCCCTGAGCAAATCCAAGCTTGGGAGCTTTAAAGCTCTGCTCTCAGTGCCCGAATGCGTGCCCGAATGCGTGTATGAAGTTATATAATAGTGGTTGAGTTACTGGCCCAGCTACCTCGAGGCAGGTGCCATGGGTTGAACTGCGCTGTGTTTCAGGAATGTTTCTCAGCTGAGTTCTTGTGTGAGGGAGTTCTTCGTGGCTCCATCTTCAGCTGACCCTGAGCAAACCCACGCTTGGGAGCTTTAAAGCTCTGCTCCCAGTGCCCGAATGCGTGCCCTGTCTGCAGGCCCCTCGCCTTCTGACTCATTTTCAATGCATGTTGCCATTGACTATATCCTCCTAAATGCACAATAAACCGTAGATCAAACACTTGGTGTGACAAATTTCATCAGTCAGACTGTAATCAAACATTGCACAGAGCACGTAGCAGTTTATTCTGAAGTGAATGGAGAGAAGTATGCCCCTTGCCAAGACACTTTCATTCATCCGTCCAAACACTCTGAATCACTTCATCATGACAAAGAATCCCAAGTTGCCTTTATCTGAATACTTAAAGTGTAGTTAGACTTGTAACTTGTGGATATGTCAGCGCATATCCACATATGGATAATAAGCATACATAAACCACACAACTGCAGTACAAAGCATTATAAAGTCTAATATGATGATGTGTTCTACTAAAAAAAAAAAAAACAAAACAAAAATCATAATTTTTTAATAAGCTACTATGTATTTGTAAAAATAATTTCGATTACCACATAAACTTCCCTCTTGGTCTAGATAGCAAGCTACCTTCATCGTCACATGCTACATTAAGCAAAAAGTATTCCTGTTAATGTTCTCCTAAGGAATACTGCAAATACTTAGGCAACATGAACTGACTGTTATTATTACAGTAGTATGTAGAGACCCCCTGGCACTAAGCAGATCTGCTAGAAATTTGGGTTTCCAATTACTAAGCAAAGCCCTTCCCTTTTGCAGTACCACCAAAGCACACTAATTTTTTTTTGAACAATGAAACAAAGTAGGGACAAAATAGCTCCACAGAGCGTGCAGCTGCTCAGTAAAATTTAGTATTCTTATCAGTTTCACTAGGGCTAAAAGTGCACATGGACCTCGCCACATCTAGGGCCACCAACTAGTTGAACAAGAGGACCAGATGATTTCAGGATCCAAAGCTCTGCTTTAGCTCTGGACACTCTCCTAGGGCACCAGACCTGTCATTTTAGGGACGTCCACCAAGAATCTCTCAGGACTGAGGACCTATAAAGCTGGTGACAGAGAAATTTTCCAGGTGTCTGAGAAATTTTCCAGGTGTCATGAAAATGCTACAGGGATTAAGGTAAAGTTTAGTTCAATCTAACATAGTTTTAATGGAGTAAGGTTCAATGAGCTAGCATTTTCTGGTAACATTTTGCTTTCTGAGAAAATAGCTAGCTCTGTTAATCCCAGCTTGAAAATTAAGGCTCAGAGATGACTTTCCAAGATCAAAAAGAAGAGATACTTAAGATCAGGAATGGAATAATGGTTCTGCTCCTCTCATCCTTAAACCTAACTTAGTTACTTAAATACAACCCCAGGTTTCCTCTTTGATTCCTACCTTTAGGCATTTGAAGACAGACAGAAGCCAGGGGTCAAAGCCACTAGCCACAACTTTATATAGCTGTAGTATCAGACAATTCCCACAGAGCTAAAAGTAGACATTATTAGTTATGCTGTTCTCTTCAGAGAGAACCTCCTCCACAGAGAAGATTAAGGGTATTCAGAAAAAAAAACACCTTCTATTCATAAGATTGTTTTTTCCTTTTCCCATAGTTACAAGATGCAGCCACCTTTTTTTTTTTTCTGTTACACATACCACAAACGCCATCAATTAAGCCTTTAAAAATGAATAGCTATTTTAATACTTTTTAGCCTAGTTATGCCTAAACTAAACTTTTAAACTCAACTCTAATTTTAGTTCCCAGTGAGAAAAAAATCACTCTGATTTACTCAAATAAGAATTTAGGGACCATCTATAGCATCATAGAGGCAGAATTTCTGAAGGAAAAGCCATGTTAGTCACTCTTGATCTTCTCATGCCCACCATCAACAAGGAAGTATTTGCTAGGGAGGAACTCGTGCCTATTGTTGAGAAAACTCTTTCCCTTTAATATTCTTCTCTACCTAGTTACACCTGATGCTACCCAAGGACAAATGTGTTTTTTCTTTCTTCAGGACTCACAATTTCCAGTCTCCTTTCAGTCTCCTTTCCAGTCTCCTTCTAGTCTCCTTTCAGTCAGCATAAACATCATGAACTGAAAGTCCATGTTATCATCATTTGTATTTTCTTTATACAGCCACAGATCTAAGTTCCTCATGAATTTACTTGGCAAGGTAAGTAGAGGAACAGCTACCCTGAAAAGCGTAGTAACAGCAGGCCTTTCAGGTGCTTTGAGAGTGTATGCTCTATTCTGGCCGGGATTCTTCACTCAACAAATTGCTGAGCGTGATAAACTGTTATATAAAAACATCTTCAGCTAAATAATGATGAGTGAAATGAAGCCCGCGAAAGCATTTGGAGAAGGATTAGAATGACATAAAAAGACTCAAGCCAGATCAGCAGTGACATTTTCTAGCTTGCAGTTCTTGTGCAATGAAGCATTCTTGGAACTCACACAACTTGATAAGCATTTCTAATCAATAATTAAAATCAACAGGGATTACAAACATATATAGAAGTGGTGCATTTCCTGCTAAATCCTTCATACCTTGGAAATTACATTTTGGTTTCAAGTGTAACTCGAGTTTATTTAACAAGATGAGCAGAATGAAAACTTTTTTTTATAGCTGCACAGTGCACAGTCTTAGAAACAATTTTTTCACAATGTTCTTCTAAAATTTGTTTTTTTTTTTCCTGACAGTCACTGTATCTTATACTTTGCATATTCTGCATACAGATTGGCAATACTGTTAAACTGTGCTCACACCTGTAATATATTTAGAAGTACCACAGAGAAGCAGATTCAGTCAGATTTAAGCAAGAAGTTCATATGGGCCAACAGTCCAGCAGAAGGCTTCATTTCACTGGAATAAAAGCGTACTCAGATTTGTCTTGTAGAGTTTTCAAAAATAAAAAGTTACCTTTCAAACACTGTAGCGGCAGTAACTATGGGAGATACACTGATTGAGCACACACATTCAAGAGCTCTGTTTTTAAAAATGCCTTTGTGTAGTATGGTGGTTTATTTTCCAATGTGCTCTGCTGTTTAAGAGAAAACTGAGGCAAAGAGAAAACTTCTCGGAAACAGAAGTTTAGCTCCGAAGAGAAGCTGCTTAAACCTTCAGACAGCTCAGATAACCTCAGTCATTCTTATTTATATCAAGCAGTGGCTACCTGCTGAAGTTGTGACTACTATGACATCATTCTGAATTTTTAGGATAATACAACCAAAAAAAGTGGAAAAAAAGGTATTTTTGAGCAAACGTATATTAAATCTATGCTACACAGAGAGGAGAGTGGAAAGAATGTCACACAGACAAACTACCTTCTGGCATTTCCTAACTCTGAATCACTGGCTTTTGTGGGCATCTCTACAGATGTTTTAATCTCAATTTATGTGCTTACAAACATAGTGTTGTAGAAATCTGCTCACTGAAGGGATGTGTGATAGTAACTTGTGTGTTCCATGTAGGCATGGATAGAGAGTAATGCCAAGAGAAAATCTGCAACAGTTGGATGATGAGGTGAAGAAGCCTAAGTCACTACTGTGTGATGCACAGTGGTTACATCACACACTTCATACACCTGTCACTGAGCAATACACTGCACATAGCACCTATATCCCAGAGAATTATTTTGGAAATATTTTACTAAGTTTAAAAATATTGCTGGTAGCATATTTCCTAACCCCCTTCCAGTAAAATTAACGCACTGTTAATGCAAAACAAGTTCAGTTTTACAGGCCTCAAGTGCAGAAAGGAAAAACACGAGTAATAAACATCTAAAACGTCTACAAATGGCCAAACTCAGCTATTCTCTACAAATAATGCTGGAACTTCAAGCTTCTTTGTTTCCTGGGAAGCTTCAGAAACAGACATTTAAATCTAGTCATTCAGCACAGACCCTCTTCAAGAGTATATTACAGCTACAGCAATTTTTGATAGGGGTTGACTGCACAAAAGCTGCATGGTAAAATTATCTGCACGTTCTCATAAATCACTCTGTTACTAGTGCCCACTCTTAGCACTCCAAGGAATAGCTGTGCCCTAGATTTTATACACTCCTGAATCTGAAGAAACTGTGTTCAAAGTTGTAAGTTCATTTTTTATTGTCCTTAAAGGCCATCCTAAAACTAGCCAGTTTTACTGAAGCGTATCAATTACCACTGCTTACTACAATTTGCAATAATTACAGTTTGTTTACTAAGATGGGTCTTAATTGCAGAGACCACTGCAAGAACAATCCAATGAAAAATACAGTTTGTGCAATCATTCTTTTTAAGCCAGAGGAAAGAAACTGGTGGGAAGGAAATTAGTTTAGATAACTTATTTTGGAGCATTTTCGGAACAGCTGGCATAGAAGAGCCCTGCAGCTTTATCTTCTTGGTATAAATCAGTAGTGACCCCTCACTGACAACAGAGTTACACTGAAGTACAAACCAATGGATATGAGAAAAAAGTCCGAGCCATTGTTTTCAAATCAAAAGACCATTAATCACCTTCGCTATATTGCATGCTATGCAGTTCTACTTACATGGAAGTAAATGAGACTTGTTCCCAGCACTGGTCAAGATGGCCATGTGTCAAAGTTGGTCATGGGTCCTGAGAGACTGTTTTTTCAGTATAGTAATCCTGCAAAGACCGATTCAAGAGGAGACTTCAGTAAATCCTCAACAGTTTTCTCACTGTAAAGCTAAGTGATATGCTACATACAAGGACGAGGAAACATTATATTTGATTTATCTAATAAAACCTAAGCAATGGCTCACTTTTCAAATAACATCCACCTGTGGTGAGATCTTCGTGACTAACCAATCTACCTGATCACAGTTATCTCAGAAACCTAATCAGTAGTGAGGTATGGCATTTTCTCATTCAGGCATCTTTATTTTTGACTCATTTCCTCTTGATGGAGATGAGGTTGACAGAACCTAGCCTTCAGAAGCAGAAAACTGTTGATATTTGCTTGATGATGATATTCAGAATTTGGGAGGGTGGAACTGGGTAAGAAAATCGCTAAATATACGTTTAGTAGATCAGCTTTCCAGAATTAATTTCCTACCCTAAGCATTTGGATATGATTCTGTGTTTTATCAAGATATATTTCAAGTTGCTAATAAATCTAGAACCAACCAAAACAGGCAAAGGCCGCTCTGTAAAGTTTGCACAGTTGCCTAGCTTTAGCCCTAGAAATTCTGAAATGAAACAATTCCAGTCACAAAGCACATAATCCATTACATGCAGACATTAGAAATGAGCTCCTACTAAGCAAGAGCCTTGACCTGGAAGGGTCTAAGCTCACTAAAAACATTCAGACATATTTTGCTATGGGTTTTTCTACGAAAATTAGCCAGCACCATCAATTATGAAGTGGGCATATGTTACTTTACAAATGAACTAAGGAGACTTAGTTTCCAACTAGTTTCCCCTGAAGTTATCAGTAACACCTCATGAATAATTTCCTAGGTAGGAGATGCCTTCTTACCTCTTCCACTTATATCACTTTGAACACATATTTTAGCAATAGTAGAAAGAAAACACCCATAGCCTAACCCAGCTAAACAACATTAAGAGTGAAATACCTAATAAATAGCTATTCCCTTAATTAAGTAGTATTTGGAAAACACAGTTGTGGAAAATTGGATCCTACCCTAACTCTTTCTCTGTTTTTAAACATTCAGTAACAACTCACTCAGGAAATGTAATTTCCCCTCCATCAGTACAAACTTTTTATACCATTTTGTAACTATGGACTAGCTCACGCTGGAGTAGTGGAGCTCTTCATCTTTTGACTTGTGGGCCATACCTATATTGAAACCTCAAGGAAATGGTCCACGCCAAGGACTTGGGAGTGCTGGGAGGTTGTTACGGCTTGTGTAGGAGAACTGAAGGAACAGTGCCAAGAGGCCAGGACCACAGAACAGTTGGGTTGGAAGGGATTTCTGGAGATCACCTAGGCCAAACCTCCCTTGCTCAAGGAAGGTCGCACAAAGGAGAGGCCAGCAACTGTGTAAAATCGGTGCATGAATAGTGAAGGGAGACATAGTGTGCTGGAAGGCCCCCCTTCACTTTTACCAGCAAAGGTATTTCCCCTGTTGCCTCTTACTGCCAGAACACCATGGAAAATCCTGTCTTATCACCTAGGCCTCCTCTGAACTCTATCCAATTAGTTCCCCTTAAAAATGCTTGAAGATTTCTATTATATGGTGACCTCTCTACATCCAGTAAGTCTGCACGCATTTAATCCAAAAGAAAGCTGCCATGGCCCAGTTCTGCATTATGAAATAATTTACCCAGACATCACCAGCTTTTTGCGGGAATTTCTGAAATAATTCACTGCCGATCACATTATTCCATGCAGAAAATTGATTAAACTTCATGCAGCACTATTGGTGGAAAGAAGGTTTTTAATGCTATTGTGAACTAGCTGTGTGGAAGCAAAAGAACATGTTAGCCACTGGATACATTCTGAAGTGCCTGTGAGAAATGGTGCTAGAGCAGAGAAATACAAATGCACAGGATACAGACCTTGTTAGTTTAAATTCTTTTATCCCTACCTATTGAATTGCTTGTGTGCAATTTTCAGCAATGTTAAAAGAAAATCTAAGACTGAGGTGGAAAAAAAAAAGCTCAGTATTGTTGCGTAGGTGGTTTTGATTAGAGTTGGCAGCAATTTAAAACGAGATGCATCTTCCAGAAGAAAAGACAATTTTACTCAGGGAAAATACACGTGATACATGAATAAGACCTTTGACTAGTGACGGGCAAATCTGCTGAAAAATGTAAGTGCTTATTACATGCATTTTTAAACCTTTGGAGATCTCCTCGATTTCCCTCCTCCTCTGAGACAGTACGGGGATTTTCAGGTAGATTTTTTTGCTGCACTTCCTACCCTCAAAGCATCCCTGATTATAGGTGATCATTTATGCCAATATGCACAGAACAAATATTGAAAAGGCTACTAAGATGACTCAGAAGGAACAAAAGATTACCCTTGCAATACAAAAGGGGCTAGAGGAGGTTTCTAGCTTGCTTTCTTTTTTTCCTTTTTCTTTTTTTTTCTTGATCTCCTGCTTATAAGGAGCTCCTGAAACCTGCACCAGACCAGTGCATATCTCCTGCTTGTGAAAAGATGGCTGCCTTCAAAAGCCACGCAGTCAGAACCTAGCTGATTCTCAGGTGATAGGGTCAATTTGTTCTGGTGAAGCCGAGCCCTTTCACACCAAAGCAACATTTCCCAACACGGTATCAACGGGTATTGTTATAACCTTACAGTTACCGTAAATCGTCACAGATGCACTGCAGGCCACAGGAGGCAGCGTCTCGGGCTGGCCTGTGCAGCACGCAGGGGCAACGTGGGGCCTGAGCAGCAGGCAAGAGCTCACATGGGCAGCTGGGCGAGCTGTTGTTGCCTTGGGCTCGCTGCCCGCGAGCTGCAGCAGCTCCGCGGCTTCGGCTCAGAAGCCACTTTGCGTCTGCCTGGCTCCGAGCGCAGGAACAAGCACCGGGGGCTGCTTGCACAACAGCTTGTCCATGTACCGCATGTCTGCCCAACGGGGACAAAACTTCAACGCGACAGCATGGGCCTAGTGTGGCCCCCTTGAAATTAGTGAAGATCTGACCTCGTGGACATAGAAAACACTGAAATATCTAAGGGTATTGAAGAAATTTTTCTCTCAGTAGATGCTCTAAACTTGCTTAACTTACTGGTTAACTCCTCCATTATCTGATTATTTTGCTGCATTTCTCCTCCCCCTGCCCCCCCTTCTTCCATATCTGGGAATATAAGTTACATTCACTCTGCACTCCCACTAAATGTCAAGTTGCTGCAAGTCGAACAGCTCTGGCACTTACACCCACATACACCTGTTTCCTGACCGACAGATACATGATGTGTTAACTTACACCGCTGCTAACTCATGATTGAATTTAGCCACGTTTTGTATTTACTTATTCATTTTTTTAAAGTTACTCCAGGGTCAATATAAATACGTGTGCTCTCCTGCAGTGTTGTCACTTCGTTTAAGCCACAGAAGTTATTTTGGATTTATCCTGCAATCCGCAAGAGAAGAAATGGGTAGTTTTGCAGAAGCTGTCAGGGTTCGCATGACACGCTGCAGCTCCCTGATGAAGTGTGACGCTCATGATTCAATAAATATAATGAGAGCCTGGAAGGGAAAGGTGATGTTTCCAAACACCTGCTTGCAAGTGTGTGGATCTAGCTTGGCCAGCTCAGGTGTGTCCAATGAAAAGTTGGTATGATTATTAAAAAAAAAAAAAGGAAATGGGTGATTCTAGCAATATACACATGTGAATGTGAAGCAACACAGACTGTGGGATTATCCACTGGGCTGGCCATAGAGTCAAAGAATCATTATGGTTGGAAAAGACTTTCACGATCATCAAGTCCAACCATAAGCCCATCACCACCCTGCCTGCTAAACCACATTTCCTAAGCGCCTTGTCTGCACATTTCCTGAACACTGCCAGGGACGGTGACTCCACCACTTCCCTGAGTAGCCTGCTCCAATGTCTCACCACTTCCTGTGCGGGTTTCTTTCCCTAATACCTAACCTGAACTTCCTCCAGGGCAACCTGAGACCTTTTCCTTTTGTTCTATCCATAGTTATTCTGGAGAAGAGATTGCCCTCCTCCTCACCAGAACCTTCTTTCAGGTAGTAGTAGAGAGTGATAAGTTCTCCCCTGAGCCTCCTCTTCTCCAAACTAAATAACCCCAGTTTCCCCAGCCGCTCCAGCCCCTTCACCACCTTCATTGCCCTTCTCTGGACACACTCCAGCACCTCAATGTCCGTGAGGTGGGTGTGACACGCTACAGGACACACTATGAAACAACACACAAAGTAACAGTGGAAAGACAGGAAAAGAAAAACCCTAAAACCTCAAAAAAAGAAAAAAATATGTAATTTATACAGCAAATTGCCTTACTATTTTGTTTCTTTTGTATGTTACCATCCTCATAATTTTCCATTCATTTGAGCATTAGGTTTCTGGGATGGATCAGACTGCAATCTATTTAAAAATAATTTTCCAATCAAGCTATATCCCAGGGATGGAAGATAGGTCTATATTTAAAGAAAACAATTTGATATTCATCAGTGCATAAAATAAGTAGTTCCTGAAATGCATTCTAAACTCAGCTGGAAAACTTCACCTTATAGTCCCTGTTAAACCAGGAATAGGGATATTTTATCTTTCCTCCTGAAATTTAATTCCATATGAACTCTGTATGTAGAAATATGTGCGTATACAAACACAAACACACATGTTTACCAGGGGATGCATACCAAATGCAGGTCACCAAAGCTTTGCCAAAGTCTATGCAGTGATGGCTCCTACCGTTTCATCTACATGGCTCTCCAAGACATACAGCTATCATGGTCATCGTCATGAATGAGATTCACCTGATCCCAAAAGGTGATTTTCTGTGCGGAGAAACCAAAATGCTACATCATTACAAAGAGATCGTGATAAACTGGAAAGGCCATATCTGTGTCTCAATGATCTTGAAGGCCTTAGGAGGAGCTGCTAATGGAGGAGAAGCTCTTTACTCCCCTCACAAGCCAAAGCGGGAGAGCAGCCTCTGGCACAGATGAGAGCAGCCTCAGTATTTCCCCAAGTACAGCAGCTGTGTGACCACGCAGACGTTGCTCTTCCCGCTTAGATGCTAAGGGCATGCCATATGCGACAAGCGATGTGCTTCCTCACAGTACCTCATGCAGTAGGAGGGGTGGAAGGAGCTAGAGTAGCCTCAGGCCCTTAATGGCTCCCCATGCAGTTAGAGCTCTCCTCTGTTTCATTATATTTCTTTTTGGCCCCTTCTTTGCTGGGTCCAAATACCTGAATTGTGTCATTAAGCTTAGTGCCAGCTAAACATATGCACACAGGCTAACGTCAGGCCAGAAATCCCCTCCAGGTTTCTCTCTACATAGTCATTAGTTATTCTTTGGGCCCCTGACCAGACACCAGAGTCACCCTGCAGAGGAGCAGGAGCGGGTGCTTCATTGCTTTGAGAAGGACTCTACCAGAATTGCCCTCTTACAAGCTATGCTTATCCCTTGTGAGTATCCTTTGGAAATTTTGTTGCCAAGCAGTCAAATGCAAGGGGTATCACGACAGGTTATGTTTGTTGGCACATTCGGAAAAAAAAACAGTAGTGGAACTGGAAAGCTATTCTCTGCCATTTCATGCAGGGATCTTTGAACAAAATAGTGATTCAGCTCCACAGTCCTTCAAAAGAGAATACTAAGGGACTAAAATTAAACACAAAAATAAATACACAGATTGGATAGGAACAGGAAAAAAAGAGATTGTTATAAACTCCATGAAAATAATAGTACATTTCATAAAAAAATATGTTAGGCTATAGTGACTCTTTGCATAAGCCCATGTGACAAGCAATGTCTGGTTGTAATAGAAATATGTAGTACAGCCTCACTATGTTCAGATGCTACATTGACTAACAAGAGATTTGAGTGTTTTAATGTGGCCCTGAGTTAGTAAGACTCACTGAGAGATAGAGTAAATTTTGTTTAAGTGCCACATGAATGTGGTCACACAGGTTTTTGGGCCAACTGAAGCACGAGGAGACCTCCGGTGCATCTGCCTGGAAGACAGGGCACGGGCAGGGAGGTCATCCTGCTGTCCACACGCACGTACAGACCTCAAGGATTCACATTTTGCTCTTCTGGAATGGAGCTGAGATGGGAGATGTAATTTTGAGCAAAGCATCAAGGCTTATTCTTCTTGCATGTGGGCAAATTGGGAGTTGAAAGCAACAGAAATGCAAACCATTGCAGTGGGGGCCATTTACAGACCTGCTAGTGTTACCTAAAACATTTGTGAAACAGTCATAATGTTGACACTGACTACTTGTGCCTAATGGTAAATACATGGAAGCTCTTCTTCAACAGAAGATTGGGTGACGACAGCAAACATAACATCCTGCAGAAATCCTGGTACATGAGGCAGCCATAAAGCCTCTTGGTTAGAGAGAACCTTTTGGAGGTTCTTTAACAAATTATAAATTACAAATGTTTTAAAGAAATTACGAAATACCTCTCCTGCTGCTGATTTCCCTGCTACAATTTCACTTGGGTTCAGTTCAATTATACTTGGCACAACAAACTTTGCAAGTGTTTCGAGTGTGCAAAAACACATGGACACTTTGGATGTCTTTCAGGAATAGGTTTCCCCTTAGGACAGGACTATGCAATTTGTTTGGAGTTTCATACCTACAGAGAATTAACAGTGCCCACTTGTGCTCCAGGTCAAGTATATGTGCAGTATTACTTTCATACTGGCAATATGCTTTACCTTTGGCATTGCACATTAACCCTTTTCTGTCCTGCCATCTGATCCTACTTAATCCAAATTTTATCCTGCTATGACAAACTGAGAAAGAGAGAGAGTTGTCTCAAATTCTTGGCTATTCTTGGTTGTTCTGGCTACAACTTTGTTGTCTGTCAGAGATTAGACAACCCAATTATCAGCACCAATGTGCCAGGCACGTTTGCCAAAGGAGAAATAAAGCACAACTCGCCAGTCTCCTAACGCTAACATTCAATTCTGCAAAATGGTCGTTTTACCCAACACTGTCCTTTTACCATATGCTCTGATATTTCTGTATGATGAAAACCTATTTTCTCCTTTACTATAGTTTAGGTAAAGTTGTTTTCCCCCACTCACTTCAATAATATGATTTTCAATATGCCTCTTTCTTAGACACAATAGAAAATGGATATACAGAACTTATTTTCCAAATCATATCTTGACCTAAGTTCGTTTTCATGTAGGAGTAGATGAAACACAGTCCTGCTACCATTCACAGGAGCTAAGGGGGCTACCAAGGGGACCAGGGTAAGAACACTCATCCATCAGGAGGAAAACTCTCTCATGATTTTAAACCTGTCCTCGCTTCTCCATGTTGGTTCAGGCCATTCTACAATGAGAATGAGAGGAGAAGAGAAGCTAAGCCACAGCTACATTAAATACCTGTCAACAGCAAAGCAAAACAAAACAAAACCCTGGCATTTATAACTTTGCATCGTTTCAAGGCAGTGTTTGTAGATGATTCTGTGTTAGTAGGTTACAAACAGTATCATCATGCAAGATAGGGATTTTTTGCTGATACACAGTTTCAGACAAAGGAAAGAGAACACTTAAGAATTATTCAGTGAAAACTGAGGCTTCATAGAAGCATAGAATCATAGAAAGGTTGGAAGGGACCTTAGAGGTCATCTAGTCCAACCTCCCTGCACACACAGGCTTGTGTTTATCCTACAGGAATGAGAAGAAGATAATATTCCCTACACTAATACATAGTTTTAAATCAGACTGTATCAAACTACCTTCTAAAATTTAAGTCTCAGTGAAATAATTATATCATCCTTTTTCCCAAGCAGGCAACCTAGACAGAAAAAGTTGATTAGACTGCTTTCTAGTCAGACAATGAATCAGTGGCACAGCAGGAATACAGCTCTGTAGTCTTGAGATCCATGTACACACTCTGGTAATTGGATCAAACTCCAGGAAAAACATCCAGAAAATGAAAGAGAAATAAGTTAGGTCTTAACTCCTTGCATGTCTGTCAGCTGTATAAATCTCAACTGCATTTCTTAAAATTAGCCTTGTAATTCTGTTAGCCGTGCAATTTCATTTTTTCCCTTTTCATGCTCTGTGAGCGTCTGTGCTTTGCTTACAACACGCTCGCCAAATGGATCTTTAGGCAAAACAGAATGAGAACAATCCTATAAACCACGTAAGCCTGCCAAAACACCGAGTGAACAACAGAAAGCATTCCAGGATCCACCCGCACTAGACCCTTCTCGTTTAACATCTGGGATTACATGGAGTGCAGACAGCGCTGTGGCCGCTCTTGTTAATGTCCTCTGCACCTCAAAAAATACATCTATTCTCTCCCCTAAAATACTCATGGGATGCACAGACATCTCCAGTGAAATGTCATGGCTTGTGGAAAGAAAATTCAACTAAATTGAAAAGTACATAAAATATCCTTTGGAGGGTGTTTTTATCCTTCTCCTTTCTTTTGTTTTCTTTTCTTTTTAACCAGAAAATCCTATTGCCAGCTAAAGCATTTCCCTTGCTTTCACAGCTGCCACACAGCCTGGCAGTGCTCTCATTCTCATCTTCTCATCAGTGAGATTCCTTTGAATCTGAAGTGATGGAAAAGCACCTTTATGCCAGGGGTTTGACACTACATGAAACTGAACACTAGTAGCAAGTCATTCATTCATATAAAACTAGTCTTTATGGGGTGTGCTGGAGAATCCTGTGCTTTCAAATGACCTTCCAGCTCACTATCTTCACCGACTCCAGTGGGGCTATCCAGAGACATCCAGAGACTGCAAAGGAAGAACAACATTTTGAAAAACAGTGTCTTCCCTCTGTGCCCACCTCCCCACCCACCTCTCAAACGTTTCCAACTGTACAGGAAAAATATTTTCCTTTTTGAACCAGAGCGGAAACTGTGGAAAAAAAAACATACTTTTGTTACCACTCTCTGTCTAGACCTAGACCAAATTGAAGATAATAGATAATCATTTAAGAGTTGACATAGACTTAGCAATTTGGTGGCCTGAAAAGCATGTGTGTTTGCACTATCACTTAGGACAAGCCTTGTACATTTTGCTGACTGCTACAACCAATTCCTTATTTAAGGATGATAAAGCACGGGCTCAATCCATACGCGAACAAATATAGAGCCATAAAAGCAGAATGAGAGTAATTGATCCCCATTCTGGAGACACTTCACAAATTACAGGCTGTCCGACTGAGAAAGGCAGTTTCACGACCTCCTTCACTGACCTGATCACATGCAGCACAACTCCAAGGGAGTACTGCACTGAAAACAAGTGGCAGTTGTTCTTGCCAGATTTTATGAGACCAAGGACTAGATCTACAAGGCAGAGCTACCTGTCACAGTGCTGAGGCCTGTAGCACCTAATATCACACATTGAACCACCTTTTGGAATTTGTGATATCCAGATTTGGATATGTTCTGGTAACACTGCTAAAGCAGAAGGTCACAATATCCTTGCTGGCCACTCAGGATGTGGAAGGCCTCATTTCAGTTTCCTACGCTGTCTGATGAGATTTAAACCACTTCTCTTCTTCCACCCCCAGAAAACTCTACCTCACCACCAGCATGGTTTTCTAACCACCAGGAAATTGGCTAAATGTTAGAGACAACATCTCTTCCTCTCACTGGGGATTGTGTGAAGTTGGGGCTAGTAAATGGAATTTGAGAATGAGTCGAGTATCAGACTTGTTCAGGGAGATAAACAGGGAAAGCAGCAGCAGCGAGCTACTTTCCCCTTGTATCTCCACTGTGTTTCCTGATTCACTCACAAGCAGAACTTAAACTCTTTGAGACCTTTACTGATAAAATTACAGATGCTTTGAGACTTGCCTCTAGGTCAAAAGCGGCTAAGTAGAAGTTCTGAGCATGTAAAATTTGCATGAAAATGCTTAATTGTATTCAGACATCAAGTTCTCTCAGTATATATATATATATCTACATAAACTAAGAAGCCAAGTAACAGAGAAAGGCATTCCAACCCTAAACAGGTTCCTTAGGCATTACAGCAGCTTTTAATCTCATGTCACTCTTGCAGACAGCAGTGAATGAAGCTATTTTCCAATATATCCAATAGATGCATCCTGTTCTCCTTGTTTCTGACTCTGTTTTACCAGGAGTGCTCTGGTGTGAGGAGGAACGGAGGAGAGGCTTCTAGGATATAGCTGCACAGCAGAATCATTATTGTCTTGTGTCCCAACAACCCTGTGGTTGAAGAAGTGCAGCTGTCTCCATGAATATTATCCAACCCCAAATATTTTTTTCTTCATGTAATTGGGTATATTGATCTGAGTTTCAAGGTAACTATAGCACTGGTAAATATGGCATCTAGGTGTAAAGCAAAGACATAGTACCACACAACATCTCTTCTAATTGACTTTCCTTGACCCTCCTCTCATTTTGCATCTTTTATTTTCTTTCTTCCTCTTCTCTCACACGTCATTTTGTGCTACTCTTACATCTGTCCATAGTTCTCATATCCTTATTTTGGTGGGAAATTCTTGATAAAGAAATAAATCTTGCACTATCTTGCAATAAATTCTGAAGATGATTAGCCTTAGTCTCATTCTGATTGCTTAATTAAGCCTTTCAGTCTTTGTTACTAGATCTAAGCCCTTGTACCCCAAGCCTTATTACCCTTCTTTGAAGGGAGATGCAGGTTCTGGGGGCTGAAATGACTAATTTTGAAGATACTCTGCAGACTGGTGGCTGCTGAATACAAGCCATCAGTAAACGATAGGGCCAATTTTCAGTTTACTGAAGCTGACTTTCCTGCCTCATTTGATCTCAGACAAATGCCTTCTACTCACAGACTCACAGACCAGTTGAGTTTGGAAGGAGCCCAGAGCTGGACACAGTTCTCAAGACGTGGTCTCACCAGTTCTGGACACAGGAGAACGCTCACCTCCCTCTGCCTGCGGTGATGCAGTGATGCTTTGGTGATGCAGCCCAGGATGCTGTTGGCACCTTTGCTGCAATGACACTCTGATGTCTCATGTTCACCTTAAGTGTCCACCAGCACTCCCAGGTCCTTTTCTGCAAAGCTGCTTTCCAACTCTTTGTTCTCCAGCATGTGCTGGTGCATGGGGTTATTCCTCCCTAGCTGCAGGACACTGCAGTATTGCAAAAGCTTTATGAGATTCCTGTCAGCCCATTTCTGCAGCCTGCTAAGATATCCCTGAACGTGAGCACTCTTGGCTGCTGCATCACTCACTCCTCTGAATCTCGTACTGTCTGCAAACCTGCTGGGAGAGCATTCTAGCCCTTCCCCAGGTCATTAGTGAGCATCCTAAGCAGTACTGGACCCAGTAAAAAGCACCAAGAGACACCCAGTGACTAGCCTCCAGCAAGACTTTGTGCCATTGCTCACAGCTCTTCACAGCAGAGCCGTTGCAAACTTTTCCATTCACCTTGCTGTCCATTTTATCTAGTTTTCAACAGTTTGTCCAAAAGAATGTTATAGGAGACAGTGCCAAAAGCCTTACTTCAGATAAACAACATCCTCTGCTCCCTCCTTTTCCACCAAGCTAATCCTCTTATCATAGATGGCATAAGTCTGGCATTCACATGTCTTTAGTGTGATTCATTTAC
>JAUBOD010000918.1:1756158-1776950 GCA_032353885.1 Nothura maculosa
GCAGAACCAGTGCCACAGAGATGCAGAAACAGAAACGCAGCCGCATCCCGTGGCAAGAGAGGCTACGAATCAACAAACACCAGAGGCCAAGCTTTCTCCAAAACAGCCTAGAATTCAGGCTTCACATAGATGCTACTGGGACTCCTGTCACTGTGGAAGTGCTGTTTGCATATGGTGACACTATCGATGGCATTCCCAAAGTGACTTTCAAATTACCAGTTCCCTACATGAAAAAAGAGTTCACTGAGAGAAACAATGAATGAAATTTGGTGAAGACAGATGATTAAGTAGTTCACATTGCAAAATTATTTTGAGCCTTGATTCTGCAGTGT
The DNA here is from genome assembly GCA_032353885.1 of Nothura maculosa. Lineage (NCBI taxonomy): Eukaryota > Metazoa > Chordata > Aves > Tinamiformes > Tinamidae > Nothura > Nothura maculosa. The sequence continues at coordinate 1,756,491 of JAUBOD010000918.1, forward strand.
CTGGGGCAGTTGTCTGATTTCATTTCAGCACTGAATACTTGTGCAAGTCCCTTGCTGTCCACAAGATTCAGAGTAGCTTTGTGGCCGATGTTGCTCTAATCTTTTAAAAACATATTCTGCAAGGTACTAATGAGCTGGGGTTGTCTATTGTACTGCTGAGATAAAGCAAGCACACAGCACTAAGAGCAAAGGAGAAAAGATGACTGTGAATTGATGTTATTATTCACTTTGCATAAATGACAAAAGATGTATTTAACATTTTTCTTTCTTTTTTCTTTCTTTTTCTTTTATTTTCCTTTTTTTTTGCCTTTCAGAATACTGTTCACCAGAAAGAAAAAAAAAAAAAAGTTGATGTCAAAGCAAGAGGTAGCATTTAGTCCCTATTAAATTATAGGTAGGAATGAGAGATTCAATACTCCACTTTGAAATACAGATTTTTCAAAATAGAAAATACAAGATTTACCAAAATAAATCAGACTACAAACATCCACATCAATTTCTGGCAATGGCCAAAGGAAAGAAAATCATTCCACAACCCACCAACCCAGCAATGCAAGTAGTTCAGAGGAGGTCAACAGTAAGACCAGTTCCTCCTTTGGACCATCACTTTACATCTCGAATAAGAAGGACTCCTATATGTAACCTGGAGAACGACTGACTGCATAGTTACTTAGCAATGTTTTCAATCTGGCCTTTAGCATACAACGTATACAGCAATGGTGAATTCTACAGATTAAAGCACAGGGTTCATCCTGAATCACTATTGTGTCACTGCTGTGGAGCAGTTCTCCATTTCAGCTCGACTGAGCACTCCCAACATGCCGGAAGCTCAAGCTTTTCTTTATCCCCAAGACAACCTTGATAAACACGGGGCAATGGGCAGTCTTCATACAGCTAGCACGTTAGGGATCAGGCAATGCTCCGACTCCGAGAAACAATAACAGATAAACAAAGCCAAGGCAGTGGCTTTAGACGGCGCTAGACTGGATCTAAACGGGATTTTAATGGAGGTGAACAAATTACAGAGGATAATGTTTGTTTTGCCAGGATTTGTGAAAGACCCTAAGCAATGAATCTGCAGTTCTCACTGCATCCGCCCTGAACAGCTTCCATCCTGTAAAAAAAGGATACGCAGCTTAGAGGCACTAGAGAAGAACAAACTTTCTGCAGCCTTTTCACAGATGATTAATCACTCTTATTAACAGGGGATGCTCCCAGCTCTATTTCCTATTGTTTCGCTTTCCTTAATTGTTTATCACAAGCAGGTATCTCTGATTTCAATGTGAACTGAGAACCTCTGGACTTTTGCAGCTTCCTGGTGCTGCCTGCTTTATGTTAAATAAAAAGTATGCTCAAAAATTACGTTAAAACAAGGGTTGTGTTCATATCTTGCTTCGCTATGGTTCCTATTCAAGCAGAGACAAAAGAGAATGGTTGCTTTAGTAAGTCTCTTTCCATTTTCACACAATGTTCATTCATTCTGTGCTCCACCAGATGTGCTGTGTTTCATTTCCAACCAGGTTCCCATCTGTCCCGAAGGCTGGAGTTTGAAGGATCTCATTATTGCGAGGATGGACTACTTTTTATTCTGCCCATTTTGAGTAAAAAGCAGGGAAAGGCAAAAAGCAGGAAAGGAAGTAGAAATAAAATATATATGTAGTCTTTTAAACGTTTGAAAAAATGAATATAGAGGACTGTGAGCCATATTATAGGGAGACCTCAAACAATATATGAAATTAGGTGTTTGGTCTGAATTCAATGAAAGATAATGAAGGGTTTTGATATGATAATCCCACTTAAATGATTATAGAGTGGGGGGTGTATATGTGTGTGAGCTGCGAGGGGAGGAGGGGTGTTACAATAAGCTAGCCAGCCAGTTCTGCTCTCAGCAAAGTGTCAGATCGGCTGTTTTACTAAAGATAAATTTTTCATGTTCCAAATATTCTGAGAGAAAATAAACTATACTAATAGCAAGATGCGTAGTGATTTGCACATTATCCAAGCCATTGAGTTATTCCTGACTGTCCCTATTCTAGTTCTTGATTTGCAGGCCAGCTACGCTCTGCAGCTGGAGCAAATTATATCAACAGAAGTGCTGATGTGACCACAAGTTGACAAAAGGACATGATTTCTAGTAGCAGAAAAGCAACTAGATTTTATGAAATTGTATCTAATAATGTTGTTTAACTCATGGATCTTGCATCTGACGTCTACTTTTTATCCAGTCCTTTCAGCAGCCCTTTGTTAGCAGTCAGTCAGAAGAGGAAATAAAATGTAGCCATTGAAATAAAAATTGCTCTACGCTTTTTAATAGCTCAGCTGCAAGCTCTATTGTTTTATTTAATGGATTGTATAACTGAAGTCTTTCCTCATGACTATACTCATTTGGCTTCCTAGTTTCCAAACTAAACTACAGTATCTTGGGGTTCCAAAGTAATGGACTGAGAGAGAGATGAAAGGATAAAATGGTCTTAGATTTGCAGAATACAAACTCCAAGAAGCTTTGCACAAGGAATCAGAACATTGGCAGAGAGTCAGGATTTCTGCACTACATTTTAAGTTTTGACATTGAGTTGTTCTGTGCCCTGATCCTCCAGGTCTCAATTTACCAGTCTGCAAATGGGTGTAATAATATCTATCTATCTATCCATTCAAAAGACATGTAGTGACTGTGAATATTTGCACTTTGAGTGCCTCAGATAATACAGCCATAGACAAGTGAAGTATTATTTCATTAAATTTCTAAATCACACAGGAAGAACTCCCCTATCGCCAGTATTTGTGATCTCACACAGTTGAAGAAACAGGATGCACAGGCCAAATAACAGGTACAGAAAGCATCAGATTACCCTTCTCCAGGCATTTACCATAGGTGCAGGAGATCTGAATTGCTCCGGCAGGTCTCGCTCTGCCTCACTGTGTATCTTCCCACACCTATTTCTCCTATGATGCTTTCCTGGGGGCCTGTCCTTCACCATCTGCATGAAGCCCAGCACCATGGGTCTGTGCTCCAAACCAGGCTCTGCAGCAGTCTGAAAGCAGTACCATGAAGAATATCGTACAAGGGGCAGCATGTGAGGAAAAAGCTTATTTTCTGTGACTGCATTAGAGGAAAGCTCAATGTAAATATCCCCAAAGCTTTTGTAAGCCTAAAGGATTCTGCAGCACAACTGGGAAGAGTGAAATCACCATATCACTGCTAAAGTACACAGACCATTAGACTCAAACTGACAAATATTCATTCAATATTTGTAAAGTCCTTTTCAGTTTAGCAACCCAAAGCTTCCTAAAAGATAATTGACAGGTAAAATGAACTTCATGTAACAATGAAGTAATAAGACCAGAGTGTATCAATCATCACTTCCAATATCTTCTGAATTGTCTTCAAATATCTTGGACCTGAACGAATCTCCGGGCATCCCTGTGGTCTTTTGAAACTGCTATCCAGAGTGTGTCCTGCACATGCTCTTTAAAGAATTTGGGGAAAGCTTTCTTTCTGCTCTTATCCCAAATGTACTTGTGCCTTGTAGGCATGTTCAGTGTAATGGAAAAAAAAAAGGTCTTATTAAATCATCAAGTGCTAAGAAGGCTTTCAGCTGTGGAAGATACGCAATGTACACTGCAGTTGAAACAAATCATACAGTATAACCTGTTAAGGATGTAATTGAGATACATGTAATCATTAACCTTGGAACAGACTGGGAATCAGTTAATGAATCAAATCAATACCCTCTCCACTGATCCATAATAATTTGAAAGAAATGAAAAATTTAGCAGTTGCTGTATGGGAGGTTATCATGGGCTGCAATTAGCTAGCCTCCGGGAGATTATGTTACCTAGTTACCAGAGGGTAAGTGTAATTTCCGTAGATCTTTCGGAAAGATTGTTATAATGACAGGTGCCAGACAACGAAATGGGTCAGAAAGAGACTTTAGGCGCTGGCTGTAGCTGGGTCAGCTTTCTGTCCCTTCCAGCAGCGTATCCTTCTTGTGACATTTGGCACTCGCAGTTCATGCTGCAGTGTGATGAAGACATTTTGATACACTCTTAACTGAGTGTAGCTGTTGCAAAAAAAATAATGAAATGTTACTTCTGTTTTAAGTGCTGCTACCTGTCTAGAGCTCGCTATTTAGTGCTTATTCCAGGGGGAAATGCAGGCTAGATTGTATGCTTAAAGCTGCACCGTTTTCCAAGAGAGACAGTGAAGCTTCTAAATTTCTGGGCATGCAAGGAAGATGTACTGGCCAAGGGAATAAATACAAATGAGAAACAAGTTTCAAAAATACATGTGGAATATATGTGCCTAGATGGCAAATGTTAACGAGCCTATTTTATAACACTAAATAGGGGAGAGGAAGGAAAAAACTGTTGTTTGCCTCCACAGCATGTACTCAGTGATACCCGTGCACAGTAGGATAGTTAGTTAGCTACCACATGCAAAGCAGAAAGCAGATGGTATGGTTGATATAGATCACAGGAACGTGAGTATCTGTGAGTGTGCATGTCTTTGTATGTTCGTGTGTAAATCAGCAAGGAGTTTGACATTGACATACTCCATCAAGTCTAGTTTATAAGGAACAAGTAGTGCAACATTCTGTGCATCTGGCAACATAACTAGCTCTGTCAATCTGTGGATACTGCTGACATTGTACTATTAGCGTCACTTCCATCTGTTTTGTTTATATAGGGCTTGATTTACTTTCACCATGTGAATTGGTAGTGGGTAGAAATGTCCAAAAGTCTCTGCTTCCAATTAAACCTGCAGTGCATCACGTTGCACATTATCAGAAAGGGGGGCATTGCTATAATGATTTCTACCTGCTTCTCCTTCCGATGGTATAGATGCACACTATGCAATGCAGAACAATGCGAATAAATCATGAAAAAAAATTCATTAAAAAAGAAACAGTTCTTGTTCATTTTTCTGTCTTCTGGGACAAATAAATGGTATTTGAGATAGGAGAGTGTTCTGGTAATTCAGAGACGGGTTAGTCCATCCTGTGTTGAATTTTTCCTGCTCTTTCCACCTGCTTGGTGTCACTCAGTGCTCTAAATTACACTGTTGTGACACCGAGGCTGCCAGGAGCTTTGCCCTGAACCTTGCTTGCAAAAGCAGGAACCTTTTTCCCTCCTCTCCTCAGCTCTCCCATCCGCAAACCAATAACAAGGACGACTCTAGCAAGGTGCTGCCTGAAAGGCGTAACTCACAGACAGCAGCAGGAGTTCACGGCATCCACTGCTGACACCAGCCACCTCCAGGGCAGATGAAAACAAACGGCGCAACAGCATGCACGGGAACAGACAGTGAAAATGCACCGTGCAACCAAAATTTTAAAGGGAATTGTATGAAGATATGACAATACTAGTCAAGTAGGAATCCGAGCAGGAGCTGAAGGTTAAATAATCTTCATTACAAAACTGTGGGACCTTTTCCACTCATGCATAGTCAGGTCTGCACTGTTACATCTCATATAAAGCAACTTGTCATAATGCTATTTAAGAGAACTGGTTAATTAGTGACTCCGAGGGCAGAGCAACATATGCTGAACCAAAACCTGTTGTCGGTAGCACCTCATCTTTAAGTACCATCCTGTTCAATTCTATATTCAGAATTACCCAGTACATTGTTGGGAATTCAGCCATATAACAGGGTGGCTATTGGAAATCCTGCAATACTATTTGATTTAGGGCAGAGGAACACAATGCTTTGTAAAGAAAAATTTAACAGTAAGTATTATGGAATTGCAACCAACATTCCCAGTGTTATTTTGTAACAGGTCTTGAGCAGGAATATTTAGACCTGATTTTCTGCAACTCTTGTATTTGTTCTTGCCAAGGGATATTCTGCAACATAGAACAGGGAAGAGACAAGAAGAATGAAAATAAATCAGAGTGTTTTGATGTAATAAAAAAGAATGATTAAGGTCATGTTTGCCAGTGTTTAGACCGCAACTCCTCAAGTTTCCTAGAGGAAACCCAGGCTTGCAACCTCTATCATAACATTCCCTTGCTTACTGATTGATGCACCTGGCTTAACAGAACAACCTTCCAACAGAATTACTTGAATCTCTTCTCCCATAAGCAAACCGCGAAGTCATTCAGACCAACGTGTTCAGCCAAGCACATACAGACCATATCTTTAGCCTAAAAGACGATTATAAAAACACTGTTGATGCTCTACTGCCATAGTTCAACCAAACAACCCTCAGGCAAAGATCCTGGCCTTCCCCTTCTATCCTTAGAGAAAAGAACCAACAATATTTTTTCCTGTGGTACAGAGTTTCTAAATCCTCAGGCTTTAGACACATCTATACTAGAATGGCACCTAATTTGTTGGCGAAGAATTCTTACAGTGAATTATGATTCCGGGTCCAATGGCTACAAATGTCAGTGGGAAATTATCACTACGTGAGAGAAGGAAAAAAAGAAGAAAAAAAGAAGAAAAAAAGGCAAAACAAAACACAACAATGAAAATTCATCCTAAGAACAAGGCTGCTCAACTAGCTCGGCTACAGTCCTACTTCAGTGATCACACGTGTTCAGGCTGAAGTCTTCTGTCGCTGTGACAAATTAGAGATTTTTTATTGAAGTACAATATGCTGAGCAAACAGGAAATGACATATTAAGCACTGGAAGCTTAACAAGATTTAACTTACTCAAAGTGCTTAATTTTCTAACTCCTGCATTTGAAGACTCCCAGAGTGTGTGTATCAGTATCAGGCAGTGCAACGTGGTGTGACAAGCCTGGAACAAGGCTTCCTTAGGGCTGTCAGGTATCACATCAGGCAGGATTCTGATTTCCTTGGGATTCTTCATTTAGTCATTATTTCACCTCAGCTATCTACAGAAAGTGTTCGGTAGGAAGGATCGTCACTGCTCTGACTACCAGACCAGTTGCAATGGGATGGAGAGAGAAAGTAGGGAGTAGGTAGTTTTTCTTTGTAGCCTTGTTGCTGATAACATATAGTCTGGATACACTTACAGTCTTCATATACTTAGGTATTGCAAACAACTTAACTCATGAGATATACTCTACAAAGCTGGATCTCCATGCTATGGAAGACCAGATAGTTAAGGATACCCAGGATGAAAGATGTCACAGTTGGGTTAGGACTGGGGATCAAAACGTGGACCCTGACTCTTCTATTTGGTGCTTTTCTCTACACAGGAATACAGCGCAGCTCTCATACATGTTTCCCATCAGTAGATCTGGAAGCGCTTCAAAAATGTAGCCAGTAAAGACCTGCTGGGACAACTACATCCTCACACTGCTCTCAGGGAATGAAGAAACAGGTCACCGATTACACCAGTAGCAGAACTGTGAATGAAGGTGGGAACTTCTGAGAACAGGTTCAGTACCTGATGCCCTACGCTTGACTCTAAGAGTGAGACACATGCACCATCCTTAGCCTACTCCCCAGGTATCTCATGTGGAAAGGATGTCTGAGCTAGACATTCTTCAAGCATATTGGGGAGGTTCAAAACAGGTTGGGGACATGCTCCATGCGTGAATCCAAGTCTTAGACCAGTCTAAGTAGAGATTGTAAGCAATAGGAAAAGTCATATACATGACTATTCACTTCTTAGATGCCTACAAACTTAGATGACATCTAGAACTGTAGCATCTCCTCAGTTATAATATTATATAGACAAACCTACACATGTCATTATATATCGCATATCTTATCATATTATATTACATTATATTTTATGTCCTATCTATTATGATTAGCCAAGTCACAAAGCAGGAACCAGTCTACTGCAACCAGATTGGTTCTCCAACCAAAAATCTTTCTATGTGGTATTTGATTTGACTCATGTGTTTTTTGGATGCAAGACTGTAAGGCCTGTTCTTCTCAGAGAGGGCAAATAATTTGGTTAAATTCAACTGAAACAGAATTACATTAAACTCATTAGGATGTACACAAAATCAACACTTTCTGAGAAGCAGATGGAGGTAATGTAGCTAGGGCATCTAGCTCTAGAGGCATTCAGTGCTCACAGAAAAACTGATACATTTTGCCTTTGCAATCTCATGCATCCCATTTAAAATGGAAATATTAATACTCTATCCTACATATTTCCTATCTACATCTCTGAGTAGTAAATTATTAGCAGAATTGTTTGGCCCTAAGATAAAAGGTAACGTAGGAACCTAGCAAAATAGTTTTATTGCATTGTTATTGCTTTATTCTGTATTACAGCCAAGATAAGCACTCATAATCTACTTCAAGTGAAACTAGCATAGAGCTATTATTTTTCATAATTTAATAATGATGATGCAGAGCATATGGCCAAAAAAGGCAAGGAAAACAGTTTTTACAAAAACAGAGCTCTTTAGATGTACAATATTGAGTATGCTGCAAGAAGTGACGTATATTCTTGCGGTTTCTAAAGCAGGAACTCTAGGACTGTGTTTATTCATCTAGTATTTATCCCTTCTACAAGCCTCAACATACCACCAACCTGCATAAAACAAGTATGATGGTGCCATTTCCTCCCCTCTAGAGACGGTTAGTGCGGAGAGAATTTCTGTTCTGCTGTGAACGCTTCTGCTCTGCAAACACCAGATCTTCTCCCTGCACTAAGGAGGTTCTAGTCTGAGCCCAAAGATGCGAGAGGGACCTTGCGGCATCCAGGCTGTGAACTACTGAGTCTAGAACAGAAGTACCAGCAACAAAAATCCTCAACAAGCAAGCAAGGTGAGAGGACATTTGTCTGTAGAAAAATGCTTAAGCTTTTTGAACTATCTATGCTTAAACACACATAAGTGAGCCTGGGAACTCTTGCAAGTAGAAAGAACAAATACTTGAAAGAATGATGCAAGCTATACTCAGATACACCTGATATCTGATACAGGGTAAATGTGGTGCCCTCCATCATGTATCTATCATCTGTCTGTGCCTAGAACATATAAACATTTGAGGAAATAAAAACAATTTTTTTGGTAACAGATTTGAAAGTAATATGAAGCTCTCTGTAAAGCGATCTGTTTGCACTTTTGACTTTGTGGCCATGGAAAGGAAGTCATCAAAAGGACATCAAGCAACCAAACCAACAACAAAACAAACAAAGCCCCGTGCAACAAGGCAAGAAAAGGACTCGGACAGCATGGAATAAGCAGCAGTTCTTAGCCTGAGTTTCAAGCACTTGCATAATGGAGCTGAAAGGTTATAAACAAACCCATGAGCTCATATGCACGGGGAGTGTTTAAGAAAATAATGCTGCTTATGGAGAAAGAAAAAAAATCTATCCCATTCATATCACCATTAGCAGGTTATTAGTGAGAGAAGAGAGAAAAAAGAGTAGGCTGGAGAGGAGGAGGAGGATCCCCTTTCCAGGTTGCTGTTTTTCACTTTTCAGTTTTTTTATTAATCTTGATTACCCTAGCTGCAAGGAAGGGCTGCTTTTCCTTCCACTAGACCACTGGTAATGGTCATTAGTTTACTTAACGGTTTTGCCACAGCAGCTTCCCTCTCTTCCATTTGTTTAAAAGCCTCTCCGTGAGCAATAATGGACAGACTTCCCAGGCATTTTCTGCTTAAAAAACTTCAATCTGTACTGTCACTGAAACTCTGCCTTTAAAAGCATCATCTTCAAGTCTGGTCAGATTGTTTCTTTGTGAAGAACAAGACATATTTCTGAAGTCCTTTGACTACCTTCCGGAATATCACCCATTTTATCAAACATTTATAAAAGTTGTTTTAGGCTTTGAGACACACTTGCAAGCTCTGGACTGACTTGTTCACAAATGTCTACAGTATTTGACTCCAGGGACTCTCTGGTAGAAAATTGTTCTGAGGGAGGAAGATGTAAGTAAGTAGAAAGTAGAGAAGCACTGGTGCATTCTGAATGCATGAATATGCTGGCTGAACGACGGCAAGAGAGAGTCCTAATAATTTCAAAGAATGTTTTACATTAGAAAATGAAGACAAAAAAGTTAAACAGCTTTTCAGCAATTGACTGAAAACTACCCAGAAATTAAAAACTTTTTTTACAGGTGCCTTTCTTAGACCCAGAACCCCTCATAGTGTAAGCAGGAATATGATAACCTTGCCTTTACTTATTGAAGAATTCTGGTTAATTCTGACATTAATAAGAGTTCACCTATTCCTTCCTAATTATTTTGCTTCATTTTAATACAGCACATCTTAATTTGGAATGGATTCTTATCCTTCCAGTCATTACTGAAACTGTGAGAATCACCACATTCATAGATTTCACTGCCATACAAAAAGATAAATTTTTGTTCTCACTATGTAGAGTTAGAAATATAGTTTTACCTTTTTGATGACCTGTTCTGTTTTGTTTTGTTTTCAAAGAGCTTTGGATTTTGAAAAGTCCCTCTAGTGATTTCCCTACAAACCTCATGAGATATCTTGGCAGTTTCTCTTTGAGTTATAATGTGTCTTGGCTTAGAAATCTGGTTAAAACATGAAAGTGCAACGTGCACAGCTGAAATTCCAGCTGATTTCCTGATGAACTCTATTCTTGATCTACCATTAGGGATGTAACAATGAGTGGCTGGATTATTATAATAACCTCTTCAGTCACAAGTTCCCGTATTTAAAAGGGTCTTTAATGTCTCTCATTTTCTGTTTTATAACACTAACAAGATAAGACTTTGTAAAAGCGGAAGGGTGGCCCAGGACTCCTTCTCTAACCAGGCAGACTCAGCCTTTGTGTGCAGGGCTTTAACATATTCACAACGTGTGTGTGTCACATGAGTGTGAGTTACTTCTCATCTACACCCACTCGTACTTCCTTCCGAAGAGCAAGTTGTTCCAAAATAGCTTGTCAGCAGCCCTTTTCCTGGTGCTTCAAGGAAAAAAAAAAAAAAAAGGAAGAAGACTCCGTGGTCCATTGCTTCATTTTGCCCAGTGAACTAAACTTGCTTGTTTTGTCCTTACAAGCCTCACTCTCCTTCCTGCTTGTGAATGAAGCTCACATCAGCACAGTGCAACGTGACTTCATTCAGCAGCGGCAGCTGCAGAAGCAGCCAGGAAGGGAGGTCTGAACATTCACTGGAGGACTGTGCAAATATTTGGCTTCTAGGATTTAGGAAGAGGAAAAGAAAAATTGTTTTTTTGCTGGCAATATTTTAATTTTAAAATGATTTTTTATATTTAGTTTTCTACACCAAATTAAAAAAAAAGAAAATGTTTTATTTGGATTAAACAAAACACATCACTTGACCAACAGAATATGTCATGTATTTTTAAATTTAAGCTCACTTGAAATGTAGTTTAGCTACTTTAAAAATATTATTTCAAAGTAAAAACTTGAGTTAGTTCATTTTGAAAATATGCAGGTGTTTCCAGATTCCCTTCTTATTCTTTTTCACTCTTTGAACAAAACTCCATTATAAAGTCTCCCTAATCTGTGTCTGCTGCAATATCACTCCACTGCTTCCTGGTGCCACCGCTTGCTGTGTCACAGGGCATCAACATTCAAGCAAAACTATTTTACTCACTGCTAACTTAAAGACTTACCCAATCCAAATATTTCACTGGAAAATATATTTCATTGCTCCAGTGTATCTTTTTTTTTCTCTCAAAGCTTTTTCATGTTGGACTCATCCTATAACCACCTTTCTATCCTCCCTCCTTTTGCTGTTTTAGTCATTTTACTCCTGTTATATTTTCCTTTCCACTTCACATCTCCTTTTCTATTTGAAACGATCCTACTCTTCCCACAGCAAAGTCATGGAATTAGACGACACATTTTGTACTGGTTGCCTCATGCCACTGTGTCTGCCAAGGCCACACAGCTCCGATGTGTGTGGGTGTCCCATCCTGTGATTAGCCCTATGACTCCGTGTGACTCAGCGGCCTCAGCCTGGGAGGTTTTGTGCCTAAGTAGCCCTCACCACGGAGGGCAAGGCTCTCTCCCACTCCATGGCAGAGAGCTCTGCTGAGAGCCTGGAAAACAGCTTCCTTCCACATGCCCCTGCCCCCACATGGTGATGTCTAAGAAACTACTGCACCACTGCCTCACATAGCTATTTTCAGGCTGCATCACTCCAATGGGCTCTTTCCCACTCTGTTTTGGAAGGAGCTTCCACTACTGTGCCACGTGGCCATGTGTCCCACTCACTGGGCTCCCCTACTAAGCACCCACACATAATCCAGTGGTGAGGGCTGGGATGGCTATTGTGCTTTCTGATTTGTCATTTTGTTCTTTTCATAGCTAATATATTGGACCTGCCTTCACTCAGCAAATGCAGAACACTTATTTCAAAGTCTCATTGTGGAGAAAGTCTGCTAATTTAGACTTCCTTGTGGCCATACCAGTTCCCACCACAAAGCTGCTGACAGCAACCTCAGGCCTGTTACTGTCAGGCTTGTCCAGCCATCCGTCCTTTCAGGTGGATCTTGATTGAAGCAGAAAGGCCTTAATATTATTCAAATAATGCATGAAAAATAATGTACAGTGGAAAAACGGATCTCCTATTTATTCTAGTTTTGTGCCTTTTTTGAAAATAGATTCTGTGTAATTTTCTTTTATGTTTGTCAAGGTTACTATTAATGCATTTAAAATTATTATATTTATTGGACGAGCAATAGCTCAAGATATCGCTTAAATCAAAAATGTTTGACTATTAAAATTAAACTATCATGTATCCCAGTCTTTCAATACCTATACAAATCATATTAGAACTAGTAGAGTGAGGAAATATCCTTAAAATAGCTAAGAATACATTTTCCTCAATTTATGTTTTAACTAATGTATACAAGAAAAAAAAACCCTATAAATTAACTTTGAACAAGAGATCACAGCACATGATGTCTGTCAGTCTCATGACCAGGTGAATACAGGAGCGGAGCTGCTGAAAAGTTCTCAGCCCTGGCTTTTCCCTCACAGTTCTAATGCTGGAAACAGGAGAGGCCTTTCTGGGTTGGTCTTACCAGGACAGAGTCTTCAGAGCTGAGGTAAGACTCCACGTCAGCTTTCTAACACATCCTTTCATTTAAACATTACATTTCAGCAGGCTTTTGCAGTCACCCTAGGAGCAGCAGGATGTCCCATTTTATCATGCCATCTATTTTCCAAGCATAGGTATAGCAGGTTTCTTGGTGGGTTTTGTAAGTAAAAGTTTCCCAGTTCTACAAGAATCAATGGCACTTTGAAAACTCTTCCTGTTTCCAATAACATGGCAGAGTAGAATATTCTGGCAGAGAGAAAAGCACTGGGGGGAGAGGAAAAAAGCATCTTGCAAAATGAAATAGCTCATTTTGATTATTCAGAATTTTAATTTTTTCATTCTGTAATAACTTTTTTTCCTAAAAAAGAAATGTTGCTTTAATTCATAAAAAAGGAATGTTGTTTTGAAAGTAACAAAAAAAACTCAAAAATCATTTCATTTTTGAGAATTTTTAATGGTTTCCCTATTCCATTTTAAACAAGAAACATGTTGCTTGTCTCAAAACAGATTTGAATTCAGCAAATTGCCATTTTTCTCACTCCCCAAAATGTTTAATCGAATCATGTCCCAAATGCCTTGAACCACACAACGTCATTCCACAGGCACGGAGCCACTTTAGGCTTCCTTGGCTTGAAAGGGAATCCAGTGCTAGTTGCTCCAAAAAACTCTGCCACAGGATGCGGTTCCCAGACACAGTCACGTAATGGGACAGGGGACCAAAATGATCCAAGTGACAGACTCTGCCCAGTAAATCCTGAAGTGCAGAACGGGCAAGTTAGGCCTTGTTCATTATTCTGCCTTTCCCCACACGCTGACTGCAGACACAATGCAAGACTGAGGAATAACATCATTAACCATCATATATATATATATATATATATAGGTGCCTCCCTTCAAAGCAGGGCTGTCCGAGGGAACAAGACCCAAGTGCACCTAGGCTATGCACGCACACTGACTTGCTATTTGCCACTCCTGTACAACTGAACCATTGGAACCAATGCCTGGTACTAAAAGCACCCTCAAATTGTGAGGAGGGAGGAACAGTAGAAAATGACACTCACTGGTGGCAGCAAGTCATAAAATCTGAAGGAACCTTCATTTACTCATTCCATAATGTGACATATGTGGGTTATGTTATTGATACATTTTATTTGTTTCTTCTATTTTTAGTTTTTTTTTTCTCTCTCTCTCTGCTGCTATATAACTCCTTAATCCCCTTCCAGATGATCTCTCTTTCTGTGACAAGCATATCATCCTAAGAAAGAGGCAGCTGGCATGAGTGCTGGTTTCCTCCCACCTTCCTCAGGCTGAAGTCGAGTTCATTCTGGGTCATCACAGAGTTGCAAAGAAAGGGTTATGAGCAAGGACCAATAGGACTTGTATGACAAGGACCCACCTTGTCATCTTTCCCACTTGAGTTCTAAGCGGTCTTCAGTCTACTAAGACAAATGACCTGGCCTGCCTTGTAAAAGTGAGACTCGATTTATGGCAGCTGTTGCTTGATTTCAGCTTTCAATACTGCACTGCCAGTAGTGCTTAGGATCTCTTCTAGCCAACGGTCCCCAGAGAAGCATGGGCTGTAGAGAGCATGCTATTTTTTACTATATTAATGTCTTTTGACAGTTGACTATCACTTCAGTAACACATCCTTGTGCAAGGTACTCTGGGCATTCACTACTGAGAGGCAGTGGGCCGACTTCAGCAGCATGGGCACAGGAACGGAGCTCATGACGAGCACATACACAGAGGGCGTCGTGTAAGAAGAAATGCTTGGAAAGGGGCATGCACCAAACAGCGAACTAGCATGAAATCTTTGAGTCTCAAATTTCCTCCTCATCCTCAGCCCACTCACCAAAAGCCTAACCTCACATGCCAGCAAAAAGCTGGGTACACTCAGAACTGCCCAATCCAAATCAGGGTCAGTGGCTAAACGGTTATTTCACACCTGAAAGATAAGACCTATTCAAATCTTGTCTGATCATCTTCCATGGTCTGCTCTGAGTTCTGTCCAGGAAACAGGGAAAGCAATAACCTAATTAGTCCTTTCCTTTTTTTAAGTAAACTGATAGTGAGAACATTCACTTACACAAATTGGTGAGAAAAAGTAAATCTATATGTTTTTCTCTGTAGTTATATTTTACAATAAAGAGCTGGCTCTCCTACATGTTTTTAAGAGGACTGATTAGGATTGGAACTGAACTGATTAGGATTCAGTTCAGTTCACTGAATTAGGACTGAAATCTTAGCAGAAGACTTGCAGCTCCAAAGGACAAGCTTATACTGCAGAGGTAGGATTTCAGGCATGATCTCGCTCTTGTAAAAGGATCCTCACTTTCATAGATGCCATTCTTGGGCACCCATTCTACCAAAAGCACCTAATCCGTTTTTGTGCGCTTCCTCCTTGGCAGATAGGCCAAGTTTTACTTCATTCTGCAGACTTGGCACCTGCCACGGTTACATAAGCTGGCTGCGATGGGGCTGTGAAACGAGCCCAGCTCCTCTGAGCGCAACCCAAGCCCTAGTGCCCCGGCACTGTCCTTCCTGCCTGGGCGGGAGTCGCACTTGCTTAAATCCCTGTGGAACAGCCCTCCTGCCAATCCTAGCAACACAAAGAAAATGACACAACTCAAAAAACTTAAAAAAAGGACCATCAGTGCTAAATGGGCAGGAGGTTTGAAATTTCAACTGGAAAATGGCACAAAGCCTGATGTTTTTGGCAAAACTGGGAAAACTGGAAAAAAATTACAGTAAATTACAGTGCAATAAGAAGAGTTAGAGTGCAGTAGCTGCTTTTACATAAACATATAGCAACTCTCTGAATGATGTCGGTGCTCCTATTTTCCAACATTACTCATAGAAAGCACCTTCCAAGTTTAAAATACAGGAAACTTTTCATTTGCATTTGTAATGTTCTGGACAAAGACTGATGATCATGGTGAAGTGTATTGAGGGTGATATGTATTAATGAACTCATTAATGCATGAATTAAAGAATTTGGGGGTTAACACTCTAAAAAAGAAACTACCATACAACAAGATTTAAAAAAAAATCTTTTGAAAGATTTTAACACAGAAAAATATGTTGTAGATGATCCACAGAGACATGTGCATGGGTATATATGCACATGCATGTTTATGATCCTGACGCAGTTTTACAACAGCAGTAACAAAAGTCAAGAGTCAAACCCTGTATCTCTGAGTCACTAACACGAGAGTTCAGATTCACTTCTTAAATGATACCTTGTTTCTTAAGCCTATACAAGCTTTACAGTAGTTTAATATTATTCTGACTCGCCTCTAGGCTTGCAAGCTTTCTCATTTTGCTTGCTCTCTGCCTCCCTTTATCTAGAAACTCACAAAAGGAAGGTAAAACATTCAAGTTCAACCCTAAATTCAGAATAAATGGCCAGCCTCCAAGCATTTCTCGTCAAGGTCAGGGTTTCAGTTCTGGACAGTAAACCTGACAAGTAAGTCTCCATGATGACAGATAAAGAATTTGAAAAGGAGTCATTTACCAATTTTTCTTTTTTGATGTAAACAAAAGAGGTCGTGTCTTTCCAGCTGATACAGGCATTCGTTCCAGTTACGATCTCGGCTGTGAAAAGGTTACCGTGAAGTATATATAGATACGAATACTCGTGCTATTGCCAGGGGAACTGGAGTAGTTGAGGTTATATTTGATCTTTTGTTGCCCATCATACTTCATACTTTTCATCTATGTCATGCCACATCACACTAATGTTATAGAGTAAACTACCCTAGCATCTTGACCTAGCTGTCGCCATCCCTCTGCTCTTGCCCACCCGGCCGCTGACAGAGAAACTTTGCAGAGCTACCACAGGCGGGAATCTTTTCAGACAATTCTTTTTGAGGTTATTTATAGAGCAAATTGTTACAAAAATAGCTCCGGTGCTGACATGTATTTTTCTTCTCTAGGGTGGGAGCTGACCTGTCCTTCCCTGCAGTGCTCTCTGCTAGCGGACGCTTCCTGAGCTGCCTCCATCTAAGCGGAGCGCAATTCCTGGCCTGCGACCCCAGTTTTACTTGAAGGCAGGTGGAAAGTGTATTTTAGGCCTGGCAGGCAGGGCCGAGGCCATTCCGGGTGGCAGAAAGCTCAGGGCACCTCCTGGTGCAGCCCGCAACTTGCTGCCCGCCACTGAACCGCTTCCTAGTTGTTACGTCTCTTAGCAGATAAAGGCAAAGGACAGCGCTTCGGAGGGACAGTTATGCCACAAAGCTGTTATTTTTCTATTTACTTCCAGAGGCAACTGCTCATTTGAATATTAACTCCTCTGTGGATTGTTTTAAAGATTTCCCCACCTCCCTCTGAATCAAAGAGTGTGTATGGAGTTCACTTTTGAATGGGTATAAAGTGACTATGAAGGAAGGATTTGGAGGTGAAAAAGATGTGTCTCAGTAAATAAATCCAGGCAAATTTCTTGTTTGGGAAAGATTTGCTGGGAGACTGCAAATACTGCTTTACTTTTTGCTGACTATATATGAATGGTCCTTACTGAGTGGTGCTGGCTGAAGCAAAATATTACATATTATGCAGTCTTCCATGTGTTAGGGCTCAAGAAATGTGAGCATGCTCTTCTTTCTGATATTTTCACTAGGCAGCTGAAAACCAGTGAAAAATTTAATCCCCAGACCCTTACTGTACAGCAGAACATACCCAGTGATGGATGAAGGCTCCAAGACTCCTTTCTTCCTCCATCTGGTAGTGTCTGGTCCTCCTAAGACAGCTTCAAATCGTCTTGTTCTGTTTGGATCTTACATACCAAGCAGGAATGACTCAAAATGACTCTTCAACACTTTGAGAGAGTAAACTAACTTAAAAACGAGCCACATCATGATCTTGTGTTTTCTTAGAGAATTATAGAATTGTTGGCTGGAAGAGACCTCTGAAGAGACCTCTGTTTCAGCATGGCTCCCTTCCCCTCTCCTCAATGCATGATGCGCTCTAGGTCTGTGACTGCCTTGGTGTCTCCTCCGTGGGAGCTCTCTGCTTTCTTCACAAGCCTCTTGAACGTGGCACACGGGAGCAGACGCAGTATTCTGCACTTGATGTCCTGGCCACACTCATCCTAATGGAACTCCATAGAAAACTTGTAAGAGGGCCCTGCTGGCTGACATTCAACTTGGCACTCGCTGTAAACCCCCAGGTCCCTTTCAACACAAAAAAAGAAATCGAGATTGTCCCTATGCTGACAACAGTGACAAAATTCAAAGAAATGGAAGGACCCAGTGCTATTTTTGTATGATTAAGCCTTTAACATATTCTCACTGTGTTCTCCTCAATCCATATTGCGCAGGGGAATAAAGATTAGTTTTTCTTTTACTGTCCTCTTCCAGCGCAGCAATAGCTCTGCTGAATGTAACCTGCACTTCCTTCTGCGGCACTGCAGGACCAGCAAGGCTAGCCTAGTTACAGGCACATGGAATCAAGTATAGAGGGACCATAGCCCCCATCCAGGGATCCCAATAATACAGCTGCTCCTAGCAGGTACATCTGTTGACTCCTGAAGAGCCAGGAAATAGCATCCAGGGACCACACAGACCACAGTGTTCCTGTGACCTTTCCCAATTCTTTGTCTTGCCAAATAGGCCAGTCTCTTGAGTAGATTTTTAGTTCTGCTTATCTAACCACATATTCTGAGTAAGTGGGTCTACTTACCCGCTGGTCTGTCTAGCTAGTTTTCATCATTAGGGTGTCTTGGTAGCAGTAAATCACCATCCATACAAGTTTAGAGGACCTCTACTAACACCGGTAAGGTTTTAGGAAAGTTTACTTTGGCATTTGGAGCTGCAGATAAGCAAATTTCAGGCAGCAAGATGCACACGTATTTTCCAGAGAAGGGAGAAATAAGTGACTTCACAATAACTTCAGAACTGGCTGTTCAGCAAAATACCACCTTCCCTCTAGGTCTCAAGGTAGTGTTAAATGGGAGTATATTTGGTCTTAGTATTTCTTACTCCTCAGTTTCCACTCCTTTTCATAACAACAAATTTAAGTAAACACAGAAAATGGGGTTCATTACACTGTGCAAAACTTCTTAAAGAATCCTTGCAGAAAGGCTTTCTATATTTATAGTTCTATCACAAAATGTAGCTAAGAATAGAAATGGTTCCCTCTCATCAAGGAGCAAATCTGCCAAATGTTATTGCTATAGGAAATCTAAGTCACATTGGATTACCACCTGGCACTATCAAAGCTAAACTACTGTCAACTTTAAAGCACGAAAAAAATGATCTAATTATCATGAGTTTATGAAATATGTTTAGAAGCTTGCTCACTGAGGAGTTTCTCCTTTCAATCCTTTTGTAATATACTGAAAAGGAAGAAACCACTCTTCAGTGGAGGAATTTCTTTTGTAGCTTAAAAGGAGTTAAAAACAGAGGTAGAAAATCAGAAAAGTTCAGATTCACATCTCAGAGATCAAGGAAAGAAGATAAGAGTGAGAACAGGAAGACAGAATTAGCATTTTGGCACAATTCACTCTGGGCATGTATCAAAGGTTGCAGAGCATGAATGCATCTTTAAGGGTAGGTTTCAGCTTTCCAAATTCATACCTGATTTCACCACCAGACAATATTTTGGAAGATGACCTAAATCAATTTGGAAAAGTCTAAAATTCACTAAACATGAAAGCTCCAATGCCTTTTTAAAGACCTCTATTGATTATAAATTCCTTTGCTAAATTGAAACCCTGCTTATATGCTGTTTACATAAACAATGTCCAACCTAATTTTGTATATAGCCCGTTGGGGAATACTAATGAACCAGTACTGGTACCTCACAAAAAGGAAGTATCATGTGACTTACAATATATACATATACATATAAAAACTCAGTCAGGTCTGAAAGCCATTCCCGAGAATCAGTCACAAGTTTTCAAACACCCACAAAATCACATCCCTGTGGTCTTCAATTCATTCCTCCGGTTTCCCCAGGATGTCTGCATTTGGCTAAAGCTGAGGAGCAGTGTCTGCATTTTCTAAATGCTCAACATGCCCTTTGCTTATTTGGACCCTGCCTTCTGGGCAGATGGACTGACTGCTTCAACTATTTGGAGAACTTGAGACAGGGAAGCTAGGGTGGGTGTCTCTGTGAGTTCTGGAAGCTCAAGCAGCCTCATAGAGAAGCTCAAAGCATTTTAGGATTCATTCAACCCAAGTTATCACCATCTTATAGACAATAGCTCAAAGTGAACCCTACAGGACCGCTTCAATCAGAAGCAAGCACACGGGGAGCTAACTGTGACTACTGATTTCACCTCTGGGACTGCATCAGAGCATGTCCAGTCTAGTAATTCATGCCTGAGAAACAGGACGTGTTATTCTGATCTAAATTTGTCCTAGAAACAGCACAGCGAGAACAAGCAGAGTTAACTGCATTACTGCAGGAAGAGTATGCTTTATAGACTAATAGACATTTACTATCTTCACTACAACAACGAAAAGCTAAGATAAATCTCTAATGCAAGAACTGCAGCTGATGCATAAAGCATTAGAACAAAAAACAAGGGTATCGCA
>JAUBOD010000918.1:1777050-1828839 GCA_032353885.1 Nothura maculosa
AAAAGCTAAGATAAATCTCTAATGCAAGAACTGCAGCTGATGCATAAAGCATTAGAACAAAAAACAAGGGTATCGCAAATCACCTGTTAAGTTATGGTGGTTCAACTTCAAAATTCACTTGTGTAATTTGGTGATGATACATGCTTCTAATGAGCTGATATATGTTGCCTCTTCCATCCCAATTGGGAAAAATAAGAAGGTTAAAAGGAAAGTGTATATGCAAATTATGAAAGCTTTCAAAATAGGAACAAGCAATATGGTGGTGTTGACTTATTTGTAGAAGAACCAACAATAGGTCTTATGATGTTACGTAGGCACAGCAAAACATCAATAGTTGTATTTTTAATAATGATCTTAATCCGCTGTAATCTTGGCAGGCTTGGTACATATTAGTTTCATTGCTGAGAATATCAGTTGAACCAAAATAGTTACCGTAGGTGGGTTCTGTTTAGTTTAAGTGGAATGTGTGGGGCCGCAGTATATCAATTTCTAATTTTAGTATTGTTGTTTTCGGACCAGAGCTGTGTATCAGCCTATGGCGTTAAGTTTTATAGTCTTTGAAAAGAGGATGTGCTGTGTATTTGAAGGAGTAACTCTCATGATTTATGTTAGAATGCAGTTTTTTAATGTAAGAAAACACTCTCACAAAAGCAGCCACTTGCACATAGTCTGTGCCTAATAGGGTATTCACTTTCACCTCTGATTCTCTTCTTATTCGTAGGGTGATCCTGCTATTAATGACAAAATTCCTGCTGATGTTACTAAGAACAAGAGTGAAGCTGTCTGCCTTTACTGCTAGCATGAGGAAAACTAATTGATTTTTAGGGACCTGACAAGAGAATTAACACAGAAGAAAGTAGGGTGGCTTAAACTGACCTACTATGTGGCAGGTGGTGAACAGTGTGCTGTTACATGTGGGTAATAAAGGGGCAGTGGGAGGCCACGTAGATAATAATTTTCTTCCTTTTCAGATAGGAGCTTCCATTCTCAGTGGACTCCCTCAAAATAAAAGTGCTGGATACTGGAGAGAAGCGACTGTGTTAGCAAGCATGAAAATTACCCTGCTAGTTCTGAAAAAAAGAAAACCTGCCTTAATGAGCCAAAGAGTGGCCATTTAGAGGGTATAAATTTAACCTGCTGTTTTCAACAAGGTACATGTAAGGCTGGAAAGCCTAAAGAGATTTCAGCCTAATGCCTGCTTTTAAGTACTGAGACTTCCTTTCTTTCCCATGGTTAGTGTGATGAATTCTGCATGACTGATGCTCCACAAGCTTTTAAATAAGGAGACTGAACCAGTCAGGCTTCCCAAAGAGCAAACACTGCTTCCAAAGGAAGCTCTGCTCCTCTTGGGGAGTCCTTCCTACAGGCTGAAACTGCAGAGCACTAGTGCTAGAGAGATATTAGCACAACGCTTAAGTTATTGCAAAGGATGCTCACATCCCTCTTAGCACACGCTAAATTGCTCACGTTGATCACAGGTTTCTTTAAATAAGAAGCTTAAAGTTACTGACCAACAGTATTTTTTTTTCAGTAAACAGACAAGTCATAAACTCTAAATCCTGGAAGCAAAGGTTCTCTGGTCCTTCTCCAGCTTGTCGTTGGCCTAATGCTGTGTGACTTACACAAGTCACCTCAGAGCACCGAGGCCATTTGTTTGAAAGTACAGTACCTGCTATTATTTAATTTTTGGAGATGCTGAGCTCCTTCTTCTTTACCTTTACTACTTATAAAAAGCTGAACTGCTTATGCACTAATGTACTCTAATAGCAAGTTTTACATTTGCCATCTTGAAAATATGACGTTATTGCTAGAGATATTGAATTAGTTTTTCCACATTACATGCTTTTTAAGATAGTAATACTTATAATAATAATTATAATCCTTATAATACTGATAGAAGCTTTTCCATTTCTGATCTGAAATTTAGACCACCATACCTCACTGGGGCAAATTACGTTTATAGCAACAACTGTCAGCTCTGCTTACGGTTTCAAACATTTCTTAGTTTTCCCTGTGAGACTGGGAAGTAATTACCAACTTAGCACTGAGATCCCACCTTAAACATTAAGGTACATTGGGGTATCATTCTAAACATTACAACTTCTAAGGATGAGGGCTTGATGTGTTTCTTTTCCAACAGGAATCAGGGGGTGTCTTTCACTTCTGCATGGTGAGGCAGGGACAGGCCTGAGCTTGCACGAGTCCCTGCAGGCCGGAGACGAGCAAAGGGAGGCACTGGTGGCCCCTGCTTGTATCCTCCCTCTCGTTGAGCTGGGCGAGCAGCGCATTTTCCACACACGTGTGTACACTGAGCTAACAAGAGCCGCGTGAGCACGGCTCCCTGTGCTCCGTGGGGGCGGCAGGGCAGGACACGCTCCCTCCGCCAGGGTCCGGCTGCCCCGTTGCTGTGGCCTCCTCTGCCTCATGGAACAAACCAGGCAGGCACCCTCCCGCCTGCCACACCTCATGGGCCAAAGACACCCCCTTCCCGGGGAGGACATTCACACACATGATCCTGTGCCAGCTTGGGAATCTCGTTTTGGGAAGTTTTTACTGCCTAGAGATCCAAGGAGAAGACTGAAGCCTGTACAAAACAAATACAGGGTGCAAAATAAACTGAGTCCATCCAACACTATTGCCAATACAATTTTTAAATTACATCATTTGAGTCTTGTTTATGTGCTCATATATTACGGAGAGAGACTATATAAAGAATCTCTGTGAATTGGAGAGTATGTATCTTATACTGGCTTAGATGCTCCGCTGGAATTCAGCTCAGTTTAGCAATATATTTTATTTTGTTTTTAGCAGCAGTCTGAACATGATCAAATACCCTTCAGCTCCCAAACACTTCCATAGTGACCAGTGTGTTTTCCTGCTGGAGCCCGCAGCCCGACAGACGTCCGCAGACACGCTGATGCCTCGCCTTGGCCTGAGAGCCAATACCAATACTACTTAAACCTGCCGCAGAAGGCTCAGAGTATCTGCAGCACTTTCAGAGATAGTTTAAGGAAGTTAGAAGTTGAAAAAATACTCTTCTTCTTGGGTCTAATGCTGGATTTGCAGTGTTTACAAACAGCTGTTACAACAGCCCCAAGTTCCCCAGAAATATGTGATGCATCTAAGAAGCTGACAGTCAAACGCTAGCATTTGCTCCCGTGCATCCCTTCTAAGGTTTGGGGTAACAGGAGACATGCTCCTAATGGTATTTGTCACTGTAGCAGCTGTGTGCATGGCAGTCGCAATAGCTATGCGATTACTTGCTCTATGACTTACTGCAGCTACTAGAAAACGAGTCTTCAGACATGGGAATTCAGACAGTCCTTGCAGCAGCCACCAAAAGTAGAATGAAAATTCCATGGCAAAAATAATGATATAAATAAAGAAGTAAAAGGATACAGCAAGAGTCCACATAGCAACTTGGACACTAGGGGCAACAATAAAGTTTTGAAAGCCGGGCTGTGGCAGCCCCGTTTCTTGCTTCGACGAGGTCTTTAGGAACATCACAGCCCTGTGCTGCCTACTCCATACTCTGCTTTCCCAAGGCTGTTCTTCCTGCCGCTCCTCTGCTCCCTCTGAAATCCTGTCTAGAGGACTTACATTGCTGCTGGGACTGAAGAGGGAAAGCAAATGCAAATAACAGAGATCTCTTCCACAGCACAGCAATAGGAACAGAAGAAATCACACAAGCAATGCAACATTTCAAAATATACTACGCAAATGATCAATGCAAGGTGCACACATGACCACACAACAACTGCTTCATTCAGCAAATGCTTCACAACAACAGAGCAACGTTCAGATGTGGAGTGAGTTTGAGCACTCAACAGATCAGGAGAAGTAGCTCTACACAAAAAAAAAAACACTTCTCAGCTGTTGCCAGCAGCAGTGACTGGATTAAATCTTATTATTCTTCTATTAGAAGACATTGTTTCTCAAAAGCTGTACGTTAATCAACAACAACACACCCTGCAGGTAGTGGAATTTTTCTTTTGTTTTATATTCTGGACAGAGCTCTTAAGATTCCATTTTTAGGTCATATTCTGTATATAACATCAATGGTTTATGTTTGTGCTACCAGTGAAACCCTATAGTTTTTACAGCACGTGGAGAAAAGATGCCTGGAATTTTTCACATAAGTAAGGTTTAGAGGAAAGAGATGTCAGGACTCAGGGATATTTTCACTTTTATCCCGTTAAACTTTGCAAGTTTTAGCTGTGCTTCTAAATTCTTCAGAGAAGCTTCGAAATTCACAAGTTCGTACAATTCACAGAGCATCTGTTGTGAAAAATAAAGAGATTGTGACTTCCAATTTAAATAACTAAGATTTCCATTATTAAAAATAAAATCCTTGTTATTTAAAAGAAAACCCAGAATAGTCAGCAGGGGGGTAGCACAAAAAATCTACCATACAAATTCCAGAATAAGTTGGAAATGGATGTGAACTGGAGGGCCCTATTTAGTCCACTAAAATTACCTCTACATAAGGGCAGTTTCAAATGTGCAATTAGAAATTAGGCATCTAGCTGTTCCTGAAAGCCTGAAGTAGTCAGGCACTTAAGCCTGGATCCCTAAAGCACTTAAGCACCTGTTACAGAATCTTTTCAAGTACCCAAAATTCAGGAAACCTAAAACAACTACATAGTTTCCAATAGCTCTGTCACAACCACAACAAAGCATTTAAATTATTATCTGAAAAAAAAGGTTAATAGGTAGAAAGCACAAAGAGAGATGAGAATTAAAGTGTTTGGCCAAGAGGATGAGGGGGAGAAGGGAGGACCATGGTTGGCAGAGGGGCGTTCTGAAGACTACAGAGCCTGAAGATGTGGATGACACTCGGTGACATGTGAGCGCTTCAGCTTCATTTGAGGCTTGTTCAACCCCTTGTGCACCAAAAATGAAGAATAACATCGCGTATATCAAAGCTGGTGTGAAGTTTGAACAGTCACACTTCAATATGCTCGCTTTTTGTAAGAGCCTCCTGTTGAGCATCTTCCACGCAGAGATCTCAAAGCTTTATAAATGATGCCCCGTGAGTTTGCCTTCCCTCGACAGATTGCAAAATGGGGACACAAAGCAGTATCCTTTTGATCTACACTTCCCCCAGATCACCCAGTGGGATGCAGCGCAGTCAGGACTCTCGGCACTCTGTCCTTTCAATGCTGAGCAGCTACCACAGATCATACTCAGCTTTCCCCACAACGACCCTGAGTAAAAGTGTATTCTCATTTACGTAAGCAGAAAAAAAAAGCCCAAATTCAGGTAAAGGCCTTATTACAGATCAAAACATCCTGAGCTAAATGACAATTCTTGTGACGGTACTATTCATGTCAGCCAGACTACGCTACCAGCAGCTTCAGCCACGCTAAAGGAGCACATCCATTCAAATGAGGTGATGATACACTCAGGAGTGGTAGGTTAACACAGCCACGACTGCTGGCTTAGACATACGATTCATACAGAAAGTTTTTAAAAGTGTTTTAAAGGAAGAAGTAGGCTCAGGAAAGTGCCCACTGAAAGGATGAGGCAAGGAACTTAGGGTCAGCTCAAAAGTGAAGAAGCAAAATATAATTAATTAAAGGTAGAGGCCTTACTGCTGCTTTTTTGCACTGTGTGTTACTCTGTGTTCCCTTTGGCTGCTATACAAGCAATGCCTGATGTGAACAGCTTTGGCCCAGTCTTCCACGGACATCTCTACAGCTCTGCCTTGGGTGCAGAGCCTGTCATTACCAAAGCTTCCAAGGGGGAACCCTGAGCAACCTTCCCCACTGCAAGACATTGTCTTAAGTAGAGGACCCCACAACTCCGTAAATGCCTCCTACCAGCCTAAGATGAGGTGCCTTATATGAGAGCACTGGTCATTTTAGTTGCTGGACTTTTTCTAGGTTTGAAAGATAAAACATCAGATTCTCAGGATTTGGACTTCTTTTTTTGTTTCTTTTTTTTTTCTTTTCTTTATTGCTTTCTAAGTTGTCATGGTTATCATCTGACACCCTCTCCAAATTCTCTATTTAACAACTCCTGTACTTTTTTTTTTTTTAACCCTGAATAAACAGGCTGCTTGAAACTCAAAGATGGAAAAGAAAAAGGAATATTTGTGTGCAGAGAAAAACGTTCACAAGGGGCTGAAAGACATTTTTGACCCACAAAAAAACCCACAGACTAATAGACTGCATGCTGTGACCAAAATGTCACTATTTTTAAGGTGTCTGACTTATACCTGCCTCATATAATGGTCACTCTGAAGAGCATTTTGGCAGCCAGCTGACCACTAAGCATCAAGCAGACCTTTTTGTATTATTTGTATTTGTTTTACATCATGACTAAGCTTTCCAACTTTTTTTCCTCCGGAAAAAAAGAAAGAAAGAGGGCAAGAAAAGGGAACAATCCTTATCCTGAAGCGATAGGGAGAGATGGACAGCAAGTTAGGAGGGTGATTGAAGGCCCTCCCCCCCAACATCCACCCACTGGCACAGGGCTCCCGTGTGCGCACCGAGGGGATCCGCACAGAAACAGGCGGGAGGCAGCGTGAGCAGCCCCTCGGGAGCGCCCGCGGCCCTGGGCAAGCGTCGGGGTGCGCCTGCTCCCCGCGCTTGGCTCGCGCCCAGCTCGGCCCCGCTGCTCCCTGTTAGCTCAGCAGTTCCCCAGTGGTCAGCCCGTCTTGCCATAATCACACGCTGGCGCCACAAGCGCGCTTCTTAACTGCGCGCTGTGCCTAGTAATGAATGCAGACGAAAATACACCAAACCGCCTCGACGCTGGAGCTGCTGTGACCTCAGACTCGACAGCCCAACGCCGTATTTGCTTATATAATATACCTGATAAAAAAAGAGGCCAGCTGCCATGAATGAAGCATTTTCTATCTCTCCATGTTATTCCTATAAGGAATATCTCCATGTTATTCCATGGAGGATGAATTATTGCACTTTCATTCCATTCTTGAGACAGCTTTAAGCAGGAAGCATCTTTGGGCTCCTGTGGTACAAAATAGGCCACAAGAAATAGGGCTGGCCAGAACCAATGCAGTGCGTGGAGGCCACAAGCGCAGGGGGAAGCACGGCGCCCAGGGGAAGGAGGAGAGCTCCCACTGCTCCTGCACTTGCACACTTGCCCTTTCAATGCTTAACTTCTCATGACTCCAACTAGGAATGAGTTATATTAAATTATGGAAAGACTATATTGCTCTGTCAGACTTGCTAGAACTCATAAAGAAACCTGTGTGAGCTTTTGAGACCTCAAATGTAAATTAAGGATGCTTTTTCATTTCTTAAAGGCTGAAATACCACACGCCTCATTCAAGCTCAGCAGGACTTGCTTTTTACTTTTGCTTTTATGTTATCAAACGAGACAAGCCACAATATCAAAGCCTGCATCATATACGACAATTTTTTAGAAAAGAACACAAACTAAAGAAGGGAACCCACAACAGCAACACACAAAATCCCAGCAGTGACATGAAGGACAACTGAGATTAAATTCAGGTAGTTCTGCAGCTGTTCTGCCATGTTTTGCATGCAGCTAACACGAGGAAGCTTTGAACCCAGTTTTCAAAGTCCTCCTCCTCCTGTATTTTTTTTCTCTTACTCACAGCCACATGACTGCAAAAGAGCCCTAATTCACAAGACAAGGTTCCTAAAAGCACCTTGCGTTTTGGTAATATTAGCTAGAGCAGCTGTTATCATAATCCTTCTAGAGCAATAGCTATTTGTCATCATTAAAAAAAAATGTTAAGGGGCCTTTACCAACCTGCATTGGTGGTATATTTTACATGATAATTCTACTGAGCTTTGACGGAATATTTCACGTGCAGGCATGAAATATCTTGCTTCGCTTTGTTTTTGAAGAGCAAGGTTATTTTCCACGGGGCTGGGGAGGCCCTGGGAGGGACGGGGTGCAAGGCGGCCGTGCTGGGCTTCCCGCCGGGTGGAGTGTGGTGTGGTCACACACAGCGCGCAGGGAGCCGCGCCGAGCCCGCCTCTCCGGCTGCACTCGGAGGGCAAACTTCTGGGCAAACCTGCAGCACCAGCGCAAAGCCACCCTCTGCCACCTCTCCCTGGTAACACCTCTAGCCTTGCTCTGTGCCTTTTTCAGCCTAGGTGTACCATTTTCCTAATCAAAAACCCAAATCAGAGAGACGAACTACATAAAGCTGGGCAGGCACCTGGGACTTGATTCTAGTTCTAATTTTATATGAAGGCAACAAGGTTTATGGCAGGGGAGTTCTTCCAGATCTACAGTTGTGCAAGGCAGAGACATCCCGGCTAGGGGCCTTGGATTCCCCTGGGTGCTTTGGTCAGGAGCCCAAGGCCACAGGAGCTCCCGTTTGAGCTCGGTGCATTCCCGGCACAAGGGCAGAGTGTGGGCAGGGCACTGGGGCCCGGCGGGAAGGGGAGCCAAGCAGCGCCAGGCGCCTGGAGCAGGGCAAGGCGAGCGGCGCACACTGCGTCCCACCGCACCCAGTGGCTCTGGGGCTTCCTCGTGCGCTCACTTAGCACTGCGGTCAGCACCAGAGTTAGCGCTGTGGGGTCCTTTGCGGAAGCACCGTGCCAAGAACCGCTCCCGCTGGCTTTATTAGGCCAGCAGAGGGGCTACTGCAGGAAAGCCAGCCTAGAGCAGCCTCAAGGTGAAGGGCACAGCAGTGTAGGTAACACTGACCTCCTCTGCGGAGCACAGCTCAGCTCTGATTAACTGAGGTTGAGGCTATTTTGCTCTGATTATCTTCAGATATGGAATTCAGGGAATACAGGTGCTGGTACACAGCACAATGAGTGACATCCATGCAAAGAGAAATTATTTCTCATATTCTCCCTGAACTTGAAAATTTTGGCATTGATTTCTTGCTCACTTCCCACAGCACTAAACTGGTACTTTGCAGATACTGACAGCCATGCACATAGGGTGAATGAAGACTGAGACAATTGTCAATCTATCCAGAAGAAGTGCTGCTGCTTCAAAGTTTTTTGTGCAGACGCTATTCTGATGCCGCTAAGAACAATTATTACATTCAATTAAACATCTTTCTCACTGGCTGTTCTTTATTTCCTTGCTTTCGATTTTGGGGGAGAACGCAATAGAGCAAAAATAATTATAAAGCATATTTTAAAGTGAACACAAGAAGCTCTATTTGCATGTGAAAAATTATATACTCAGGGGAGAAACAGGCTAAGGTTTACACTGACAATCTGTTTTGGCACAGACCACGCAAAATCACATGGAAGAATTTTGTATCTCTAAAGGAAATCTTATAGACACACCAAACTCAAGAAATGGAGATCAAATATCCACAAGAGAGATGCCCAGTGGAGACACAGGCTACTCAGAGCTTGCACACAGTGCAGTGACTCCACAAGCAGGCGAGCGGGACCAGCACGCTGCTGAGGCTACTCACATCATCCTTGCAAAATCCGAAGAGTTTGGTCAACATAGCTAAAGTCATGGGGTCTCCTTCAGCAATCTGGAACAGCTACCACACCTCAAAAAAGCCTACAACATGTTCTGCAGATGGATCTGCATGAAGTTAATGCTGAATTGAATTAATTTGCATAGCATTAGTTCTCACAGACTCATAAGTGTTTTTCCATTCCTTTGTACATTGTAATTC
This sequence comes from Nothura maculosa, assembly GCA_032353885.1. Taxonomy (NCBI): domain Eukaryota; kingdom Metazoa; phylum Chordata; class Aves; order Tinamiformes; family Tinamidae; genus Nothura; species Nothura maculosa. The sequence continues at coordinate 1,786,652 of JAUBOD010000918.1, forward strand.
CAGCCAGACACTTGGTTTCTAAGCCGCAACTTCCCTTCAACATAGCTATCGTGTTATGACCATCACTATCTATTGCATGTGGCTTTTCAGCACTTCTATCGAGTCAGCAACTGCACTGTCTCAGGATTAGAGCCCTAACCAAAACCTGGACTTTTGCATGTTAAGGTATTTCTGCTTCCTTTATAACATGTGGTAGGCTGTGATTTTATGACCCTTAATAAATGTTGCCTTCATCTTCTGGCTCCTGTCGTTCTAACAAGACACAGTCAGAGAACGAAATGGATCTGCTCCAGCGGAGACAGAAGCAAAGGGGAAGGAATGAAAAAAAAGAACAAGTGAAACTTTCTGCACAGTGAAGCAGCGAGTTACTTCCTCTCCTGCAAAACACAGGAGAAGGTCTGCAACCTAAAAATTAGAGGGAAAGAGATTAAAGAGAGACCTATGTCTCTGGGTAGAGCTATGAGGGCGTTTCTTGCCTAAAGTGTAGCCATAAGATGGGCAGTTTGGGCACTGGAACGTATCCAGGAAAAGCGACCCAAGCTAGATGGAAACTTTGGACTAACAGGCCTGTTGGTGAGAACTGCAGCAGCAACAGGCGGGAGGCCACGGTGCTGCCTGCGCCGCAGCCAGCACCACACCAGCACAGTGACAAAGCTGCTTCAGGGCCAGCAAAGCACACGGCAAGCACATAGGAAACCCCACACTTGCGAAGGGACAGGCGTTAGCTTTCAAGGAGAATGGGGTTAATATTTTCCAAAATTCCTCTGAAGGGCTTTAATTTTGCTGATAAACAGTGTGGCCAAAACAAATCTCCTATTTTGTTTGGATTTGTTTGGAGGAGCTATTAAGCAAATGTGCTGAGGAATGCTGCAGGTTGTGAGGCACCAGTGACTTAACTCCAGATTGGAAGGATCCTTGTAGGACACTGGGGAAAGCGGATGTTCTCAGACAGAGCCTGTGCAACATGGAGCATAACCCAGAGGTGTGGGGATCAGCACATGGATCAGCACGTGGAGAGACGCGCGTGGGAGCGAGCCCTGAACCCCGCCGGCCTTGGCAGGGCCATCAGGGCTGCAGTGACCCCTGTAACCATCAGTAATCTCTGCACAGCAGACACAGAAGGGGAAAAGTGGGCAAGCCCAGCAAGAGGCACCCCCAGGGAAGGGGGTTGCCCCTGAAACCAAGTGCAGACCAGTCTCTGTGTGAATGATGTCACCTTAAGCGACACATAAGGGTGAGGGTAACAGAGCAGTGAGGGTAACAGAGGGTGGAATAGGCTGCCCAGGGAGGCTGTGGAGTCTCCTTCTCTGGAGGTCTTCAAAACCCACCTAGATGCCGCCTTGTGCCACCTGCTCTAGGTGCCTGCTGGAGCGGGAAGGTTGGACCAGAGATCTCTAGAGGTCCCTTCCAACCTTGAAGATTCTGTGATTCTGTGATAAGGACAGGAGCAGCGCTGGCAAAAGCAGTGGCAATGGAGGCTCACACTGAAGCCCTGCTTGCGCCAGGGGCTGCCTCCAGCAGCTCCCAGCCCTTTGGATGGCCCAAGAGGAGAGCACTGGCCAAGCTGTGCTGTGAGGGGGTCCTGGCCGCGTGCCTCATCGCAGCACCACGGAGCTCACGGAGAACGCCCGGCTAGCAAAGGCCGCGGAAGGGTTTCAGACTGGGTGATGCAGGAAATGAGGGCCTAGCTGTTCAGGGAACGCAGCCATTTGAACCGTCCCCTCAGGAAAAAACCTGAATTAGAAAATGTGGGAAGTCAGGGAGACAAAGTCAAACAAGATAAAGAAAGAGAGAAACAGAAGGTTATGTCTAGTGCCAAAGGGAAGAAAAAGACTAAGCCTTAAGCTAAGAAGGGGGGAAAGGCCAGGCCTAAATTCACAGAGAAGAAAAAGAAAAAGGTTTGAGCATAAAATCAAAAGGAAGGAAAAGGACAAGCTGAAAGCCAGAGGGGGAGAGAGGGCAAAAATAAAGTCAAAAAGAAGAAAGACGTACAGCATGTTAACAGAGAAGCTGCTGAATAGGAGGCAGAATAATTCTCTCAAAAGTTAAAGAGTTTGGTCTCCTCGTATTTTCAAGATACTCAAGCATTTCTGAAGTTAAAAATGGGAACTGGGCTAGAAAGCATACAAGACAAGATAATCTGCTTATCTTAGGGCACTGGAAAGTAAACCAACCATATTACTAACACCATGGCTTTCGGATCCACAAGCAAATCTTGGTGCTCCTTCACTTCCACTTGCAGCACAGATAAAATGACAAGGAAACCAATTAAGGTTACAGACACTTTAAATATGTTCATAGAAACCTAGATTTTGTTGGGCAAGTGGAAATGTACTTGGAGTAAAATAATAATTTGTCAGGGAGAAAAATAAAATATTATACAAGACAATGACAACTCAAATATTTATGGGGGAAACGAGCAATAAAGGCGGAGATGTTGTCAGATGCAAAGATAAACAGAGAACCAACAATTTCAAGTGACTAACATAAAATTACAAGGGTAAATATTCTACCTAAGAAATCTAAATTCATCTCCTGCAAAGCCAGGAATATGTGAGCACTGCACATGCTACTTATGCCGAGTCTATTTATACATAAGAACACAATAAAGTTCCTAGATACATGCTTTATCCTGGTAAAAAATAGAAAGACACATAGCTCCTCTGGGTACTTCTTTAGAAGCTGATTTTGGAAAGTGTTTGATGAAAGCAACCCACCTATCAATTGCATTCCCTGTCCTGCTGTTGAACATAGTGGACAGACTGTAGCACTAGAGCACGATGTATGGGAGACTTTACATGAAATGTGCCTTTATCTTCAAAGTAGCAGATTTATTGATTTTAATAAGTAGAAAATATCTACCCGGACATTAGACAAACACAGACTCAACACAGACTGAGAAAAAGCTGATAATTGTATTAAACTGACTGAGTTTTTGTTACATGTGTTTGGGAAATTTCCAATAACACAGAGTGCCAAAAGGCCTGCTTGTGAGTCTGACAAAAATACCATAAAACTAAACAAGATAAATATTATATTTTTTCAGACACTTATTGCACTGTATGGCACAAATAGAAGGGCAGATTTCTGTAACCTTTCTTCTAAGGTAACACTTATCTCTGTGAGGAGTTTGACTCTTATCATGACTGATGTCGATACAACAACAGCTACGTAGCCTGCACAATACTTGCAGAATACAGTTCATCTACTGAGCTAGGAGAAAAACCACGAGGCTGACCCTCAGGAGCTAATAATAAAAAAATAATGGCAATTGCTGCTATGTCTTGTTTCCTTCAAGGTTCTAGATTTGTGCCTAAAAGCAAGCTTGATGTGATTAGCACATTATAAAGCTCTACAGGGATGAATAATGAGGATTTCTGCTCATATTTCCAGTAAGTAATAAGAGTCTAACAAGGTTTATAGAGCTAGTGCAAGTGGAATTTTAAAGGCTTTTACTTTAGTGCACGACCAGATGGCAGTGAGAAGAAGAGTGGTTGGGCTTCTGCAGTGGAAACTGTGACTGACTGGGTGATGAAAAAAGCCATTTGGAAAAGAAGAGTGGGAAGACACTGGACTGTGATAGAAATGGAGCAGGGGGAGCGAGCTTGGGGCGCAGGCAGGAAAGCCCACACTGGAGCAAACTAGAGGAAGCTGCTGCATACAGGAACTTGCTTCCCTTATTGGCACAGCTAGAGAGCATGCAGCTAAGCAGCACAGCTCCGAACTGAGAGAGACGAAAGAGGCCAAAGTACACAGGGAACCAGGGAAGAAGAACAATTTTTTTAAAGCTTGATCACTAAGCATCACTCCTCCAATCTCCCAAATGAGGTGGAAGTCACATGAACAACAGAAATGCGGTCTTGTCATTAGGCAGAACCATGATGTATATATCCAAGGGCGTAGGTACTTCCTGCAGTATCTATTCATGGCTATTCACATTTTCAAATAATGCACTTTTTCTGAAGCTTACAGGAATGCAAGTGTAACTGAGCACTAAGTATGTTCTTCCACAGATAGAGAGGGATGACCAAGAGCTGATATAATGTCTATAGGGTTCAAGCCTCTGTGCTGATTGTACTCGCACGGAAATACAGGGACATACGGGCACTCATTGGATTATGGAAGTGTGTCAACGTGGTGGCTTATCCGAGTTAGTGAAAGCCAGTTGTGCACATGCAGCACCCTGGCTGCGTGGGTAAATGAAGATGCTGAGCTTTAGGGCTGATTTCTGGGCATAGGCGCTGGGGCGTTTGTCCCTAGATGTTCGAGCAACATGAAAGCACAGCTCAAATGGAAGGAGGTTGAAAGCCAAGTCTTGTAAAGTGAAGGGTGTCTCTAATCTTAACTTCTAGCTGTGGCTGAGGGAGGAGACCCAATGATGTGATTAAAGGGCAGAGAGTGTCAAGGTCATCCATAATTACCATAATTTTGCATTTCTCGGGCTATTTTGGTTTGTATCACAACCTTAGTGCTATTTAAAGCACACTTGTTCGTTTGATTGTTTCAGAAAAGAGGCGAGTGCAAATTTAGGAAATCTATCCACACAGATTCTTTGCACTCAGTAGTTCCTGGTAGTTTCCTTGCACTGCGTTCACACCTCTGAGCAAGGCTGGGCAGAGGGTCTGCGTTTGGCAGCCGGGCCAGCGGGACAGATTCCAGTGGCCTCTGCTCCATCAGTCGTACTCAAGCCAGGAAACAGCCCTGCGGCTGGAAAGTGGAAACGTTGTCATTGTCAGCAGAATAAAGGAAGTCTCACCAAAAGACAATAACTGAAAGGAAGTACATAGCGAAACATCCCACCACCCATCCTGAACTGCAGCGAAACCTCATGCAGCTGAAGGAGGTTCATGGGATCTCTGAAGCATAGCCACCCACAACCGTCAGCAGACCAATCTGGTTTTTCTTAACAGAACTTTGTTTTTACCCTCCTTTTATTAATTGACAGGCATAAGTTCTAACATTTGTGGCATTATAAATATATTTTACATATACAGGTATATAAATACATATATAACATATATATATAACATATATATATATATTTACACACAGGGAGAGAGATGGAGAAGGAGCGCATGCACGTTTTTCTCTTTTATCCTGTATTTCTAAAACAAGATGAAGCAGTGTATGTTCGACAAAATAACCGTATACACCCAAAAACTAAAGGAAAATGTCTCCAAAAGTACCCAGCGACTGGGACTCCTGTCATGGTTAGACTTAAGAGGAGGTGAATGCCAGCCATGCTTCACTCATACAGAAGTATGGTTTTCTTGTGCATCTGTGTTAAGTGGAGCAGCTTTGTTAACACTGATCCATATAAAAATGGATTTTTAAGTCTTTCTCTAAGAAACTGTTCCTTTTTGGTGGAATGAGTGAATCAACGATTCCCTTAAAACCAGTAGATGTGCACCTGATGTCACTTGCTAAAAGGACAGGGACTCAAAATCGAAGTTGTAAAGAAGAAACATGTTTTCATCTGTCTGATTCGAGTCCAGGAATGCTGCCATCCAACTGGAATGCCTAACGCATGACAGCAGGAACTACCGCTAACAGGGGCCTTCCTTCGCTCCCTCCATCCCTTGCAAATCCCTCTCTGCTGCTGCCATGCCCCATGCAGCTCTCCAGCACGACGTGCAGGCTCCCAAATCTCATTTTGTGCAATATGGCAGTGTGTGCCATATATCCAGGCAAAAAGAAGAGGCTACTGCATGCACAGCTCTCTGGAGATGGAAATGTGTACGGTGGGACAGGACAGAAACAGAGGCCAGGATCAGGCCTTAGGAATTTGCATAGAAATGCACCATCTTCGCAGACATTACAGAGCAAATCTGAAATCCTGCTAACTCATGCCTGTGCACTGGGCTGCAAAGGCCAAAAGACACTATCAGAGAAGAGTTTCCCTCATTTATTTACAGGAATATTAATAGAAAAACGCATCCTCCCAGAGCTTCCTACAAGCCCGCAGAACCCCTCAGCACCTCAGTGCAGGTACCCAGAGCACGAGCACAGCGAGGGCTGACGCAGTGGCCAGGGCGACACAGCCGGCCCTGCACCCCGGGGCTCTCTCGCCTGCCCCGCTGCCGCTCCCGCTCGGTGCCCGCGCGAGGCAGCCTTGCTGCTGGCACGGGCACCGCTGAGGGAAGCAGGAGGAGCAGGTTGGTAGCTTGAAGTTGGGCGGGGGGGTGACTGGAGTGGGGAAGAGGAAAAAGAAAGGGCTTCCAATTGCTTACAATCCTCCGCCTGCCAAGTAATAAACAAAACCCCCAGAGCCGCCAGCTCCTTCCAAACTGCCATTTTTATCCCCAGCGCTCCACCAAGGCGCTCCAAGCGGCACCCGCAGTGCCCCGGCGCGAAACCGCAGCAGGGTGGGGTTCCTGCTGCTGCCGGGCGCAGAACAGGGAAGCTATTTATTTCGGGTGCATCTCTGCTCAGTGAGTCATGTTTCGACTGGAAAATTGGCCACAGCTTTCTAGCAGATCTTTGTTGCCAGCAGAGCTGGCATGTTACCCAATTCCTCCCAGCTCCCTTTCTCTCCTCCGCTTCTCCCTTCCCCAGCCCGGGCTGCCTTTATATTGTTAAAGCCCCTGTTTAATAATAGTCATTGTTCCATGTTAACCTTGAGAGCCCGGGAGAAAGGACAGCGAAGGGCGTAGCTGTGTGCTATAATGAGCATTTGGTGCTATAGCAGGTGGGAAAGGCTTTGGGGATCTGGGCAGATTAGAAAGAGAGGGGGCTCTAGCAGATGTTGAAGCAGGATGATGTATTGCCGTTCACTCTGGGATTCAGACAATACCAGCACAAAAGTAGAACAGGGAAACGGGGAAAAAAATTGATCCCTTCTGATACAAACTGGGCTAGAAACCAGACACGCTTGAAAGTGAGCATTTAAAAAAGACAAATAATGTTGCTAGGCCTCGCACCTTCTCCTCTCTGCAACTGCCAGGTTTCTCTTTTAAAACATCATCTCAGGTTTGATTTATTTTACATTAACTTAAGCCTTGAAGCATTACATACAGTAACTTCTCCTTCCTTTCCCCTTCGCAAGCAGAAAGTAGGCAGGAAGACACCTGCACCTCTGCCTGCAGCACAGCCCTCAGTCAGGCCCGACCGGACACATGGGACAAGGGTAAATAAGCACTGGCCTACGTGCCAAGGGGTAATGGCACTTAGGAACTCAAACCGATTTACGCAGCTCTTACTGCAACCCTTCCCCAATCTTCTAATGGCTTGGTTGGTGTTCTGGTTAATCCCACATAATGTAGTCAACCTAAAGAACAAGTGATACCTGATCACCTCCCAGCTGAAGAGCAGCATAAAAATGGATCCTGGCAAGGGCTAAAAAGCAGATCTTAAATGATGAAATTGCCCTCCATAGCTTTAGCTAGGGAGGCCTAATGCCTCAAATGGCAACAGTCTATCTGCTGTAGTAAATGCTGCAAAAGATGAAAGAAACTCAGGCTTAGCTTTGACCTTGATTTTCTGGAATGCAAATCACACAGAGATACTAGGTGCTAAGCACAGTGAAAAGTGAAGTTATTCAAGCAGACACTCAGATATGGATATAGGACCTTTGCTTTAGAGTCCCATTAGGGATGAAAATCTAGGACTAATTTCTGTTTCTGTTTGCAAAAAAAACCTGTTTTCAAGAAACTTGCACATTTCTCCCATTTACTGGATAATTAAAATCGTTCTCTGTGAAATAATTTCCGATCAGCAGATCTTCTGCAAGCATTTTCTGCAGGCAAATAATCCACTCCAAAGTGGGTTAGCTGGTCTTGCCCAGCAGAGATCACACAGTGTGCCTCTCCAGCGGCTAATGACCATGTTCCAAAGAGTTCCTAGAACAGAGTTTATCCGCAGGCTGCCTTCTTCACAGTGCCCTTTTCCCACAGTCATATGTTAGGACAGCAGATAAGCAGAAACGCATCTCAGACCAACACTTTTTTGTGCCCTATCTTCAGCTGTGGTTGATTTCTGCCTCTTTAGGAGGCTCCCAAAGCCCAATGGCCTTCCCCATTGAAAGAAACATAATAAAACAAGATAGGATATTATTATATCTACTATCCTTAGTGAGGTTGTCTATGAAGGGGAGGAAATATTCTTGCTGATTTACAGGTATCAACTTTAATATTTATATGGCCTAGAAAACTGCACATAGTAAAATATGCAAAAATGAAAGAGGAATTGGGTTATTAACAGCACCGGTTTAGAGGGATTTCAGCCTCTTCTAAATTCAAATTTGAGAAAATAAGTGCTGTTGTGCTGCCCATCAGCCAGCGCGTTCCTCCCGCAGCGATCGCTCCCGCTCTCCTCCCGGCCGCTCGCTGCCCGCGGGACGAGTGGCCGTGAGCGGGTCAGCCCTCCTGCCCAGCTGCCCTACAGGGGAGGCCACGGAGGAGACCGCGGATGTGGCCGCCACGCTAGTCTCATCTGGGGACAACGGGATACCATGTCACTAAGCAACTGGAGCACCGGGTGAAAGAGTATGAATGAGGCTTTCTCCCATGGTACACGTCTAAGCTTAAATAAAATATCTTTTGTGAGTTGTACCCAGCAACGGCATCCCTTGCCTCAATTAGCAGATTCCAATTAAACAGAAAGCAGAGAAGCTCATCACCAGGCACAGAGTGGTCCATTCACCCACTGATACACCGCAGTGGTGCAAAGAAAAACCACCTTTCTTCCTGCCACTCAGTGCCTTTGTAACATAAACCCTATTCACAACCACCTGAGTGCTCACATTTTGGCTTTCTGTTTGTTAGCTAAGAAGTTACTGAGCACAAAAACGAGGTAAATTAATAATGTTTAATAATGCTTTCCATTTCAGTCCTTTTCTATGAACAGCTGCATGATACAATGAGCAGCACCCAATGGTCCAGTCAAGAGAAAACTCAAGTTGAGCTTCCTAACCCTTGTATAAAGAGACAACCTCCACAGAAACAGAGTGCCTACACGTGGCACTGACAAGCAGCCAAACACTCCTGACACATTTCAATTTGCGCCTTCTTTCTGTACATGGAGGCCTCTGGTTTGGACTGCTGGTACAAAAGCTTCTCACCAAGCCTCACTGGATCAAAATGGGTAATACTGGGGCAGAGTGATACCTTATCTCACTGATCTGTGTCTCCAGCCCTGCGGGACAATGCTCCTCACCTGCTCTGGTCACTGGCCACGATGTGATTCTTGGGACATACATGGATAGACTGCGGATTAGCTGCACTTCCCGATTTAGAGATGAAAGCTTCTCCTTGGGCACCAAAATAGAAAACCACCATATTCTGTTAGGCTGTACATCCTGCCAGTGAGCTGCAAATGGTCGTGGCCAAGTGCCTCCATCCTGTCAGCTCGGCTCACCATCACTCCTGACCCAATCAGGGAGGGGCATAACGTACAATTCAGGAGCACACATGCACAGACTGTGAAAATGAGAAAGTAAAACTGAGAAATCCGGAGCCAAAAGGCAAGAGGACAATTATGGGCTCCATAACCACAGCAGATGCACGTTACATGCAGTGCCCTTTTGGAGGTCGCTGGTCACTGGACACATCCAGAAGTCACGTGGCAAGCATGGGAACGGTGACTACATGACTGTTAAGTTGATCTACGGACCCTGCTAGAAGAAAAAAAATGTTTCAATACACTCAAATATGGCTTGATTTATTGGTATGCAGGATAAGCTTTGAGCAAAATAAAAAATAACTCTGAAATGAAAGGGAAATATGTTTCACAGTGGAAAAAAAAACAATCTAGAAGTGCTGACTGGGAATAACAACAAAAGCCAGATGGCATAAAATGGCATCTTTAGGGATTATGTGGCATAAGGAGCTGTGCACAAAAGCATGCTCTGAGTCCTTAAAAAGCTATCGCCACACACTGGGCATGCTCAGTGTCCTCAGATAGCCACATTAACTTACTTAATGTACCCTGGCCTTAAAAGCTGGACAATCATCTCTACCATTTAAGCTCTCTGCCCTTAGTTATCCTCAGCACTTCAACAAGCTTCCTCGGCTGTGCTGTTGTGTATCCTCAGCTAACCAGGATATTCTGCATTATCAAAAACTTGTTAACTTTGTCAAAGTTAACAGCACAAATCAGCCCCCTGTAGGCATAAGGCTCCTCCTACTAGCTTGTTCATTTGTTGTGCATGGTAATGAAGCTTTAAAGCGCTTATTTAAGTTCTTTCCAGACAGATCTGCAACATCACTGAAATGTTTTTCCAACTCATGAATATAAAGGGGCAGGAAACTTATTTTCATCTACCTACCCAAAATTACGCTCTACTGGATGCAAGTGCAAGATTGAGTCACTAATGAAACATCCATTTAAACAACTCATTAATTTAATATCACAACCAGCATTAAACTTCACATTTGTCAAAACTGAAGTTCTCTGTGCATTTAATTCCAAGAAGACCCTGCCTACTCCTTTTCATCTTTCTACCAACAGGAAAGTAGTCTAACTGCAATCAAAAACAACCACAGTATCATTTACATTACAATCATAAAAAGTCCCATCACTAGTTCAGATATGTAGACGCCATATTCCATTTGCTTACAGAGATTTACAGAAATCTTCTTAAGAGCAAAGAAGATTTCTCTCCTCAGACCATCAGCTTCTAAACTCAGCCTTTTCTCTTTTCTTCAGTGCAGGATTTATGCATATAAAAGGAAATAAATGAATCAGCTTTTTCTAGTTACACAAGAAGTCAATGATTGTTTGGTTCTAATGCATGACAGAAGTGCTCTTACTGTAGAAAACCTTTGCCACAGGTCTATTTTATTTGCAGACCCTTTCCTGAAATGTTTAAGAATATTTAACTTAGAGAAATAGGATCTATACAACCATTTCAGGACTCAAAGCAAGTTTTATTTGCCCCTTAGAACCCCAAGCCATGCCAATATGGCTTGCACACTGGTTCAGTGTGCAACTTGCTCCCTGCCTGTTTGACGCTAATTGGACAGTAAAACAAGGTGTTTAGGAACGGTGCGGAAGTGCCCAATATTATGGGAATTCTGGACTTCTTGCTGAATTTACCTTAAATTACAAGTTGGACTGTGTAGAATTCTGGAAAGTTTAAATGCCTGTGAAACATTACACTACTTTTGTGCAAATCTATTACTTAGAAAAGGTACCAGACTGACAGTCCTGAAAACTCCTGTGATCACTGAATGACAGTATCACAGTCTCTCAAATAATCCTATTGATGGAATAATTTCACTTGGCTCCTACCTTTGATAGAGGCAAAGTCATCATCAAAGCAAGAAATGAATTTTTGCAAGATAACTCTCCCCAGATGCTACCAGGAGAATCAGAAGATACTCATTTTGCGATCTGTGAGATAGGTATGGAAAATAGCTAATAATGAAGGAATGGAAAAATAAGCAGGCATATTCTCCATATATATTGGGAGGTGAAAAAACACTACATATTTGTTGGAATTTTCCAGTAGGAACAAAGAAAGGAACAAAATTTTCCCGGAGAGCATGTCTAGCTGGAGTAGAACTGGTATAATAGAACTTTTAGTCTCATTCTCTTGATCCTTGTACACAGCTTACATATGAACAAGAAAGAATACAGCTATTTGCAACTGTTTATCAGCAGATAAACCTTGTAGAGCATTTACACAGCATTCCAGTAGCCAGCACTGCCCTATCCCTATATTTCCTCATAACTGTCAAATTCCAGGCCTGGAAATGACGGCTGCTTGAAAATTAGCTGAAAGTCTTAAGTCTCTTGCAGCTCTTTCTGGAGAGTCAGGAGCAGCTGAACATGCAAACATTTAGATGGCAGCTCCTGAAGTCAGAACTGTCCTGATTGTGTCAAACTGAAAAAAGAATGGGGAAATAGCAAGGCAGTCATGAAAAATGCAGTTGAAATCAGACAAGTTGTGGTGCTGAATACTACCTTCCTATGAGAGGCCCTGTGTGACACAGCAGATTTAGAAGCAGCCACACTGTGTCACAGCACCGAGTCCCTTACCACAAGAGTGCCCATGGTGCCATTTTGAGGGCAAAACGCTTGAAGTGAATATCCATGAGGACCCCATTACCACAGGGAAATGATTTTAGTTCAAGTTAATGGAAACCACATTAGAGGAGTAAATTATTTTACTGCAAGCCTAGGAAAGCCACATTACAATGGTCAAACAATCTCATTTCAAGTCCACTGAGACCACATTAATAAAGCCATTATCAGAGTAAAATAATTTCAAACAAACTCTACAGGGATTCGGTTTTAAATGGCAACACAATTTCATCGCACGTTGAAAAAGGACCCTTGAATGCTATTATGGCACACAGTCAAATGGGCAATCAAAGTTAAGGGGAACTAGCTATACTATTATAAAAAAATAAGAACAGTCCTTTTCTAAAATCTACTAATTTGACTAAAAAATTGCTATTAATTGCCATTCATGTGCTACTCACTGCCTCCTAACACATGCTCAAATTCATCAGGAAGCAATACATGCAAAATTCATTTTTAAAAGATTCCAAGAAGTCACTATGATAGCTCAAAACACAGTAACCTCACTCACTACCTGTGACAAGAACTTGTAGAGCATTTTGCCAGGGAGTAGGCTGCAAAAAGTCTTTCTCCTTTTGCTCTCCCGCGCAATGATCAATCAGCACCACTGCTGAGCAGAGCAGCCCGGGATGCGGCGCTGAGCTCACCACGGAGGCACAGCCGGCCTGGGAGAGGCAGAGCGGAGAGGGGCGCGAGGCAGGAGAGCCTCCGTGCTCCCGCCTGCCGCAGGGAAGGCACTCACGCCAACCAGGAAGCTTAGAGACAGACATGAGCACCCTCGTTTAGTTGCAGCAAGTGTTAAGTCCTAAACTGAAAATGGAGGGAGCTTCTACTGAGTAAGAGCGGGTGAGCTCCTGCCTAGAACAACCTGTATGTTTTGTTGGTTAAGCAAGATCCCAGAAAGGCGCATTGGATTCTCCACTTGAGAAAACTCCAGCTTAAATCTTGGGTGCCTGTGGTCTTCTGTAAACATCTGTAGGTTTTGATAGGAGGGCTGAAGATTTAACTTTGGAACTTCAAAACTCATTCTGAAGCATCAAATGCCAAAGGCCTTTTGTAGCTCATTCCTGTCTCTACTAGCTAGAGAAATTACAATACAATCAGTGACTAATTTCAATACTTATCTTCAGATATCCCTCCGGAGTATGACAGTAGTGCAAGATGGCAGTAACAGCAAAACTGGAACTACCTCCTCTGTCATAAAAGGCCAAAAACCCAGCTACCCTGTTTTGAGAGCACAGACATGAACTAGTAAAGTACTAAATACTCATAGAGTTTCTGCGCTTAGACAAGAAATCAGATCAAGAGCCTTTGGCTGTTCCACATGGAAGTAAAAAACCTTTACAAACATCAGGAGAGAACGTATTCCAATAGCACTGTCTGTTCCAATGTACTGGATTCTGAGGCTAAGCTGTGGGTCTTTGAACCGTTCCTGTGTTTGGCAAAAAATAAATAAAAGCATCAAAAAGATCTCTCCATATTTTTCAGTGGCATATTATTGATACGGAACACGGAGGGGAAAAAAGAAAAAAAGGAATCAAGTAGAGTATAAGATAAATAAGCCCTTCTTCCACCCCAATAATTCCTCAGCATTGTAAAACTGTGCAATTATCAGAATCTGTACAGCTTACCCAAATTATATTTGCCCATAGAAGACTATAAGAAATTGAATCCATTCTAAACATTGCCTGTTCTCCATCAGGACTACTGCTATTGGAAAGGGGACATGCAACAAACCTTTTATCACATGCTATCTATGGGGAGCTACATTGGTCAGCTATCTATATAAATATTTTTCTAAGCTACATGCACTGCAGTGATTGGAGATTTATCTTCTGAATGAACTGTACCAGGATGGTTAAAATAAAACCAGTATTGCTGCATATTCACAAAGGATCACAAGGGTACTGACCTTCTGTAATTCACCATGCACAGGACATTAGAAGGCAGCACACCTCTGACTCAGGCCAGATTTAAGTCAAAATTGTTGGTTTCTGAATTTTTTCCTCCACACTTGACGCTATTTTAATGCCTTTTTTTGTCTTCATCCATAATAGTGTCGCTTAATAGATCTGATTCTCTGGAAAAATAATAGTTTTTCAAAATCAGCATTTTCCTGCTGATTTGCCAGCTGTTTCAATAAATCCCTCAAATTTCCTAACTCCTAAGTTTGAGTGCCATCCAGAGCAACAGTATTCTAGCTTTAGATTCTGCTGAGCAGCAATACAAAAAACTTTTTAACAAAATATATGATTTTGTACCAAAAGCATAGGATGTATTTTTTTAACTATTCCTCAAGTAATCTCACAGCAAAGACATGGTGTACACATACAGAGTCAAACCCAAATACCTCTGAGACACGTCTGTAACTCTGCCCCTACTCCTCCTTTTCCTGTTACTCTTACTAGTGCTGATCAACAGAAAAATAATTATTTGAGCTTATTGCATTTAAAAGTAATATTGGCATCCTAAACTTAAGACATATTTTTGTATGTCCTCAGGCATATTTTTAAGTTGCTCTTTTACCAGTCTACATCAAGCAAGAGATGAGGATTTCACACAAGATTAGAGCACAATGAAAACTCCTAAAACATACAGCTGATTTCTCAAAATTACCTCATGACAGAGCAATCATGAAATAAACATAACCCTACAGTCTTACACTGAATCCAGATGTATCACGAGACTGAATTTTCATCCTTATGCCATTTTCATCAAAGTCTTACCTCAACTGTGTGTACACATTTTCATTATTTTTAACTCTTGAAAGAAATGAGAAATCAAGGCTGTAACAACAATAAGAACGTAGCTATAATAAGTTCAGTAAGACAAGAATACTTGCAGGGTTTTTATATTTAGAAACAGTTTCTCTTATCCACAGAAAAATCAAAGCTGTTGAACTGCTGCAGAGATAAATGCCTCCAAAACAAAGTTGACTCATTATATGTTTCTATAAATCTTCTTATTTAAAAAAAATTAAAAAGTCTTGTGTTACAAAATTAAAGATCGTGGACTTGCTTTTTCAGAAACTGTACTCCTGTAATTCTGAACGCATATATTATTACTATGTAGATAGATTATTTAGTACGTTAGACTACAACAATCACATGTTCAGGTTTCAGTGCTGAAAAGTTCAGGTGCAGGTTGTGCCCCTTTGTGCCATTCACACACAAAGCTGGTTCAGAGACTGGGTGCTACCACACAACCGGCTACTGCAGTGCCTTTTAGCCTCCAACTGCTGCTGTTCCCTGAACCATATCTCCACTATTTGAACAGGGAGATCCCTGATCTAGAAGCCTCGTGCTGCCACAGCCTTTGAGATGGTTAATAAAAGGAACACACATGCAGCCTTTGTCCTGAAAGAGCAGCCCATGGTGAACACCTCACTAAAATGCTTCCTGTCAGAAACTACTGGTTTCTAAACTATGAATTGCAAGTGAATCTATCTAAGCAATTGCTTGGGAACTTGGTATATCCCAGGCTGGAAACACATTGATTATTCACACAAATTAATACAGTCTAAAGCTGCTTTGGAGACACACATTTGCCATACAGATCACAGGAGTGTACACAAGCCCTCAAGGAAGAAGTAACCTCCAAAGCACTGAAGGACCCCACATACCCAAACCCATCCATGAGGTTAATACACTTCAGGACAGGCTCAGGAGACAGGAGCAGAAGGGGGCTGAAACCAACGTCACTTGAGAGGCTGTTTCTGAGAGCAGCATTGATGCAGTCAAAGAAGGAAAAACAGAAACCTAAGCCGTTTTGCTTATGGTTTGGTAACATGGAGGAGATGCTCGACTGAACACAAACCTAAACCTAAACCTTGATCTGAAACTCATTAAACTGTCCCCTTATTATCTATCATCAATTACAATCAGAAATAAGGGCACATTTAATTATTGTCATTTCAAACTCTATACTGACATTTCACTGTTATTCAAACTGACTTTCTGAAAACCAGAGAGAACAACAATCTCAGCGCAGCATTTTTAACATTCTGCTATGTTTGTCCATTTGCAGATGCTGGGCTTGCTGTGCCTGCAGAACCAGACACAGCTTGGCCACAGGCTGTGGCTCTGACAGTCCTCACAAGATAAACACGCCCAAGTCAAAGCATGACTGTAGCACAGGTGAATGGAGACCGAGAGCTGACAGACGATTAAGAACAACACTGATTCCCACACAACCCAACAATCAAAAGTAAATCAGTCACTCATGTGGGTCCTCATTCCAATGTAGTAGATTAAAAAGAAAGAAAAAAGGATAAGCAAGGGGTAAGTTAGATGTGCCTGAGCAAACCTATACAGTGTTTAGCATTTCAGGGCAGCCTCATGCTCAGTTAAATCTGCACAAATGGCCTTGCATTGAGACTGATTCGAAATACACAAGCTGAGAATCTAGACCTGACTGTTTGCATGAAGTTCAGATGTTCACTCCTGTAGGCAAGGGTACTTGGTAAGACATTCACATTAATCTAAATATGCTTAAAAATATCTACAAAAGGAGTTTAGAGGAGACATTATCTACTGAAATCATCAAATTGAAATTCAGGGATTGTTCTTCCCATTGGCATTCTAAAAACTGCTGCTGTTGGAATAGTAAAATTTTAAAAAAGTAGGTATCGGCATGGTTTGTGTTTTAGAAACTCGTTACAACCTTCTTGAGTATAACTTTGGTGGGAAAAGTGAATGATAGAACAAAATTATGTTCAGGAGCTTCTCATTTCTTGGTGTGTGGATTAAACACAAAAAATGAGTTCTCAAATCATTTTGCAGTCCACTATAGTCAGATCAATTTGCTCAGAGATGATGATCAGGAATAAGCATTTTGGCACTAACGGTATCTAACATGTTATGCTTGTGCGTTCATATCCAGTCTTTATTTGTTGTTCTAGTAATGATTACATTTCATGTAATACTTCAAAGATCATGCTCTAGGAATAAGATTAATATAGGCTACACTGACTGCCAATGAAAAAAATTGCAAAGAAAATGCATTTCCCAAATAACAGGATCTGGTCTTACAGTTTTTCATATAATATTTCCTCTTATTTTATGTGGAGTTGCATATGCATAAGAACTACAGAATCTGAAACATTTGGTAGGCTGTCTAAAATTACAGTTTAAACAATATCACTTACCATAAGTTGTTGTCTGAACCTTTGTTTTCACTGATATTTCTTTGGATATAATTTTTCTGTGCACAGATTAAAAAGAGCTGAAAGAGAACTCTCCCCTGGAAAAGTTTTCTGTCTCCCTCGGGGAGAATGAGCTGTTTTCTTCTGGATTTCTGTTGTTCTGCCCCAACCAGTCTTTCCTTGGACTGCTCTTTGAAGTTCAAACCCCCGCTTCTCCCACCCGTCATGCATCTGACACATAGAATGTGACACACTTTGAACTTCAAAGGTTTGCCCAAGCAAAGTGGAGAGATCCAACTAATGAAAAAAAATAGATACCTTGTTAAAAAAGGGAGGACCATATGGATCACATAAAAAACAGGTATTCTGGTTCATCACATCACCCACACCATTTGTGGTATTCCCCTCGCAAAGTATATTCCAGAATATCTCTGCTTAAAACTTGAATTCTGCGTGGTGGGCTCCAAATGTGCTCATCTGCCCTGATCGACTGCTGCAATTCACATTTTAAAAATGGCACAACTGATCACTTAAAAGAACATGTGTGAAACTAATGTAGAATTTTAAATGGCATGTATTGTAGCGAGGATGATATATGAAGACAGAGAACAAAATTAGCATCAGGTACCTCAAGTAAATTCCTTGAATTTTCTAAGAATTAAGTACTTTAATACCCTGCAATATTGAGGATAATAATGATTTTCTTGATTTCCAGAAGAGGAGCAAGAAAGATATGCTTTTTTGACAAATAGTGGTTATTTTAAAATATTTTTTTTCCTCCAGTAAATAGAAGATATGTATACTTTCTGAGTTATCTCAGCCTGATAGTTCCGACTTAGGCAGCGTACAAGTGTAAGCAGTAGCATCGTTTGCATCCTTTGTTTAAGTGAGGACCAGTTCAAGGAAGCCTGTGGCCTCCCTTGAAACAATTTTGGAAGCCCCTCTCACACCATTTCAACTTGAATACATAATTCTCTTCTCCTGCTTATACATAAACTGCAAGGACTGGGATTCCCTTCAGAACAGTACACAGAAGATGTGCAGCATCCAGGTCTGCAAACAACAAGCATGCCTATCTTGCTGATTCAGGACCTTCATCTCAACTTGATGCCTTTGACAGCAGTAGAATTCGGATTTCAGTTGTCTCAGTAGTCTGCCCCATTGCTAAAACATCCTCTTTTTTTGTGCTTACTACCTAAACAGTACATAAATCACTCATTTCAGGCTTTCCCTTTGACATTAACTGCATTGCACTCAGCTACAGAATTCCCTTTCTTCCAATCTTGGGACACAGAGAGCAAGAGCACATACCTGGGGTTTCCCGAAACATGGCTGGGTTTGATTCCACCGAGGACTGAGAAATTATAAGTGAAGGGCCCTTCAGTAGACAAATTTTAGGCATCAAGTTCAATTTCTGTTAGCAGAAGCCCTAAAGTATATCTGAACCAGAGAAGAAAAGCTTTTCTTATGTTTTAGCACAATAGAAACACCACAACTTGTTGAAACTAAAAAGGGCAGTGTATGTTACTGATTTAAGAAAGGGATATCTCACATTTATAACTGTTATCCAAGGTTAAATTTAACTGAGAGCATAACCTGACCTGTGTTTGGCTTCAGTATACAAGAACAAAATACTCCTGTGTTCAGGTTATTTCAACTCCTAGCTTAAACCAAATTTTACAAGTCACCATATGCCACCAAGATGCCTCTAAACTGAATACAGCATGAAACTAAATATGATAAAACTCCTGCATATAATTAACTACCTAGACAAAATGCTTAAAGTTTGAGCCTTTGTCGAAGGTAATGTTTGAAATTCAGACCTTAAGTGCTACTACTTTGTATATTTCAATATTTGAGAGTTAGGTGCTGAACCTAAGGAAATCCATCTAGACTGCTCTTAATAACATGGTCTGCAGAGAAAGGCTAAGTGCAAGCAGGCCAAAGACCACACTAACTTAGTCTCGCACACAAAGCCCAGCACTGAAACTTCAGCACCTGTATCTGAACTCATCAACAATCCACGACTTTCAGACTTTTCTTTTTACCTGTTCCTTTAAAAAGCTCATTTTCTGCTCCCTTTTCACAGTTCCAGCATAAATGCTTTATAGTCACACACCTTAGGCTTCCTCCATCTCCAGCCTTTCTCATACCACAAGCCATTTTAGTCCATAGCGATCTCTCAGGTCTCGTCAAGATTATTTTTCCTACATACCTCTATCCCATCTCTTCTCTCAATTTTTTTCTTTATTACGCATTATGATATTAAGCATTTTTTCTCTTTCTCCCAGAACCATGATTCAGTTTTTGCCTGGATGCCCAAGGAAGTAGATCCCTTCCCAAGGAATTAGCCCATTCTGATATGACGATACTCTCTATTTCCACAGAAAGCCACAGAGCCAACTTGTGCACGGGCATTTTTTCTTTTAGCAGGTATTCACAAACTCCATTCCCTTCCCCTCTGCACTCTGGTTACAATCTCTCTTCAAAAAAAAATAGTCGTACTCAGACTTTCACAATTTTATTTTTCATGCAGCTCTCTGGGCTTTCTCTGAAAAGAAGTTTATATCTGCGCCAAGAAAGGATAACCTGTTCTTAAATAATAGTCATACATCATACCTGCTTAAAGGGTCATTATCTGCTCACTGGACTGTCTCATAGTTTAAACCATGCATTGTTTGATCCAAATATGCAAGAGGAAAGAATGCTATTCTACACATACTAAAATCTGGCCTGAGGAGAATTTCCAATTAATGACTTCACCAGTGAGGCATATCACAGATTACATTCACTTCTTGTTCCACACATGGTTGTTTTTTAGTTATGCATACCTCAAGGAACTGTTTTGCACCGGTTAGCAGGTGATATTTAACATTAACATAACTGTGTATGATGTGTTAGAGATTACCTGGAGACTTGGCAGGATTTTTGTTTTTCCTTTTAAAAATCAAGTGGTACTCATAATATGTTAAAAGAACAAAAAATATAAATATGCCTCCGTATATCTTTACTACAACTTGTAACACATTTTAGCACATACTGAATGAAGCACTCATAAATTGATTGTAGACAGGGAAAAGAAATGTGAACTACTAGTCAAGGTTAGCCTTAGAGGAAAGGATTGGTGCCAAATGCCTTTGCTTCCACTATCAGCCAGAGTCAAGAACAAAAACCAGCCTCACACACTGAGGCTCAGTGTTCTCCCTTCAATCTTGGACAGAGCACAGAAGATTACAGAGGTAGGAAAAATAAGAAAAAAAGAAAAAAGACATGTTTTCCGAATACCTCATAACCTCAAAAAAAAAAAAAAAAAAAGTCAGTTCCAGAGAGGTTCTGAAAATGAGAGCACGACCTGATTTACATGTTGCAGCCTAATAAACCCTAGCACGTACGAATGCCTCCTTAGAGCCATCATTCACAGGCTGAGAGCTAACTCTGCCACCAGGTGCTCATGGGCATCAGACCCTTTCTCACCTCACCAGCTGTACCAAAGACAAGCAACCAGCTCATGGCCTAGTCTTCATACAAGCCAATGTTTGCAAAACTGGGACCTGCCAGAGACAGCCTGACAGGCATCAGAAGTTGTTTCCTCTTTCACTTGATTTTTTTTTATTAGATGAAGAAATTTGTTATCAGTATTTTTATGTGGTACAGACTATGAAATACAGTGATTTTATGGTTCAGCTAAATTAAGCCCATGTTCAAATTATCTGATTATGAAGTCAGTTACAAATAGCCAGCTACTGAAGTGTGCATCCTTTCATTTAGGCAGGAGTTAAACATCTAATTGCCTTCAAATCTGCGCTGGTTTGTCTCTGCTCATGACAGCTCTTTGGGAAAGATCTTAGCACTCTATAGTTATCATTCATCCAGCAGCAGTTTGGTAATAGTATTCTTCAAGGCAAGTACTAGACAAGTGCAGACCACCTCAATAAAAGTCCACAATCACAGAAAGTCAAGGGTAAGGTAAACAGATTTTCAAAATGGATTTTTGTTTCTTCAGAAAGGGTATGTCTTCAGAAAGGTGAAGGACAAAGATCACAAATTCCAATGTGAGAAACCTGGTGTTAGGAGTTTAGTGAGGGGTAGACACCTTACTGTAGCATTCAAGTCAAGTCCTGCACAAGGGAATTCCCATTAGTGAAAAATGCTTTTAAGTTATCCTCTGCCAGAGGAATCAAGATAACCACATCATGCACAAACGAAGCAGCACTGGCAGAAGGGAAGAGTCCTGAAATACACTGTTTCTTAGCTCATCTAATCATCAGAGAGTTAAACAAATGACTTGAGGTTAAGCCAGGTGCTATTACCTCCCTCTAGGGTGAATAATGCCCAAATCACCAGAGTCCTGTTGACATAGGGATCTGTAGTTACACCAGATTCCTTTTTTGGCAACAGTTTGAAGTCTACTTATCACCTGTTGCCTAATGAAATCTACTTCCCAGACCTGCTGGAGATTTTATCTGATTTCTGACATCTCAGGCTTAAGTACACACATTTTTTGGACTGCATAATCTTAAATTCTTTTAGGTCTACTTCCATGTGTTAAAGTTATTAATGCAGAGGATATGTTGAGTTAAACTGGTACAGCATGAAGCGTGAATTTTATGATGTAGTTGAAACTTCATGTTCGTGAATTGTTTTCTTCTGAGTGGGTGAATAATGCTATAAAAAGATACATTATGTTTCAAGGTCTGTCTCAGTTTGAAAAAATATATATTTATTTACTGTATAAAAACATTAAACAAAAATGTCTTGAAGAGATGGAATAGGGATAACATCACAGCAAAAGATATTTCTCTAGAGGACAACGTTGAACATTATTGAAGTAACTTGCTTGTGGGCAACCAAACCAGTGAAGCTCTGCTTCATATATATCCATCCTGTCTGTCACCACACTTTCATATCAGTTCTGCTGCTTTCCTCAAGACACCTGTTGGGCAAGAGATGATAGGCCTGCAATGCTGACTGTTCAGCTGGTACTAGGCTGGACTGACCAGGCAGCTCTTGTTAACAGGATGTACAGGGGCACCCAAGTCTCTCTGCTGTGGCCAGCCATTGATTTTTACAAGGGGATTTATGACCCTGATAATCTTTGAGACTTTTACACCTCTGTCATATTCCATGGAAACTGGCCAATGGTATCAAAAGTTCCTGGGTCCCATAATGTCCTCATTGGACATGTCTGAACATGATTGAACATGACTGTGCAAATGGCCAGCTTGTGTGGCAAAGTGTACTACAAGGACTACGAAGAGAAATGGGGCTGATGAGACCTATTGGAGCCACAAGACCTGACTGGAGCCAGTAGACCTGACTGGAGCCACAGGAGCTTCTGTGTCCAAAGCACAATGGATGTGCCACACCAACAACTCTTGATGTGACCACCTAGAGCCTCAGTCCTGACTGCATCTCCATACATCCTACACAGACTGGCAGATCGAAGTAATTTAGCTGGGCATCAAAGACCAATTTACTCAGCTTTGGACACTATTAGTCTGCACTATTAGTGCAGAATCCCACCCACACATCTGAAATGGCTTTCTAAATCCGACTTCCTTGCCACTGATAGGTAAAGGAACAACTTTCTATATCCGTATTAGAGGTCAGGCCACATCTACCTAGGCTCTGAGGATATTAACCAGGCACCTATCTGAACTTCCTATTTCTTCATATCTTAGGTATATAAACCAGTTCAATATTCATGAAATATCTTTCTAAGAAACATTAGAAAAATAGTCATAATAAAGTACAGGAAAATCAGGTGTGTATGAACTTAGAAACACTTTGCTAGAATGAGGCACTATGGAAATGAGAAATCTTGAAATTCCAGAAGGGAATAGAAATTCTTTCAAAAAACTATTTTACTAGTATTTCCTATCTTAGCAGCACATGGTGACTTAGATTGGCAAAGAAAACTGTGCAAAAATATTTGTTAGCTTTGTGGAACTGCATAGGAATCTTTTGCTGTGCTGGGCTACAAATCAAACAAGCTGGTGTTTCAGTCCAGTGTAGGAAGCTCAGATCTCCTTATTTAATCATTGTAGAGTATCTGCTCTCATATTCTCAATTTAGTAATTTTTAGCCTTTGTGGGAGTCAGCCCATGATACTGTATTTACAGGAGGTTTTAAGATATACTAGTTGTGTGTTATGTCCCAATTTATACAAGTCTATCACTAAAAAATAAGTAGTGAGACATAAATCCTCTTCTCAAGTGATATAATTAGACTTTATTTTTTCCTCTCTAACATGTATTAATTCATGAAAAAATTAACTCCTTATTTTCTGTCACTTCATTTTGAATTATATTGCAAAGAAAAATCTCACATCAAGAAGAACTCAATACAATGAAGAAGAAAGCAATACAATGAACAACACTCAAAACATATCCTACTTTTTAAAACGATAGTCACTTTTTAGACAAAACTTCTTTTATAATATTTTCCATTTCAGATGCATGGACAGGCCTGAAGCATGACCTGCACAGGGAGGAGTGTCAGGGATTAGAAACAAGCTCTTTCATAGAAAGAAGCCTCCCAGCCTGTCTTGCTGCTGCATGGTTTGGGCTTGCCAGCCTTGAGCTGTAACCTTCCCAGGCACTGAAACTGGGTTCAGTGGAGAGTCAGCATGGGCAGGGATAACCTCCAGGCAGCAAAATCTATGTGGCCCCCATCTCGCTAGGGTAGGAGAGTGCTACAATATTGGATATGGATATTGATCATTCTTTGCCTCTAGACTTGAGTGCTACAGATTGGTCCCAGATGTTTTTAACCAGTAAATATAGGGGAAGCCACAGTATGCCACTGACCCCAAAATGTGGCCCTTCAGAAATGGGGTAATTTGGCAGAGTACCTTAAAGAGCCTTGCCTCACCATCGCTTATGCCACAGAAGGTTTACTCAAAGAACAATTTAGTTTCCACTCTTGCCAATCTAGTGCTTTTCACCTGCTGAACAATTAACTTCACTTACAGGACTACTTCCCCCCCAAAAAGTTGTACTATGAATTTTATAAAAGATATTGTTTAAATAACATTCTTTTCTATGAAAGTACTGACATCAGAAAGGGAATTTTCCTCACCACTGATTCCACTTAAAGTGCAATATTTTGCACAATTCTAATGAAAAAGGTAAGTTTTCACTGCACTGTGATACTTATAAAGTACATCTTCTAAAGTTTTCTTGACATTCATAAATATTTTACACGCTCCTCCAGAGGGACTAGGCAATACACAAATTGCTGAGATTGTAGCAAAGCAAGTGGTGTGCTGAGTGCGAGATAAAAGCAATCTTTGGAATGGTGTTGCTGGACATTTGGGCTATCAGAAAGGGCTGTTTCCCAGCAGCAGCCCTGGGCAGC
The DNA here is from genome assembly GCA_032353885.1 of Nothura maculosa. Lineage (NCBI taxonomy): Eukaryota > Metazoa > Chordata > Aves > Tinamiformes > Tinamidae > Nothura > Nothura maculosa. Next base: position 1,811,178 of record JAUBOD010000918.1, read on the forward strand.
CTCCTGAGGACTATCTGCCTGGGGGAGATAAGCAGTGTGGGGGTGGATGGGCAGACAGACAGCAGGGGATCCCGCCCCCGCCAACACAGCCCAACACTGCCCGGCAGGCACAGGCGGCCACCAGGCTCTATCTGTCCCTAGCTCCATGTGCCCCCGCTCACCTCCCTCGGGGTTATCTCCCCCTGGGCACCTCGGGGAAGCCGCTGGCTTTTCCAGCACCTCTCCCAAGGTGCAATCTCCAAGTTCTCTCTCTCCCTGAGCAGGGATGTAGAAGAGCTCGGGACCACTGCAGCTCATTGCCATCACCTCCATAGGCCTGGCCTGAATTAAGCAGCTGCAACTTATTCTTTCAGGGGCAGGGTGCGGGCTAGGCCAGGCCAGGAGCCCTTCTGAAGCAAAGCGCTGTTTATCCAGCCAGCACGTAGTTAAACCAACAAGCAGCACGAGTGTGTGAGCGTTTCTTACTAACTGTTCATCTGTCCTGGGCACTGACAGGCATAAAACACAGCAGGCCCTTGCTCGGGGCTGTGTGTGCTGACCAGCCCCTGCCCGCCCATGCCCAGGTGATCGTTCTTTAGCCAGGCATGGTTGTCACTATAAACAGGTCCAAATAACTGGTCTGCTAAAAGCAGGTCGAGTCAGTCCATATGTGTCCTCCCAATGGCCTAACGGTTCTGGACCTTATAAAGTAAGAATACTTCTACTTTTACTGATTTAGCACTGAGGATTTTCATTAATTCCCATTCTTGTTCCTTCAGTTCGCATTGGAAATTCTCCTTAGAGTAACTTTGAGGAACACAACTGACAACAAGCCCCAAAGTATATTTCTAAAATCACTGATTGCAAAATAGCCATAGACTATGGCTGTGGACTATACATAGACTTCATACACAGTACAGCTTCCGTTCTCAAAACTGAAATGTTTGTATTTATGGCAGAGAAACTACTAGCATACAAAAAAAAAATAAGGAAGAGAAAACAACTGGGGAAGATGGGGAAAACATAATTTCTACAAATTAGTAAACCAGAACTAAATGAATCACACAGTGCTAAGACAATTAGGTATTAGTCACTTGAATTCTGACAATCAGTATAGAAAAGTCACAGAGAAAACAGAAATGTCAGAAAAAGGAAAAAATGTATCAATTCATCCATTCTTAAAAATAAAGTTTAATGCCTGGTAAAGCTATAGTCAATTGCTTGCAAAATAACTAAATGATATCAAAAGGAAAAACTTTTTAGCCATTGCAATAATTAAGTAACCAAAAAGAAGGTCACTCTTATAAAGGCTCTTAGAAGGCTCTTCTAAAGCCAATGACAAACATGTACACACACACTGATACTATACGTGTGTGTGTGTGTGTAAGATATAAAACCAGGACCATTCTGAACCCCCTACACATTTCAAGTGTCGTAATTTCTGGAAAAGTATTCACCTAGCCTTTCCTTTACTGATAAAGGAGGGAGAAGAAAGCATATAGAAGAGCTACAGAAAGGATGCAGCTAGAGTAAGGATGCAGCCATCTTTGATGGCAGGTAGGCATCCCATGCTAGTAGATACAATCCACACATCAAGCATATTCCCGTACTCTTCTGCAAAGCTCAGCTATAACATTCTGGTAGGTGCAAACAGAAATATTTACCATGCTATTTGCCTTTGCAGCCAGCTTGGTCACCTTGTCACCTTGGCCAACTATATGTACCTTCAGCATCTCTCATTAGTAAATGACTGGATTTTATCAAGTGATGCCCAGAGGAGTTTCGAGTGTTACACTAAACCACGTTCAGGCTACCAGTCCTTGTGGCAAAGCATTCAGCACCTCAGGCTCCATCTCTTTTGGTCGCTTCACCCTCTAACACAGAGACTGACATCAGCAAATGGACCAAAATTCCATTTACTGCTGCTGCTCAATTTTCTAGACAAAATGTAAATGCAAGAACAAGATTTCTATCACAGCAGAAATTTCCACAGGAGTTAAGGAGCATCACCAATTTAGCAGTTTACATACTTAAGAGATTAATTTGAACATGAAGCAATATAAAGGTCTCTAATTACAAAAGAAAACAGGAAAAATGACAACAAAGCCCTACCCCAACAAAATGTTCCACTATAAAACATTTCTCCCTATAGGAATAAATTTTTTTTAAAGCCTACTTCATGAAATATGAAAAGGATAAAAACAAAACAGGGGATTCATGCTGGAGTCTGACATTTAGATTAGATTATGAAGTTTACATAATAATGCACTAGCAACCTCTCTATACAATATTTTAATAAAGTTTTGAGGGAGGTTTTCAGAGTATGAATATCAAGTAAATATTTTTGCATTCCATCACGTCTGTTGACCTTTTAATTAAAGAGAAATACTAGATTATGTACAGATCATGCACAGATCCTGGCAATTCAACGATATAACATTTGTGAGCTTCATATAGACATTACCGGGTGAAAATCTTTGATCTTCTGTTAAAAAGCTGGTACATTTGATGATCTTTCTAGTGTGAAAACTGAATCTACAGATTTGCATGGAATCATGCTAGCACCATTACAGAGTACAATAATTATAGAGTAAAATACAAATATATATATATTCTTCTATTTCATAAGCCAGAATGCAGGTTCTACAGAATTTTTGACCTTCTAAATATAATTACTAGGAACTATGCAGCTGACCCACAGTTACTAAATAAAATCAAACAGTATTAGTGAGAAATAACCACATTTCCACTGTGCAAAATTAAGTCGTAACATTTGGGTTTGTGCCTTTATGTTTAGATGCATAGAATAGAAAAACAAAATACTTTTCTTCAGTGTTCACCAGATTTAGCAAAGCTGGTTATCTTGTATACAGGTGAGAACTGGTCAGCTGTAAACAGTTTGAGACTGATGGTTTCAAATATGGTGCTTTTCCATTGCACAGGAAAGGTCTGACAATTGTTTGTAACAGGGTGGATCATGCTTGTTAGTAGCTACTAGAAACTCTGGGGGAAAAAAAAGGAAAATAAAAAGCAAGAATACAATAACAGCATCTCTTCTGTCTTATCCTGAACAAGCAAAGAATGAGCACAGCTTGAGGTTCCTTTGCAGATTTATTATTGCAGATAACTTTTGCAACCAGTGGCAATAATTATGGCAGCATGAGATGGCAATAATCTACATTTTCACCTTAAAATGGGAACATTCTACTGTATTTCTATTCACTCTCAAAATTATAAGCCTTTGATTACTGCCAGCCTTCAGAAAAACAGCGTTTTGTAGTTATCTTGATTTCTATTCTGACAAGAACTGTAGGATAGAACAGAGGAGGCCTATTTTGTGAGTCTTGGAAAGTCTGTTTTTATACAACATTTTGTATGTAAATAAAGGTAGCACTTGTAAAAAGTGTTAGACACACAGTCCTAGACTTTAGTAAAACTGTTTAACCACAGAGCAGGTAGCAAGAAAAACAGAAGTAAAAAACTTATCAAAATGAGCCAATCTCATTTGATAAGAATCGTCTCTACAGACAAGAAAATGTCAGTCCTCAAGACCACGCAGCTCCCGGCACTACTTCACTAACCTGCTGCCCACTTCCACAGGCAATAAACAAACAGCGCCCGCAGAGCAAAAGATTGGTCTACAATTCTCCTCCCTCTTGGCTCCAGAACTTTCCTTTTCTTGATCCCAAGAGGACTCCCCAGGGAGTCTGGGACCCAACAACCCCTCATCCAACAACCAACAACCCAAGAGAGGTTGTCCCAGCAACCTCTACCTGGGAGGTTGTTGCTTTGTTGCCCAGGGAGGGCACCTGGGTGGGCCTGTCCTTCCAAGCTGCCCTTTTGTATAGCTGTGGGAGCTCAAACTTGGATCTAGAGCGCTGATGCCTGCAACGCTGATACATTTATAGCTAGGTTTGTGGAATACTGCACTGATATCATATCATGATGACATGCTTCACATTCCCTTTTTTTCCTTCAGAAGGGCCTTCTAAGGCAGTTTACTCAGCCTTTCTTTCACTTCCTTCTTTTGGGGTAATTCCTTTCCTCTGCTCTGAGCTGCTAGGACCTGGTTTCTGCATGTTTTCTGTTCTTGGCATCTTGCTTTGCAAGGATCCAATCTGCAGCCCAAATCTCCAGAGTAACTAAAACTTCTCCCAGTATTTCCCTCTCTGACATTTTAAGTTACTTATGTACTTTTCAATAAAGAAACATAGTTCACTGCTGTCTGTTCAGTTTGAGATATTGCAGGATTCTAATTATCTATTCCATCTTGAAGAACATAAAGATATATAAGTCTAAATTTATAGTCTATAATGATTTACCTAGACTTTTATAGGTATTTGCATACTGTAACAGGGTTTTACATTGTCAGCGGTCCTGATTTCTTTTTTATTCTTCCATGTTGTTTTCTTTTCAAGGATGTTCTTCTTGTCAGTTGCCTTGTCAATGTAAAGAAAAGTCTAAAAGCACTTATAAGTCTAATAGCATTTATACATTTTTTTTCCAAATTGAAAATACTCTGCAGTTATTGGCTAACTACCTCTTAGGTATAAGAGGTATGAATATCTTTTCCTTGGTTAAAGAAAATGAAAAGAGAGATGGCTGCATCTCTCTCTTTTTGCCATTTTTGATGGCAAAAAATTATCAGCAATGAAAGGATGGATATGTATATATATCTAAAAAGGACTGTGACTCAATTCTGCACTCTTTAAACTACATATCTCTTACAAAGATCAAAAGAAATACTGAAAGTTATTAGTGAATTAACTAATATTGAGCTCATATTTCCTAAATTAAAAAGAACGTCTAGAAAAGAACTTCAACTCAACCCAGTGATTTCATCTCTTTAATATGACAAAAGTATTTAGGATGTTATACACACACTACAGACAGACTATTACACTCAATTCACCATTTTCAAAGAAGTATCGCTAAAACAAATTTTGTGGGTTGACTTTAGAAAGCTTTTGCATTCACTTAATGAGCAAACTTGGAACAAAACCAATTACAGCACATAGCACTAGCCCAAGGATGTCTGAAAAGCACCAGTGATTCAGACATTATCAGATAAAGGTTCAGTGCTTAAAATAAGAAATCTTAAATACTTGTATATTTTCCCACAATGAGTTATTATTTTACCTTTGAACTACACTATCTGGGCCTGTATTTGCAAACTACACAAGACCCGTAAGGGTCCTAGATGGGGTACTACCACAGGTAACTAGGGAACCTAAAACTTAGAAAAGGATTTTAGTCTTCTGGGGATCAGAAAACCTGTCAAAAATGCAAAAAAAGAATGTCTTTTTCCTCTCTCCTAAGCTTCTAATCTATCCTCTATGCAGAGTCACCACTGCTGAGCACCTGCTTTACCCACCCTCATGAGTCTTCCAAACTTGCCCTTTGCAGAAAGCAAACTGGCTTTTTGGCAGTCTTGGGATTAGGAAATTTAGATAAGCTTCCAGTGTTAATCTCCAAACTTTCAGAGGTTTGCTAATCACCAGTATTAAAAGAGGTCTCATATTTAACAGTGTCAGCTAATGTAATGTAATCCAGTTAACGTAAAAAGTCCTCCATTAATCCTGCCACTGAGCAGAGTGGGGGTGCAATTAAGTAAGGTCAGGGGAAACTGGCTTTCTGAGATGTAGAAACAAGAACTGCCAGGTAAGATGATGGAAAAAGTGAAGAAAAACTGTGCCATGATTTGCAGGAGGACACACATAGAACACGTTGTTTCAAGTAACTTATATTTTCCCCTCTTTTTCTTCATGTGTGCCTCATAAAAATAGTATTTGTTGGCAACAAAAGAGGTTGTTCTTTCCTTGTAGATATGCAATTCATTGCTGGGTTCACATTTAGGTTTGAGAGTTTTATTTCCAACTTTCCAGCCGAGCTCAGTCCCCTGAAGCAAGAGAGAGGCAGGTGGAATTTACATATTGTGCCTATGAACGGGGGAGCTGTCTTAGAAACGCCCAAGGGAGTTGGTAGGCACAAACACGCACATGTACACACGCATCCTGGGGCAGGAATTTTAAACTAACCTATCTGCTCTCCACTTTTACATAGACATCTTCGGCTTTCAGTGAAGGCCTCCTATTGCACAACACTTAGGTAGGTGGCACAGAAGCTACGGGCTGCGCTAGCTGGGGCGGGCTATGGCACGGCCGTGTGGCACCGTCTTTGTGGCTGGGTAATTAGCAAGATGATTGCAGTGCCCAGGCCACACAGCGCACTGCAGCAGCATCCTCCTGCCTTTTCCATGGATTCCTGCTTAAGGGATGCCCTTCAAAGCCAGCTTCCCTCCCCACTATCCCCTGCAAAAGCCAAGGCCACCAGTAAATGCCATTCCATTTGCCTGCAGCGGCTGGCATTACCATGTAGCAGAAAGGACACTTTAATCTACCATTTAATGCATTTTTTCCCTACCTGGGATGTGAAACCAAATTGCTGTTAGCAGAAATGCCTTAGTCATTAACTGAAAGTACGGTTTAAAAGCATTCCATTACTCCCCCAGTGGGAAATTTCTGACTTTATTAGCATCTTTTGAATCCGCATTAGAAGTACCTGAGTGCTAAAATCCTGGAGGACAAAGGGCTTTCTATATTACCGGGATTTAACTTGCCGATTCCACCTTGTGCTGGAGGGAACAAAGACAGAAAGTAATCCCATCTGTAGTCAACACATGGAGAGTAAACCTGCCTTACTTTGGAATTCAGTAGTAAAGAATAGTGCTTAGTTTATCATACTACTCTGATATGCTTGAAAATAAATGGACTGATGTGTCTATTTTTGTATGAAAATGAATAAAGAAAAATAACCCTCAAAAGTAGATAACATGCATAATCAAACCTTTTTTTCCCTCTGGTTGGCAGAAGAGGGTGAATCATGCAGTCTTTTGCTATTATCCGGGGAAATTTTCTATTGAAGTCTAGAGCCAATTTTTACCTCACAATTTCACAATTTAATTTATGATCTATTATAGCGTTTGTAGCTGAGGAGTTCAGAACATATTCTTGTGAAAGTCTTTTCAATGGATTACCTTTAATATTTTAATAAGGCTATACCTTTTAAGTTCTTTTCTTTCTTCTTTTTTTTTCAAAAGATGATTTAACCTACCAAAACTCTGTAAGAATTTTAAATCAAAAATCAAATCAAATTAAAAAATCAAATTAAAGGGTTAGAGCAACCAGATTAAGTAATTCCATGTCATCCTCTAATCCTCAACAGATTTTCACACTTTCAGTCTCTCATTAGTCTCAAAATTGGGCTGATTGAAAGTTGAAAATTAGATTATGATTTTAAGATATATCCCTTCATTAGGTTCTATGGAGTCAATCACCCCCAGAAGAACTCATGCAGGAATTATGAATTATAGGAGAAATAATCCCAGCTCATTTCACATATTAAGGACACCTAGACTTTATCCTTTTCAGGATCCATCGATTTCATTGAGAAATGAAGATCTGAAACTGGGTGGAAAGTGTTACATTTAATTCTTTTCTAGTGCCAAATTTCATCCTCATTTAAAACGGAATCCCCAGGGCTTCCAGGGACCAGCAGCACTGAAGTGAATTCAGTTATTCCTATCTAATTTGGTGTTAAAGAGCCTTTTATGGAGTTCCATGGGGATTCTTTCTAATAACTTTTTATACAACCTGTATTCTTCTGTCCATCACCAGACAAAAAAGACAGCAGACCACTTTTGTCTGATATGAGACATTATAAAGATATCACAATTCCTGCAAGGCAGTAATATCTCCATCTCGTACCATTGATTCAGAGCAAATTAAGGCAAAGTCTGCATTAGACTTCCAGAAACAAAAAGTGCTTCAGAACAGTATTCTGATGTTATGCTAATTAAAAGGTTTGGAGATAACCTGGACAAAATGACACCTCCGAACTTCATATCTTCATTTCTAAGCCAGATGTTTGCGTAATTCTGACGGTAAGAAATGCCTTCCTTTCAGTTCACCATGCTCCTTCCTTGCTAAGCAATGTAGAAATAATTATGGGTTTCTAGGCAAGGGCTGGATCAGGAGCTAATAATGACTATGTGTTAGGATGCTGAGAGGAGATTATACGTGTTACAACTAAAAACAATAACAAAATATCATAAAAGAGGGCAAGTACCAATCAGCACCCTAATGACTTTTGTGTGTGCTCTATTTTTTCATTCATCACTCTCCCCCATGGGATCTTTCCTGCAATAGTTTTGGGAACAAGGCCTGTGTCACACTGCATTCATGTAGAGCTGGCCAGCACATCATTAGGGCTTTGTACAGAGCAACAGGCAGAAACAGAGAAAGAGGGATGGGTTTGGGAGTGGGAAGGAGTTCAAACCTGCACCACAAAAGCAGCACAAGAAAAAAAACACATGAACACCAGTCCGTCCTCTCCTCGTCCCACCAACAGTGAACCCATACGTGTTGCTTGCATGCAAAACCTAAAAAGCTGCTCTGCATCCAAGACTCATTTAACAGGAGAAGATCCCTCCAGAACAGAGCCCCAGGAACCCATCAATGCTAAGGAAAGGGGCAGGGAAGTTTAGTGGTGCTGTCAGAATCTACTTCTCTCACGTATCAGAGCAGACTGCGGACAACCGCGCAGCAGCTCAGCACACACTCTGCCTACTCTGCCCACTGCAAAACCCAGCAGCAAAACAGATACATAATGAAAACTGCAGCTTTCCCAAGGCATCTTTAAAAATATTAAGTAGTGGCAGGAAGAAATATCTCGGCAATAACAGCACTCCACAAATCTTAATTACTTTGCTAGTTTAGAAACTAAGGTGACAAGCTTATAAATCCCTAAGATTTCAGTTAAAATGCTATACAACTGAGCCTGAAGGGGGATGTTTTAAAAAGTTTCCAAAGGGATTCTAAAAATAAGACCTTTTTGCCAAATATGTGTAAAACTAAATGCATCTAGGTGGAAAGACTCTTTTTAGCTATTGTAACTAAGACACTGTAGTTACAGTGCAGCATATAAACACCAATGAGGTGTCTGGGAAATGCGTTTCAAATAGGGAGAAAGCTTTAAATGTACAAAGAGAGCAAGGATTAGAAATTACTCCATCTTTTCCTATGATAATATCATATCTCACTAATCACTGTTGAATTCCAATGAAAACACAGGTACACTGCTGGAGCTACTAAAACATGAGAAGATTACTGAACTTTAGCAAATCAGATGAAAGAGAGCAGTGTCTTTCTGAAGTAGCTAGTCTAAATCCGAGTTTTGCCTTTTTAATATCTCAAGAAGGCAAATTAAATGTATGAGAGAAGGGGAAAAAAGCACAAATGAAGGAAATAACTCCATCAGTACAGAATTCCACTAGCACATAAATCTTCAGAGGACAAACATCCTCTAGAACATGTTGTTCAGGTGGAAATGCTCTCCACAGCCTAAAGCAAACATTAGATGATCTTTGCACATGTTGCAGCTGCATTAAAAAGCAGGAATTAAATGTAAAACACCTGTCGTGTAGTGGTTCGTAGTTCTCCCGCAGGATGCCACCCGCTTTCATCGCCCGCTCAACATGCTAACACAAAGCCAAGAGTAAACAGAAGGTAAAGAGCTGGCGTTCTTCTGTACAGGGCAACTCTTTAGGACAAGCACAAATATGGAAAAGGAACTGGGAAGTAACCTTGCTAAAAGGCGGACTGCAAACAATGCAACAAAGGCTGAGCTTCCAGAAGCTGTTACGGCTTCCCGAGATGACAGAGTATTCTTGAAGGGACTGTGGGGAAGGACAAGTCCTGCCTGTCCTGCCTCTTGACAGAGGAAATAAATCACCCTGCACACTTGAGGATACCTTTCCAGGCTGCATGCTGGGAACTTCATTACACAAGCTGTGCCACATATTACTATGCATATTGCCACTGATTGGACATAGCCTCAAATCCGTAGCCTATTTCTGTCATAGTCTTAGGGGGAAGGAATCTGTTTTCTGCTTAAACAGATACTGACTTGGAAGGGAAAGGGGAAGAAAAAGACATTGAGCAGCCAAAGAGTTCTCTGTGGAAAAAGATCCCCTTGACTAATGATATGTCTAATCTACACTAACCCTGCCTCATGGTGCATGAAATACAGTCATATTGTCATGGTTTTCATATCCCCTTTGATCTTAATGCAATTGTTGTCAAAGTGAACAGCTACTCACAGGAATCCCTGCTTCATTAGGAAGATAGAAAGTCCTTCCTCCCAGAGAGCTTTCTAATATGTCTTTGTTTTCATGTTATAAGTTTATAGAGCTGCTGCATGCCTGTCAATAACTACATTAAAATATTAAAATAAATTTGCAAATGAAGAGTTTATTAGTGTTATGTGCGCTTCTAACACATAATTCTACAGCTAATATAATTTGGAAGTGTTTGGTTATATTTAAAGATGATGTACTTTGGGGTAAAGCTGAGGCTGCAAGGCACTGCCATGATCAGAAGAGACAGAAAGGCTGTCAGCAACCCAACAACACAACAAGCGTGTGAAGGGATGGCTCCTTATTACCCGCACCTTCTCAGGTACCGACTCACGCGCATTAGGCTGGGTTAGCTCTTCCTTCCAGCTGTCTGGGTCACCCCTCGTCTAAAGGTCCAAATCCCCTTGCTCCACTTCCCACGTCCCAGCGCAAGGCCGGGCGTGAGCCCCCAATTCCACCAGCCCGCCCGCCTTGCCGCCCTCCTGTGTCCAAGCTCGGCCTCGTGCTCAATTCCCCAACGGGCACTTCATGCCACTGAGTCAGTGACCACCGAGCTCTGGTCCTTGGCGTTAATGAAGAGAACTGGAAATGACTGTCTCCCAGTCATCTGGCTGCAAGCACCATCGTTGCTATAAGTGCCATTTTTGGAGTCACAACATAAAATTAATGAACCAAATGAGACAAAATTAATGAAGACAATCATTAGGAGGCATCCTGTGGACTGTGCACACAAATACATGAGAGGCGAGATTTGGCTAGTTCGGGATGTATCAGGCAGGGAATGGGAAGGGAGCTAAATGGTAACTAAAACATGCCATTTTTTTCCATAATAAAAATGCTACTACTGAAAAAGTTCCCATTATTTTAATATAAGTTATGCCAATGTGATGGGTACTAAATATACATATGAGTGCATAATATATGTACATACATTTTTTAGAGTGTGCCTTGCTGCTGAGCCTCCTTTTTCAGAAAAAAAAAAGCCCTCTCTTCCCCAAACACTTGGACAAACAGGATTCTGTTGTACACAGAACCAAATGTAGCATTTGTCATATCTTATGACAAAGTGTTGTAAAAAAAAAAAAGGGAATATTTTCATTTGACTATAAAGCAAAACAATATTAAACAATTCTGTGATGCATGGAGTTCTTGCAAATAATAAGAAAAAGTACTAAAAAAAGCCACACACACCAGATAATTATTTCTTCTCGCTAAGAAGGTTACAGGGATGTTGATGGACCTTTCAGTAACCAGCAGAGAAACCTGCACTCTTGCGGATGTTTTGGGGCATATTAAAAGGATCTTCTTGCATTTGTTTGAAAGTCCTGTGCATTACAATAGTCCACATCTATCAGTAAGAATTATAAAAAAGTCAGGTATAGAAAAATGACTTGTGAGAGAGCATTAATAAAATGTTGATCTCTAAGCCGTGCACCTTTGGAAGGGGATTGCTACTTCACTGCAGGAGGGTGCTGTTCCAAGGCTCAGGAGCTGTATTAGAAAAGCTTTGTCTTCCCCAAGTCACCACAGACAGTCAGGTGCTAAAAAACACGTAGGTATTGATTCCCATTCTCTGCTGGAAATCGAGGGTTAATTAGTCTGGTGTTCTTGCAAGTTTGTTAAACAGATTGTTCTGTATGTAGTAATGCTGCTTTTTTTTCTTGTTTCCTAGAATAGAGATATCTGTCCAAAGCTAATAGATAATTCTCTATTTCTAGCTGGTATGGCATATTTGAGAGTGCAGCATCTGAGAATACCAGGTGCTATTATGAGGTGCCACCCAGACAAATTGTGTACTATTTCACTGAGGTCTAGGGATGTTTTTGCTATGATATTCACACAATTAAAAAAGACCCAAAAAATCTGCTCTATGTTCTTGCTATACTAGCACCAAAATGGGGCTGTTCTAACAAGCCCATTCTATGTAGCATCTACTGCATGCAGTGAGGTCTGTATCTCCAGGAGTCAGGCAGTCATCCTCTTGCAGTGTGAGGAAGGAAAAACGTGACAACAGGCAGCTCTGCTAGGCCACAAAGCTGTGCTAAGTGATAGGCATCTCTGGATGCCGCAAAACGGCCAGTGTTCTCATTTGAGAAGCACCACGTCAGTAATGCTTGTCTCACTGCTATGTAATAATTGCTAGACACATCCATCCATAATACAGAAGCACACTCATGTCTACAGCCCAGCAAAGATCGGAACTAGGATTTGTGAATGAACAGATACCAATGTAACTTGGATAAGTAGACATCTATTCACACTGTAATTACTCAACCTAATCTGCAAGTAAGCACCAGCTCATGCAGACAGAATTTTCTATGTGCACCAACACTTGAAAGTGGAATCTCTGTTCAGGCACTTGACCTCCCTGCATCTATCTATTCAACCTACCTATATGCATCCACGAAAAAAAATAGTAATAACAACATGACAATACAAAGGTAGAGTATCCAAATCAAGGATGAAAAATGAGGCAAGAGCTACAGCAGTACTATAAACAAAATGCAGATTAATAAATGCAAAATTGTCTTTCATAAATTGTTTAACAGCAATGAATCACAGTGTGTTATCATAAAACGTGACTCAGCGTGGTTTAGGGTGGTGATCTTGCATGACTCAGCCTTGAGATTGAGATTATAACACAGTTGATCATGCGCCCTGAATTAGACAACAGCAAATGGTGATGCAAACTGCATGCAAGAACCACTCCACTGAAAAAATGCTTTAAAGAAAAATCTACCTGTAAAATTGTTTCTGAAAATCAATTCTATACAAATTTACAAATTAATACAGGAACTCAAGTTTAAGAATGTGTTTTCTTCCTGAAACTCCGGCAGAAATTGGATATTCTTATTAGCAACACTGACCATTATGTACTCAAAACCCCATGCCATGCTGCCTTTATTTGGCATATTAGAAACCAACATAGATAAAGCTGGTTTCAATTTCAAAGTAATTTTTGCACAAAATTATTGCAACTAGTGAAACTAGAGGAAAGCAATTGCTACAATCCTAATAGATTTCTTATACCACAATTCTGCTCTCACAAGTGCCTTGCAGAAAACTGCAGAGCCTTTTTCCCTTTAAGGGAAGTATCATTACTATCACACTTTGTAATAGCAATTATCCGCTCCAGTCCCCTGCTTACCTTAATTAATGTCTAATTTGTTAAGGAAAGAAATGCCTTCAGCTTTACTATGAGGTAACAAACAAGCCAGACAACAACTAGTGCTAAGGAAGAGTGTGTAACACCATGTTACAGGAGGAGGGCAATATATTAGAGCTGTCATTGCAGATGCACTTTTCGGATGATTAACGTTGTTTTCTGCATGTTTGTTTTTTGAAAAACAACAACGCTTATGTGCACCAGTAACTAGACACACACAGTTTATTTAAAACAAACATAGTTTTGTGAAATATCTTTTTGTTTTCCTGTAGTGCAGCTAGAGTGTGACACTTTATCATAGAAAAATTGACTGGATGGGACCTTGGAGGCCTTTAGTCCAACCTCCTGCTCAAAGTGGGGCATCACAAGCATGACAACAGGCCAGCTCTGCCTTTAGCAGCTGAGTCTTGAAAATTCCCAAGGAAAAGGCTCCTCAGGCAAATTTGTGGCCAATACTTCCTGTTAAGTCCAACCACAGATTTGTTGAGGATGAAGCCTTTTATTATTGTACAGGTTACTGAGATACTAATCAACCTGGACCTCAGAACAGACCCCCTCAACTACTCCATTTTTTACTGGCGACCAGTTGGATATCAGGCCATTTACTGTTCCTGTTCCTGGCTCGCACTCCAGCAAAGTATGCTCATAATGTGAACCTTGTTCCCAGCCATCGAGGGCCTCCTTCAGTCACCACGCTGAATCCCAGTGGGCCCTGCAGCCCCTCTGGTGCCTCTCCCTCTGAAACGGTGCCACGGCACACAAAGGAGAGCCTTCGACTATCAACATCAATGCCCAAAAGGCAACAAACACCTGCATGGAAAGTGGGAAACTGCTGTGGGGCTGGAAAAATGTACCAAATGCAGGAGAGCATCGCTCTGCAGCTTACTGCACTCTTCTCCATTTTATCCTATTTAAACACTATAAATGTTTAAAGCCAAAGGGAGGTCAACAGAGATCAGTTTAGCCAAACACTGTGAATGATCCTGCATTTGTGACATCAACAGCAAATTCATGAATTTTACATCAGAAAAAAATTCATCTGGAATATTTCACAAATGCATTTATATTAAAGATGCATCTTTCTATATGATTCTATTTTTCAAATTGAATTATTGCAGTGTGAATGACACCTCAGAGAAGGCACTATGTTACCTTAGAGGACTTCTCAAAGAGCTCCTGCCTTTCCCTCTTAGACATATTCACTGCCTCTGGTTTTTGAGTAAAAAAGCAAGTCTCCTTTCACAGGTCTTGTGAATTTGGGGATTAACACAAATGGTGGGGGGGAGGAAGAAGGGAGGAGAGAGGAAAATAAATTACTGGAGAATTCTACAATTCCTTTGTGTAAAAATATACCAAGGTAAAGTTCATTTCATTGCAATGCTATTGGGATGTTTCATTAAAACATGTAAGATACAACAAAAGTTGTTCTGCTTACACAGTTTAAGTGTTGAGCTTCTTGAAGGAGAGGTGTTAACTCTGTTATTTGGAATGTGCCTAAAAAATCTATTCTACCACCTCCATGTAGATGTGCTTAAACCCAGACATAAACGTTTCCTTCTATCAGAGATCTCTGGGGCAAAATCAGCTGCTAAACATAACCAACAAAGAACACAAGGTTGTAAAAAAATATATACATCATTAAAATAAATTAAGACTTCAAAGTTGAAGCACATCCTTAAGAAATCTCTTCCTTTATAACAGCAAAGGAACAATTCTTCTAGCAGACAAATTTCATGCATTCAGTTCCAATCTACGAAAACGAACCATAAACTGTTCCACATTTACCTTAGCGATGCAATGTGCAGAAAACTACTCTCCCTTTGGGGACAGCAATCTTAAGGAAAGCTTTTACCAGAGACCATAGGCTGGATTCGCTGCAAGAGCGAGCTGGCTTTGCTCGAGCAACACGGAGCCATTGGAGCTGCTGACGATGCGGTTTCAGCTGTGAGTGCATATGCAGTTTTTTCTGTGGACACAAGACCAATGATCTCAGTATTTGATGGTGTGCGTTTCTCATTTAGTCCTCCCTAATGTTCAGTGTGGGCTACTCTACAGTTGGCTTCTTTAGACCAATTTCCATCAATCTCACCCCACTCTCCTACTTTTTCTCTTGTTTGGAAACAAAACAAAAAGCTTTAAAGACTTTGGGAGACTTTTTTTTCCCAAAACTTGTCCAAATACTATATAGACTGAAAACAGGCTTTCCTCTCAAGTGCAGATCTTACATTCCTGTCCCTCTGAGATGAGCAGCGACAGTTCTTCAGACTGAGAGTCTTTAACAAAGGGTGGGTGCTTCGTTTCATGTCCCTGCTGCAGTGACAGTGTAGGACGGAGGAGAGGCACAGCATATCCGTGCATCCAGGCACCAATGATACTAAGCCAAAATATTGCTTTCATTCTTAACCTCATCTCCCCGATTTTTCTTCTTTCCTGACTAATTCATGAGGCAAAGAGAAAAGATCGCACAACCTGAATATTTTTGCTACCGTATGAGGGGTGGTTGGAAAGGTGAGAAAGCATGCAGGGCAGCAAACCACAAAGCTGGTACCCCTACAACTTGAGAAGCAGCAGTTGGGAGGTTTACAGTAGTCACCCTACATCACCAACACGTCACAACCCCTGTTATACCTAAATTGCTCTAGCTCAAGCATCCCACACAAATGAAAGTGCTGTAGAACAACAGTGATAAAAAGATAAGCTTACTGACAATATTTGACCTTCCTCAGTTTACACAACCTAATGATAACAACTTTAATTGTGCAGATGATGGAATGGTCTGTTAGTAAATAAATTTATTTCATTTTTCCCCTAAGCAATTAATATTGCTCCCCTTTCTACTCTTATAAGGTAACTGCCTATACAGATTTAGTCATTTCTAGTGGAGGCTGCTATGACTCATCACATAATTAAGCAGGAGGTGGCCAAACCTTTGATTTCAGTTAATAATTAAAGGTTGCTGTTACAAGCAAATGAGTGCATATTCACATATGTACACACAATTTTTGTTTTTATAAAATACAGAATAGACCTGTGTTTCAACAATTTTGATCTTTGCCTCTTTACAAAGGGACCATGAGGTGACAAAGTAACCTTCCATTTATATTTGTCACCATTTGCAGGTAGGTGGCTATGTGAAGCCTAGAAGATCCGCAAGCATTTAAGAATACCATATTAATTAACAGATAGTTTTTCTTGCAGTCTCAGATGGAATGAAAAGATTCAAAACAGCTTACAGTACCTGCGAAGCACTTAGCTACTCTAATCTTTGTTTGTAACTGTGTGATGTTTGATTAAACAGCCAAGGACCAGAAAAGCAGCTCTTTGGCAGAGATCTAGATTAAATGCATCTACTGAGAGAGAGCCATATTCATTTCAGCCACACCGCGACAGCCATCTTATTTTACTGCAAAACAACTATACAATATAGACTACCGTACCTCAAAGATATTATTACTTCCAGCTGAAGAGGACACAGACATTCAGGGACAGTTGCTTCAGCAGAAGTGACAAGTGTAGCTGCACTAGGACCACTGTAAACTAGCAAGAGACGAGCTAATCTGCTCCTAACACCCTGCTGGAGGGACCTACTAAGCCATTACAGAAAATAAGCAATAAAGGAGATGAATAAATCACTAGGATTTTTTCCCCTGCTTTAGAAACGTTTGGGATGCCAGGGGTAGCATGTCTTCACAAACAAAGTAAAACCTCCACTTCCTCGCTATTCTCATCAGGAATATCGGTCATACACTTGGTTATCTGATCACAATTACCCACAATGATGTGCTACATGGTGGGTGAAAGCCTGCCAGGCAAAACAAAAAAGAGAACTATTGGCAGAGTACTATCTGAGAGGAACAAGGCATGAGAGTTACAAGACCAAGCGTTTAACTGAAGAAATTTATAGCAGAACTGGAATAATATTATTACAAAAGTTTTTGAAACTGGCAGCTCCTCTACAAAAGTAATCTGGCCTGCTATATATGATCCTCATTCATGAGAGCGGAGAAAACTTTCAGCTGTGACTTTTGTTACAATCAGAGGACAAGACTCAAGTTCTTTGGCAACTGCAAAGCAAAACCTCCAAACCTTGCTCCCATATTCCATCAAGATATTCTTCAGGGTCTCTTTTTACAGCTGAAAGTTTGTCCAACGTTTTCCAACTAATGAGCTGGCAATTCTAGCTTGACGTTAGCTCCAGAACTTGTTTGCCAGCTGCATGTTGTCCAGGCTGACCTTCCGAACGGAGCTTTGGAGACAGGCAAATTTTTGCGAACTTGGCCCTAGCCCCCGAGCACTAGTAAGATGTTGGAGCTGCCCAGACC
>JAUBOD010000918.1:1839509-1862574 GCA_032353885.1 Nothura maculosa
TATATATATATCACAAGAATTTCTTCCGTTTCACTCCCATTTTTTTTTAGTGACACCAGAAAGCATTGCTTAAAAGCACATAGAATTAACTTCTGTTATCTCAGAGTTGCTGTAAGAGTGCTAAATTTGACTTCTTACTATCTGCCCACTTGGACTTTTCTATATAAATAAAAATGATGTAAAAATACTTTTATATTTGATTTTAGAAGTTCTGTAACATTCAGCTCCCA
The DNA here is from genome assembly GCA_032353885.1 of Nothura maculosa. Classification (NCBI taxonomy): domain Eukaryota; kingdom Metazoa; phylum Chordata; class Aves; order Tinamiformes; family Tinamidae; genus Nothura; species Nothura maculosa. Next base: position 1,839,740 of record JAUBOD010000918.1, read on the forward strand.
GTAGCAGGCTATCTTTCTGAAAGCAAGAATTATTCTTCCCCTGACTTTGTTGTCTCCAATGAATTTTTAAAAAATGTAATTTATTCATGAGCTGGAGTGAGTAAAACCCCTGCTTTCCCAGCGGAGCCACATTGTTACCATGAGCCCCATCTTCCCTGACCCTGCCGAGCGGTGGGGAGCGCTCCCTCCGTCACGGCTCCAAGCGCAGCCCCCGTGTGTGTGAATCAGGTAGGTTTCCTGGAGCTGGGGCCGCCACCAAGGCGCCTGTTTCTGTTCAGCCCTGGCTCTCCCAACTCAGGCCCTCGGACCCTTCCTGCCGCTGCTTTCCTTCCCCCTTCTCCTCTCAATTAAAATGAGGCTCTTTGCTGAAGCCAAAGTCTTCCAATACGCTTGTCATGAACTGCTGAATTTACTGTTCACATCTTTTTTACAATATAGATTAAGTGTGGATCCAGAGCTCTGCTTCAAAGGGGCCCTCCAACTGCCATATTTTCATCATAGCATGCATTCATGATGCAAATAAAATATCCATCTGGGCCTTTTATAGGCTTAATTTATCCCTGCTTATTTATCATAATTAAGTGCACCATATGATAGGAATCCTTGTGGTATCTCTACTGATCTGGAGTTAGGGAGAGATCACTAACCCTGCTTATGAAATCCAGCAATTAAATTACATGATATCACTCATCATAAAAAAAAAAACCCTCTACTAATGACATAAATGTGTTGCACTAACCAATTCTGTTCTAGCACATATGTAAAATAGGGGGGAAAAATGAGAAAACATCAAAGATGAGAGCCCAGCAGAAGCCCCAAAGAATGTTCCCAAGCCACTGGGTTTGACTGCACATGACACCATAGCTTTGCTCTTCAGCCACAGAGATGTAGGTAGGGGCACACGAGCTGGCTCATGAACACCAGGCCACTCCGAACACAGAGAAACTCTTCTGGACTCCTGTTTACGTGACCTCAGTGAAGCTGCTTTAGGATACTGTAAGTGAAACCTGATGGGCATCCTACCTTCCTCTCCATGTCCTCACACAAAAGCAATAAATGTGCACATCAACAGACCTATTTTGATGCAGTGTATCCTTCTAAACAAGTATTTTCCATGACCTCCTAAAACAATACCTAATTAAAATTTTTATGACCCATGGTAAAACAGTTTAAAAAAAAAAAAGTACATTACATAGCCTACATGCAGAATCTGTAATAGGGTTAAGTGCAACATGTCCCAGGCTGGCTCTATGGAGTATGGCCATATGGCTCAGCAAAGTATTAATATATATATGATATATTAAGTCAGCTCCCAAAAGAGATACTTTGGAGTATCTCTAAAACGTCAGTATCTAAAAGTAGAGATACTGAGCTAGGACAGGGATGCTGTAGATCCATGTTGGTCTGTCTAATGCCTCCCTCCCTTGAAGACTCAGACATGGCCTAAAATGTTTATAGTTGGATTTGCATGAACATTGCAAAAGTAAATGTATAAACTAAAGGGTATGTTTAATAATGGCCACGTGCCTGGCACCCTTGGAAATAAGTAGGAAGCTGCCATACATTAAGAGGATACAGCTAGACGCATAAAGATTAAGCAGAGAGCATCGAAACGTGTGTTTAGGGGAACAGCGTATCATTTGCTCACTTAAGACACAGGCAGAGGTGAGGCTGCCTCCTTTTCAGGTAAGGCAAAATAGTCAGCATCTACCTTTGAAAACTCTTAAGCCCTGCAGAAGAGCCCACGTAGTTGCTAAATCCAGGGCAGATGCAAAGATGTGCGAACAGAGAAATACTGAGGCTAAAAGAATTTGCAGTTTTAAAAGGGAAGCACAGTGATTTTAAGCAGCTGTGAACTATGGGCTTTGTTTGTTTAACTGAACTTAGTTGTCTATGGGCTGCTGTTCTTTATAAGGGCTCTCCTGGGATTTCCTGAAGTGCCTATGTATCTTATATACCTAATTCCCATTGAAATTCGGACCTGCGGGGTGGCTGACTTTCAATAAGACCTTCAGAAATCCTACCACGTCTTTAATGAACTTGCAAGTTTTAATGAATAGTCATAGGATTTTGGAGTCTTCTTGTCTGGAAGCAAAGCTGGGCTGTAAATCATTACACACCATTAATAGCTGTTCCTTCGCCTTTCATTTGTAAGTATGGTAGTAATTATCTGTTTTGCAAAGCAGAATAAAATATGGGTCTTCATATTCAGAATATTCATGCAGTGACAATTCTAAAGTTATCGTAAATGATGTATAGGCAGCAGTGTGTCCATAGTTAACCAGATTTATTAGAGAGCTCAATTTTTAACCCCACAGCCATGAACTCTGACTTGCGAAACCACAGTGGCAAATCTAGTGATTTACTCAGAAAACAAGGGGAAACATTTCTCTAGTGCCTGAAAAAGTTGAATCTTTGCCGAGTTACAGATCCTTAAAAATTAACTTGATTTTGAATTCTGAACTTTGTCTACTGCTTCTTCTATGTGTCTTAGATCAGCAATGGTGTTTCTCCTTGTACTTCCATTTGTTTGCAAATTAATGTCCATACAACACCGAAAGACAAAAGACACTAAAACATATGCATGACTTTACCACTGTTGATACTGCTCTTGCTGATCATTTCACCTCTATTCAGAGACAGCACCTTAGATGTTAGTCTGCTCAATTCCTGCCTGCCCAGCTGGGCACCCTGTTGCCACGGTCCAGCTCCAGCCTCATCCCAACGCTGGCCAATGGCTCAGGAAAGGCTCCACACTCAGCACTGCCACTCCCTCCCTTCCTTGCCGGGAACGTGTGATTCACAAGCTCCCACATTTTCCCACGTGGCCCTTCAAGCATATAGAGGGGATATTACTGCAGCCTATGCGCCTGCTGGCTTATGTCACCTTAAACTATCTCTTTCTTTGCACCAATTCAAACAATATTATGTCACACTTGAAACATAGATTTGACATTTGGTCTTGCCATTTTTTTCTTTTTTTTTTTAAAGACTGTGAGTAGTGGAATATTTGTTGAACTCTTACCACTTGAAAACTGTGGGTCATATTAAAAATAGAAGCTAATAAAGGAAAAAAAATTATAACAGGGATGGTTTCCAACGTGCACTATGAAAATGAAGTTCCAGGAATTGGTTGAGTTAGATTGCATTGCTCACCAAACTCTAGGCAGTGAGTCTATTTGTTCATCTGCTTTAATCAATGCTGTGAGAGAAAAGAACACCTTAAAAAATGGCCAAAAAAGCCCAAAGCTAGAGGTGCAGCAAGCCTGAGCAACCTTTGAGATGGCTCAAAAAGGGCAGCTGCAACCTCCACACTTGTGCAGCACAACACAGAAAGAGAAGATACTGCATACACACAAGTGTTAAAAAGACTAGGCATTATGCACATAACTGCATAGCTACATTTTATTCACAAATTAAAGCACTGGGTCAATGAATCAATTCCCTCCCTGTCTAACCCACAATGTTTCTGCTGCTCTAACTAGCCATAATTAGCAATTTCACCAGAGCCCTTTAGACCAAATGCCAGCTATTCTGACATGAAGATTTTACCTGCCAGCAGTTACAAAAGCTCTTTCTTGTTGATGCTGGGAACAGCCCTACAAACGTCAGCTGAGGACTCAAGATGTTGATTCAGATGGCAAACTTTCATATCACATCACATACATACACAGAGGTGCAAGGGCACTGCGTGAACCCGTCCTGCAGCGCGCTGCATCCAGAAGTGCTTGGGCAGCAGCGGCTGGGCCTACACAACAGCCAGTTCTTCACTCAACGCAGAACTAGTACTGGCAATGTCTGCCTACAATGAGCTATTCTATAGCAGCATATTTAACCAGTTCAACATATTTTGCCTGTGTGAAGCAGAATTCAGCAAAACTTGTTTCCATTCATTTAATAAACTCTTGACCTAATCACTCACTTCATCTAGAGGTTTCTTTTTCAAGGAATATAGGTGGAGGAGGAACATGAGCTCCATTATTTTATAGCTGTGGCTTATCCACACGATTAAACCATGTCTAAGGATGTTTCCTAACTCTTGGAATCCTCTAGTTTTTTGGTGGTTTTTTTTAATTCCTTTCAATTTCTTTCTTTTTTTTTAAGTAATTTTGAAGGGACAACAACATAATCTGGTCAATGATCTGACAAACTCTGTGAAAGAGTATCTTGTACGGTTCAAAACAGATTTTCCAGGCAGTTTGATATGCTCTGCTCAGGTTCAGAAGAAAATTAAGACAATTTAAAATATGAGTTTTCACTTCACACTGAAAACACAAGATGGCTTCCTACAGCAATCCTGTCAGAGCTGGAAAGGGCCGACTAATGCTCTCTGGGTTTGATTGCAGCTAGAGTTAGTCTTGTATAAGAGCAAGTTTAAAACTTAGCTCCTTACATATTTAACAACAAGCAAGGAAACACAATCATTTTTTTCAACATTTACTGAAGTTTTTTTTTTCTCTATAAAGAAGAATCCAGTCAGCTGAATTTTTCTCCACTCCAATTTGAATCTACCAAGATCATCAAGACCAACTGTAAACCCACCACTCTGCCTGCTAAATCATGTCCCTAAGTGTCTCATCTGCACATATTTTGAACACTGCCAAGGACAGTGACTCCATCACTTCCCTCTTTTCCATGTAGAATTATTTCCTAATGCCTACAGTCTGTGTTCCAGCCCCTTCACCAGCTGTCACCCTTCTCTGGACACTCTCCAACACCTCAATGTCTTTCCTCTCATAAGACGCCCCAAACTGAACACAATATTCTAGGAATACCCTTCCTTTCCATCATGATTTTCTTCTTTTCCAGAAACCTGGTATCCAAAGAAGAATGAACCAAACAGATATTTTTAATAGGCTTTTGATTATAAAAGGACACTGTTCGAACCAAGAAATCTGATCAGAGACATTAGAAATAAATGTCCTTCTCACCCGTGAACAACACTCCCTTGCCACTGGTAGGATTGTCACTGGAGGAGTCATTTTGTGCATGCTCTTTCAAAGAAACTGCCTGCAAAGGACAGTCACTGATCTGTAATTCACCTTCTCTGAAAACACCATTTAATTGGATTCCTACCCTTGCCTTGCAGCTCCGTACCACGAGAGAGAAGAGAGCTTGCTGCTCCCAACACTTCGAGTCTTTGAAGGAAAGTCAGGGGAGCCTCATTCACACATAGGCTGTGAGGACCAGCCCTCTCCACATCCCTTTCCAATTCCTTGACAAGCACAGAGCAGACAACTCTCAATTCCACTAAGAACAGGAGGCCAAAAAATGTATATACTTTAGAACAAAATCACAAGGGGAAAAATTAGTCATAAAAAGAGAACATTCTCAACTATCAAAGTCTGTTTCCTAGAAAAAAAAAAGAGGGATAATTTTGGAGCCACAAATTTAAAGGTAATTTTAAACTTTTTTTCTTAAGGTAACTTGTTGACTGCATTCCTGTTGTTCGATGCAAAGATGATTTGGGAGAAATTCTATAAACCCACAAATTTGCCATTTACTGGGAGGGGAAGAAAAGAGCAGCTCTGTGTAATGTCATTATGACAATACATCCCTGAATCACTTTCCCTATCAGCAGCAGCGGAGCTGGGGAACTCTGCAGAGCAGTAAACAAGCTGTAGTCTCTTGTAACCACCTGCTGTTTGTCTTCAGTACCATGAAACTACTAGATGTTGCTAAAAGCTACCTCAGCTAGAGATTGCTGTGTAGAAGGCTCTAGAATACAGAGAAGGGTAAATCTAGAGCTTCAGAGTCCAGCTTATACAGGTAAGAGCCCCAAGGCGGCTTTTCTTCTATATTCAGGAGGATTGTGACAGTAACACATAAGTAGGAGGAAAAAGAACACTGCTTTCAAGGGATTTTTCCTTGGAAATATGGAGAGTTCTTAGCTATCAAAGAGATCCTTTTCCACCTTCCCAGGGAAGGTGCTAGGGCTAAGTCTGCCTGGCACGCTTTTTGCCGACAACATTATACCTGCCATCCCTTGTTCTACCAAATCCAAGGAGGTCAGGATTCCTTGAAGACAAACAGAAATAAGTAAATTAACATCAATACACAGAGTACCCAGAATACCACCTAGCTGCTTTCTAAAGATTTTTGTTTGTTTTGTTTAATAGGATGTGAGTTTTCTAGGAGAAAGGAAGAAACAAAGATCTGGAAAAATGGAGAAGCAATAAATGTCATACACAACTTACTAGCCAAGACAGACAGCCAAGTTTCAGTTAAATATGAATTTGGGTTAATCATAGGAGATGACTATCCTAAACATTAATGGCAGCTTCTTATGAAGAATTCTTCAGTTCATTTTCTTTTGTACCTATTTTTTTCTGCAGGCAGATCAGAGAAAATCTGCATTGCAAATTTACCTGAACAGGTAGCTCATCTTAAGCACTAAATCTAAATGACAGTTTTTATTTTGGGGTGCTAACATACTTTGATTCATATTTTGATTATTCTTAAGAGAAAGGAGTGTGCATCCAAGAAATCAGCACTCATCAGCCCCCTGCTCAAGCAAAAGTAATTAGGTCCTTAGCTTGGTCTTGGCATTTGTCTCCATAAAAGCTTTACAGCTGCAGTTACGTCGGCCATTTTTCAATAAGTGTGAGTTAAACGTGGAAATTTTTCCACCTGTAATTGCCAGGTCAAACATGGAGATCAGATTTTTAGTTCAAGTAAATGGAGTAAAAGCTCCACAGTGATTTTGTCTGCACTGCTTATCTTCATCTGATTCATATTCCTTAAAAGGCACAAGTATGCGTCTTTGCATTAGAATCAGTGCAGGGTTTGGGAAATTTATTATTTCAAAGTTCTAATCCCCTGGATACAGTCTGTGATGGATGTGATAAATTTGTTGACAGAGGACCCTCTATATCAAATCTCAGAACCCAATATAACTGCCAAGAGCTGAGAATTTCACAAGATTTGGTTCATCTGCTTTCGAAAAGTGGCTACGTGATTTAAGAGCTTCTGTTCTGTTTTCGAGAGCAACCAAAAGTGATCCCCCTTCCTCACCCACAAAGAGATGGAAGTGCCACAGTGCTAAGTACTGCGAAATCCAACTTCTGGCCTAGGAAAAGATTTTTCAGCCTAGTTATTATAGGACTAAATTCCCTCTGTAAGTAGGCAAGGAGGCTTAAGAGTTGCAGAATGGGCTTGGAAACATCCAGTACACCAGAAGTAGTGGGAAAATCCTCCTTTGTCCTGGCTGGACAGAAGGACGCCTTCTGTGGAAAAGTGAGGTCTCTGATGTTTCAGTACCTTACACAAGGATCCAGGAATAACTGGGAATCTGCCAAAGCGTCTGTATTGTTCTTCTTGCTACTTGTGTCCAGAAGAGCTACCAGGAGTCAATTCCCCTTTTCTTTCAAGAGATTCAAGTCCAGGGGTTAAAGCACTTTCTGAGCCTACAAGAGTTATCCTAACAGGGCCTTTTCCCTTCATCAAAGGCATCCCCTGCCAGGCATCTGCAGAGTGCCACAGACCTGCGGCTGCCCTCAGAGAGGAACAGCCTGCCCAGCCTGTCACCATCACCACAGTTCCCACCTGCAGAAAATTAAGAACTGACCTGCCTGCGGAGAGCACAAATCTGTAACTCTCTGCTCAGCAAAGGAACGCGATACCAAAGATTTTGTGCCTATTTTGCATTAGCAAGGCACTGGAGAGACTTACACAGGTCCAATCTGACATCTCAGCTGCCAAGATATTTAAGCCTGTGTTCAGCACATGATTTTTGCAAAAGTGTTTTTTTTTTTTCCCTAACGCTTTCCATCCTGTGGAGTTACCATGGCATTTTCTTGTATTGTGTAAAAGATGTTTGTGAAATTGTCCCGGGTCATTCTGGTCGTTTCTGAGCTGCTGGTGAAGTGAGCTCTTTATCCACAGGCCAGCTACAGAACCAAACATCAGGCTCACAGGGAGGGGCGGGGGGGAAAAATTGCTCAATTCTACTTGAAGCCTCTCTGAAGTGTCAGTTGGTAATGAATAATGTATCAACAAACTCCATTTTGAAACTGTGAGTACCATGTTCAACCCATCAGTACCATCGCCACTTTCGGCTGTGCTAGAGCAGCTGTTAGCCAGGCTACATGCTCCACTCTTCAGATGTGAAGAGTATGAGGTATCTAAAGAGATCAGTGTAACTACAAGTAAAGTGCCTGGACATCCCATCACAATTCAACTATTAAAAAAAAAAAAAAGAAAAGAAAAAACCCTCTTAGGCTTTTCAGTGCATAGCACTGCAGGCGTGCTTATGATCTCTAAAAACTGTACCATAATATGGCACTCCTGACAGTAGCATTTTTTTCATTAATTCCAATTCAATTCCATGTGGATTCCTGGTTTCGTTTTGCTCTTGAAAGAATACAGTGAAGCCTTGCAAGGACCGTATTGACCTTCAGTGAGACTCACAGGTCAATATTTGTAAATCAGCCCACAAATCACAGCCTAGCCCATCATTTGTGAATTGCTATCAAGCAGTTATTCAGCAAAGAACTTATGTGCCTTTATAGCTGAACAATTACATGGTAGGGTATCCCAGAAAAGCTAAGAGCCACCAACTGTTTTATCTTGGTCTAAAAACAAACCCAGTATTCAGTTAGCAGTTATTGATATGCCAAAAAGGGAATAGAAACAAGACAACAGAAAAAAATCCCCTCCAAATCCTAAACTGGAAGGGAAGGAAAAAGACGGATGGCCATTTAATCACCACTGATTTTCAGAAGCAGCAAAGACTAGCACTGGCTGCCAGGTTTTTACAAACCAGCTAAGCCTATTGGGTATACAGTGGGGGCTAATACGCTTTGAAAATTTGGCCAGGAGTTTCATTATGGAAAATGCACAAATCTAGGCACATTTGAAAATGTGGTCCTCATTTAGCAAAGATTGCTGCTGATAATCAAGTTCCACATTAGACTGCCAGGAACTTAAAACTCTGGTCCAGTACCTTTTTGCCAACATGGCAAGAAATCAGCATTGGCCAGCTTGGATCCTACCAGCAGAAAAACTTCACACTAACTATTTTTTTCGGCTAATAGCCACATTCATTGCTTTTTTTCCTGCCAGCTTTATCAGATCCCTCAAGGAATGAGGTACCAGATGGATCCTTTTCCCTGACAGAAAAGGATCCCTTTCCCTTTTGCCTCTTTCTGCGGAGTTTGGGAGCTCTCCCCTACCCTGAGACATAACCCACACGTGTCCCCACCAAGTGACACAGCAGAGGGCCACTCACTGGCTCCGTCACAGGGTTGCCACGTCCCTGCACTTCCTTCCCACAGGAGTCATGCGGCACAATGGAGAGGAACCATCTGAGGGCCCCTCAAAGGCCCCCCTCAGTTTGGGAAGGCAGACGGACCAACCAGCACTGCACAACTTCCTTAATCCACCTGATCTGATGGCCTCGGTCCCCCGGTGGCTTCCTGTCTGATAATGCACACAGGATTATAAAGAAATCGAGAAAGAAGCTGTAAGAGAAGCCTGAAAAATATGAAGACATGGGATGCAGTGCCTGCTACACATGAGCTGCCGCGAGTCCCTCTTCTCTTTCATGCCCATCCTTCCCGTATCCAAACTGATACTGGATCTTACCACAATTCAAAGACTACGTGAAATCCCTTTAATCTAAGAGGCTTTCACAAAAAAAAATCCTATGATAGCTCCTCCAAAGTCATTCAATGCAGATTTGGCACTAAAAAATTAAAATTTTGACTCCAGGTCCTTTACAGACAATGAATAGATTTCTCTCCCCTTGATTGGGAAGGAGGAAATAACCTCCTCTCCCATAAAGTTAATGATGTAGTTCTGCTAGAAGTCATTAAAAATACTGAGAAATTATTAATGAAAATCTCAATTTAAAAAATCTGATTTTATTTTAAATTTTATGAGAAATTCCAAGCTACATTAGATCTCTACACTTTGCATTTCACTCAGTGTCTGGATATTAGGAACAGCTTAGCAGGCAGAAGGGTCACACGTTAGCAAAAAGCTTAAGAGATGTTAGAGGACAGGAATGCAGTCATGACCAGAAAAATAAAGCAAAAATCTAAAATGCTAACAGAAAAAAAAAAGGCTTTCAGTAGAAAAGCTAAGAACTTTTTATTATATGCATTTATTAAATGCATTTCCACATCTGGCCTCTTAAAGGACTGTGCGCTCCCTGGTCATTATTTTAATCATTAACACACACAAAAAATATTAAAGCTGAATGTGTTTGACTTGAAGGAAAGTGCTAAGTGAAATCTACACTGAAAGAAAGGCAGATGCACTTAAGTGGGTCAGACACCATGTGACATTCAACACTTTGCCCACAAAACTGTCCACACACACAAGTAAGCTTTACACCAGCTGGAGTTATCCTGAGTCCAGCTGAATGGCAAATTGTCAGCAGAAGAAAGGCAGCTTTAGACTTGCAAGCCATGCCATGGGATGCTGCCTGGCCACCCCTCTTCTGTTCATGCTGTAAATGGTAACATTGAGCCACTTGAGCAATGGAGGCTCTTGCAACAAAACCACAGACTGTGTTTTCGATCACAACTTGCATCCTAATGTTTTAAATGTAGCTGACAGCACTTTGGAGCTCTGCTTCTTTGGAAGCATGCGGCAGGAATGTTTGTGCTGAGACAAGGACAGCTCTTTAAAAAAGATTTTCAAGACTGACACCAAAAGGTGTTTTGGAATCAGATTTCTTTCAACATTTTTTTCTTATCAAGCTTCATGATACGAATACAGTTTCCACAGACCGTAGCTCATGCCTGATATATACGTGGAGAAGAGCTCCTTCTAAAGAGACACCACGGACCTTACCGTGTCAGCATACTACACGCGGACTCCCGCTTTACAGTCAATCCTCTTGCTAGTAAGTCTGGCTTTGGAAGGGAGGACATTGAAAGCAGAACATATGTAATTTAAATTTAAATGTAGAAAGAGTCTTATCCACCTTACCTGAAATTCCACTCACTGGTATGTTTTTGTTTTTGCAAAAGGTGTGGTTTTTGTTTTTTTTCCAACTAATACTCAAAACATACCCAAAACACAAGCCCAGAACATACAAATCCAATAAAAGTAAAATATCAAGGTTCTCCTTCCAACCAGGAGAGATAAAGTCCAATCAGCTTCCTTACTAGTAGCATCTTTGCGGAATTCTTTGTTAATCATTTTATTTTATTATTTGTTCCATATATATTTCCATGAAGAGTTCTTAACAGGATGAAAAACCTATTTCTTGATCTTCAATCAAATCTTACTACAGCCAGTTTCTGGGTCTTCATAACTGAAAATATTACATCTCTTTCCAAGTTGACTTCAATACAAGGAGGGTTACTAAACTAACCCAATTAAATTGAGCAGATCTGCAAGTTGAGATGACGGCTGCTGCTGTCTGTGAGAGCTAGGATCAGGAATGATGGATTGCAGGCCATGGTACTGATAATCCATCTAAGAGGGAGCAGGAGCCCACCCTGGATTAGCTTGAATTGGCCTACATAAAGGTTTCACGATGCAAATTGTAGATACCGGGCACAGGAATAACACACAGAATATATGACATTCTTCTGTCTGGTACTCACTGGACGGCTCTTGACTATGATATTCCTTCCTCGTTAATAAGCCCTGTGTTGTACACCTTTGTCTGATATGAAGCTGCCATGCCTTGTCACCAATTACAGGCTCTGAAAAGACCCATCTCATTACGGTACTTATACTGCTTGTTCCTGAAGGTGATACTTGGTGTGGCACTTCCTCCTCTTGCCAATAGGAAAATCACCCTTGAAGTGTGGAGATGTCAGTCACGCAGCACAAAGAAAAAGCAAGAAAGATCTTTTTAAAAACGCTGCCTGGAATATTAATCACGCCGCTGCAGACAGCGAGAGAAAACCGGCATATAAACTGAAACAAGGGAAAAGAGATGTCTGAGCAGTCTAGGCAAAGTGGAGGGCCCCTCCACAGCCTGGGGGCTGGACTAAGGCCCTCCTAGTGAGGCACCGGGCAGCACATGAAGTCAGCTGTTGACTTGGGGACAACCCAAGCTGGTCAAAAGCACCATCTCCCACTTCTCCTGCACACCAGAACTTGTAAAAAATGTAGCCTCTCTCCTGCAGATACTGCACTTGCACATAACTCATTTGTGTCACTAATTGCAAAGCCAGTGTCAGTCAGCAACAGCTAGGAGCGCCTTCAAAAGGCTGCAGTGACACATGACAAAAGTCACAGAAGATGATCTGCTCTCTCATTACATTAATACCTCTCTTTTATTAATTTGATCTCCCAAAGGCCCCCCTTAACCCAAAATTTTGACATGTTCAGTGAATATGCAGACTTTAGATTTATTTTAGGATAACATACGATGGTTTGTGTGGCTTATATCTTTATATTATCATTACTGCTTCCTCTTGTTTACAAGCGGGCTTAATTTGACAGTCCAGAGTTAGAAGGCATGGCCTCCACAGCCCACATATGATCTCCCAGCGAGCATAATGCCTGCGCACTTGAATGGCCTCTAAGAAGGAACCAAAGTTTGCAAAGTTCATGGAAAGTAGTGCTCAGAACACCACATTTTGCTTTCCATAAGGTAAAAGCACAAGGATGGTTAACATGACAGAGAGATGTTTAAGCAGCTTTCTTTTAAAGCTAGTATGGTAAAATATTTAAGTTTTTAAGAAAAAGAGAACTCCGCATTTATTTTTGGCTACAATCTGTCCTGGTGGCAGTTCAGTTTAGAGCTTGAATAGGGAAAAGAATTTTTCTCTGCGTGCCATCCTTCCTCCACTTGGAAAGCTACAGTATCTGCTCCCAAGCAAAGAATACCTCTTTGTGCAATTGTTCAGACATTATTTAAATATTACAAGAGACAAGAAATGGAAGGAGCTATCAACATCAATTCAAACAAACAACAAACATGTCCTAAAGCCTTTGATTATTTTTCTCAATTCAGCACCTGCACACACATTTATGGGAAATGCAAGAGAAAACAATAAAGTGCTCCCAAAAGGAGAAAAAAAAGAGGAGAAAAAGAAACCCATTTCATTTACAGAAAACTAACAGCCTAACAGCAATATAAACCAGTATCTCTAGCTGCAATTTCAAAGCCATGCTGTTGAGAATAGGAAATGCAAATACATCCCCTGGGAAAAAAAATGTGGACAGCATTATCCCCAAAATTTTGTATCAAAGGTGCCTTTCATTGTGATACCTAAGTCATTTTGGATCTAAAAGCTGTTCTCCTTTGGAACCCTGGATATTTTATCAAAATATTTCTAAACAAGCTAAAACTGTCTTCAATTTACAGGATAAGAGATAAATGGCATTGCTTCACATCATACCTGCAACAAGGAAGAACAAACCAGCACCACTGCCCATAGCTAGTAGTCTAGGAACTGCATGTAGCATATAGAATTTTTAAAAATATTACCTTTAGACAGCCAGCAACCGTTTATAATTCTTCCTTTGTAAAATAGATTTTCAGGTAATTCACAGATCACTGGAAGGTACCAGTACACATCGATCAATATGGCTTTTCAATGCAAAGAAATACAGCGAGCTCTTATCCTCTAGCTATCTGCCCCTCTGCTTCTTACACTGGCGAGGAGATTTCTGAGCAAGATTTCTTGGAGAGGTGAAGAGAAGAAAAGTTTTGAGACAAAAACAAGACTCAGCAAAGGCCAGGCTACACTGCTGAATATATCTAAAAATGTACACCTGAGATGTCCTGAATGCTTTTCTCACACTCCTGGTTGATTCAAGGTACCAAAATATCTACAAGATAGGGCTGCAAAGCACATTTCAGCTACCCCATGCACAAGTGTATACAATGTTCAGTGTTCTTCTATACCAGGCCTTTCTGTACATTTTTAACATAGATATAGCAGGCTACCTCCATGAACATATTGGTAGCTGGCCTCATCACTAGGCTCCAGACCACAAACAAAAATGGAGCAGTATAGCACCAGGAAACTAATGAATTAATCCACTACTCCATGTAATTTTTCCATCTGTTAATTTTCTAATAGCAGAAAATCAGCCTTGGGATTATTGTTTTGAATTAGTAGTGTGAACCACCCAGTGATGGAAGGCTAATCTAACACTTGGAGTCATATGAGCCTACAAACCCCAGCATTTTTCTTCTACAAAAACTTCTATGATTTCAAAACCTTTTGAATCAAAAAGAAGGGAAAAAAGGGCAATAAATCCAGCAAAGACTTTTTTTTTTAAATGACACAAGTGGTGCAGAAGCAGCACAGCTGAAGCATCTTGCTTCAGAACGAAGGGAATGAGTTCTGGGCTCTCGCTGGATTTGGATGAATAGCTGCTTGATTAAGATAGAAGATTTTAGGTACCTGATCCCAAAGACAATTTGATGTTCTATAGTCCTCCAGGTTGCTGAGATTTCTGAGAGCCATTTCCTAAGTACTTATAATTAACTGGGGTCAATAAAAATTATCCTTTTTTTGTTTGTGCAAGTAATTTACTATGACTTCAATTGTTTTAATCCCCATTACACATCTTATTAAAAGGAATGTTTAAAAAAAACAGTTTGAAATGAAAAAAAAAACCCAAAACATTCTGTTCTGAAAAGGCCAAGCCAGAACATTTCATTATCACATTTCTGCCTTTAGTGTTCTTTTATCCTAAATATAATTGTCACTGACACTTTTAAAAATGCTTCCTTTTCAGTAAAAACAACATCTTTCATCTAGAATATAATTAGGAGAAAAAAAATACGACCAGCCACACTCCGACCCTTGGGTATCATTAGGCACTGCTAGAGAAGATTCAGTGGCCACAGGCTGACAAATTGCTCTCTTAAGGTCTTCAAAGCATGTCTTAGAGCCTCAAGCGTACACTAATTGTTTTAAGGGCTGGATTTTTAGCTAATCTATGAATAAAAGGATCCACCCAATTTACCATTATCCTTTCCATTCATCTCAGCTACGCTCACTACAGCTAAGGATCCAAAATGAGCAAACTATATTTGTTGCTACCATGACTGCTACCTTAATGTTAATAGGGAAATAAAATGAGTTTCTGAACACTACCACTGTTTGCTAACAGCATGGGATACCAAAACAACTCATAGGGCTTTTTCTTGGCAAATAATGAGTAGTCTTGCAAAAAGTTTTAAGTACTTTAGCCGACAGCATAACATTGCCATTTTGTCTTCAGAGAGAAATATGTGTAATTGGATCAGGTTTGAGTTTAATATCTCTTAATCTTTTAAAAACCTCCAGTTTTTATCAGCAAACCAGAACCCTTCCTCACAGCAGCTCATGACCCAGTGCTTCAGTAGCAGCACAGATCTCATCTCCCGCTTCAGAAAAACATGTCCCAAGGAGCTCTTTCCTCACAGCTGCTCTCGCTACCGTCTGGGGGCTCCTTTGCTAACCTGCCACCTCTGTGTTCACATGGAAAGGAAGTATCACAGTAATATTTGTGGCATGTTCTGCTTTATGTTGTGGCTTAGACTTTCTTCTACAGCAGGGAGAAGACTCTTTCAGAAGAAGGACCAATGGTCATGGTCAAATTAAGAACCTGAAAAACTAACAGTATAGATGAAAAAATCTCATAAACCAACAAAATATCCATCAAGCTGGTAGAATTTTATACAGTTCTAGTAAAAATTGCACCAAGACAACCAAGTGAAAATTAAGAATGTGACTCCATAAGAAGAGTTTCACTGACGTTGATTCACAGGGGTTTTCTCTTTCTCCATTTTGGGGCAAAGATTTCAGTCAAGATTTGGCATGTAATGTAGGACATTTGGTGCACAACACAAAGTGATACTCTTAAATTATAAACAGTTTCAGGCACTGGCCGTGATCATGACGTCCTTACTTAAACCGAGTACCTCACTAATTAGCAAACAGCAAGCAATAATGAGCAGTATTGACATTGGCAGGTAGGGAGTGCTGCAGCAGGGCTATTCTGGCAACTACCATTGCTTATCAGGGTTGATTACTGGAATGTACTCCAAGAGGATGTTGAAGTGGGACAAGTCACTCCAATAAGGCAATGTTGCCCACTATGCTGTGGCCCTGAGCAATGCCTTTGACCAACACAGGAATGCCATGATGAGAGGGAAAATGGAATAGAAAAGCTCAACAGTAAATCGGGAAGCCTAGCACTCCACTGTGCTTTCCTGCTCCGGACCTGTTACTGAATTTCAGAGCACTCTAGAGAAGCACAAAGTGTCAAGGACAGCGGAATAAGTGATGCAAAAGTTCCCTCCGCTAGTATCTCTCAAGACGATAGCTCTAAAAGACTGAAACACAGTTTAGAGAAGCCTACAGCAATTTAGGTAGGCTATTGTTCAAGTTCTCCCAGTATTTCTAATATTGTTAGGTTTATAATTTCAAGTGAAACATTCCTTTTGGCAAATTACAGCTATCCAGCTTTGGAACCTTCCATCCTCTGGAAGGTTAAACAGCATAAGAGAAACTGTTTTTAAATCAGAAATGAACTGGAGTTTTGTTTTCAGTCTACGTTATTGGGATTCTTTTTCCTCTCAGTTGCATTAATTTATTATATTCACAACTGGAAAGACTTTGAAATCTTTAAAAGCCTAAACTTGACTAGTTCCAGGTGACGCGTGGCACATAAATAAGATAGATTCCATTGTTTGACATTACTGAGGAAAAAGAAAGCTCAAGAGATTAAAGGAAACATATCCTTGCCAGTAAGAACCCGCCGGGAAGGATTTTATTTTGGCACAGGCATTCGAAATTCTTTCAAGCAGTCCCGCTGATACAATTGATGATGCAACATTTTCAGCGTAAGGTCCAAGCTAACATAACTGTCCCCCAATTGTCACTCGACACTGTTGTTGGAAAATTCTGATGTGGAAAATACAAAGCAGTATGTTAATATGGGATGTCAAGGTTCGAGTTCCTCATGATTCATCAAGTCCATGCCCTGCTGCCATACTAGAGTCTTATGAAAAGCTTAGAACTAGAGTGCTGCAGCTCGGAAAATTAAGGTCTTTTAATCCAGCTACTTGTAATTGGAAGGCTCTTCCAGATCTTCACTGCTCTGATAGTGAGACACCATCTGCCACCAAAATTAATTAGTGAGGCACTTATCACATGTCTCAGCATTATCTTTTAGCTTCAGTAGATCTACTTTGCCTCCCGACCTTACGGCTCTCATCTTTCTGGAGACTAATCACGGCCTCCTCACAGATTTCCTGCTATGCACTGGTCTCATTCCTTGGTGATAGGTTTATCTGAATTCTCCATTCTAAGAGTTAATGACTTCAGGACTCCTTTCTGCCCACCAAAACTTGTGTTCTGGAGGCTTCCACCCTTGTAGCCTGCCTGAAAGGGAGCTCTGGAGTCTGGCTCCTGAATCCTCAGGACATTCACCAAGTTTCCAGCTCCCTGCAGGTCCCGAGTTCTTCGGTTCCTTGCCAGCTCAGCTTGTGGGAAGCCACAGAGCCTAGCAAGCCTAAGAAACATATTTTCTTTCAAAAACACCAAATGGGTTTTAATGCTTACTATTTTTAAGGGGAAGTCTACGAATTTTTAATTCTGAAAAAAAATCAAGGTTTTCGGGGTTTGTTTCAATTTTGAATGAAGCTTTTCTTTTAATGGTGGATTTTATTTGTGTGAAGCAAACACAGCTTTATCTCAAACATAATGAAGGACGCTTACTGATCTTCATTTTAAACTAAAAGGTTTGCTAGACAGAAAGACCTAAACTACATGAGGCATTTTACAATGATTAATGAACTATGTTTTCTGAGTACAGAAACCACTATGTAACTTCTATCGGAAAGAACTAGTGTTTTTCCTTCTCATGATGTAGACAGGGATCTTTCCAATCACTTATATCTCTTTTTTTTCCTTCTTGCCTTGAGCACAACCATATCCTTTGTTTGGAAGTTTCTAAAAATAATGTCACAAGCAAAAACACTGATACTTGTTGGAAAATAGATCTGTACATTAACATTAGGCGAGGTAATAATAAAGATTTGAACAATCACGAATAACTCAGCTCACGGTCCTTTCTGGTGTACTTCTTGTTTGCCCATATAAACAAGCCAAAAGAGAAGTTCCAGTGCCTATGATAGTGTTCGGTTACAGAATTAGCGGTTTTAGGCAGTTTTGATTCACCAGGAAAAGGAATCCAAAGGATGTCTCCCATCTCATGCTTTTATGAGAGCACGTGGGCTTTCTGCAAGGAAAGAAGCCTCTCAGGAACTGCTTCATCAGAAGGTCATTGCTGCACAATGTTTGTTAGACTTCAAGATAGAGTCTTGCACAGAGGGGCACGGGGAGCCATGTGCCCTTGTCTCTTAGGAGGAAAACCATTGAAAAGTGGAGGAAATGAATCACCGGACATGTCTCTTCCTGCCCCATTAGAGAAATAGAAGAATTACTTTTTAATTCCACAAGGGCCATGGGTCTTTGCAGAACCTTGTGATTCACAGAACTGGATAAATCAAGTTAGGCAAGGACAAGCTCCACACAGACGACTACAATGTTTAAGAGCGAGCATCGGAAAGTCAGCTTGGATCATTTCCACGACCCAGAGAAACAAGTCTAATACTTTGGCAGCTGCACAATCCAAGTGTGGGGCAGCTGGACACCCAAGCGCACGGCAGCCATGCCCTCAGCGCTGCCAAACGCAGCAGATCGCCAGCAACCAAAGGGCAGCCAGACCTTGAAGGAAGCAAAAAGGGCTGCAAGTCCACATGATATGATGCATTAACAACAAATACACCCAGCAGCACTTACAAGCACAAGCAGTTTTTCAAGAGCTAGCGAGACAAGTCTTCTGTGTGGTTTACCCCACTTAGTTTGTTGGAGGCTTCCTGCTCAAAAAGCTAATGGTTCAATACGCAGTGACGCAGCAGAAACTCACAGCACCAGCACCCAGGAACACAGGCTGGCCCAAGGCGACTCTTCACTTTCATAGGACCCGAGGGTGTTGTTCACACTGTGCAGGAGAGGATGATTCTAAAGATTTTTCTTATAAATACCTCTGCAACTTAGTGGGAACTGCTTTCTAAGACTTCCTGTATATCAAAATAAAACAGAAAACTCCTCTAATAAATGATGACAAACATTAAAGCAAAATAACGTATACGTATGACTCCCAGACTAATAAAACACTGTAGGAAAAACAGCCCTATTCTTAGCTCTTAGTCACAGCAGTGTTAGAATAGGAGGAGGTAACACAGAACATGCCATCGCTCCAGCATCACCTTTCAGCACAGTCCTGGCCTAGCAGAGCTACAGGCTGGATTTGCATGTCAGGCCGTGGAAGCTGCAGGAAAACCACTCTCAAATGTCCAGGGGAGCTGAGCATTTCCTAGCCAGGAAACCCCGAACTACAATTTGCTCAAGGAACCAGCTGCAACCATGATGGTCTCTCCATCTGTCCTTCCCTCTCCAGAGGTTGCAGTCAAGGGGCAAACACAGCGTGGCCTCGGGTTCATCACGTGCGGGCCCTCTGGCCTCCAGCACACATCTGCCCGGGCACCTACAGTGCCTGGAAACGGCTCCTTGTCCCAGCTTCCTCCTCATGGCACCGTCAGGAGCAGAGGCCTGACTTGCCCATCCAGACACTCCCCTACTTATCTGCCTGTGTATGTCTCCAAACGCTCTCCCCCAGTCCAAACAGAGCTGAAATGGATATGTTAAAGGCAAGAAGCTGTGCATAGGAATGGCACCTACGTGTATAGGCCAGAAAGCACATTTTATGAGAAAACAGAGAGGCTGATGCTGGTGTCTTGACATTTGAAATGCTTCCCTCCCTCACCATTTCAAATTACTGTTGGTAGGTTTGTACCACCTGTCAGTGCTTCCCGAGATATCTCTACTGCTACATAATTTAATCATTCCAGCTGATGTGTCAAGCAGTTAAATGTATTATTAGTTAAAAGTGGATGGCAGTTTACTTTGAAAGAGAAGATTTAGGTTTGGGTTCTTTAACTATTAGACAGAGAAAAAATTAAAGTGATTGTTCTGTTTTAAATAGTTACATTTCCTTATCTGCTATTTCAAGTCTATTCAGAAAGACACCTAGGCATCCATCAGCTCTTTAGCAATGCACACAGACATACTGCTGAAAACTGTGATATATACATTCTTGAATAAAGGTAAACAGAAAAATATGCAAGATTTCTGGCAACTACACTTCTCTGTTAAAGTCTTACATGAAGCCTACCTGACAACCAGCAATGGCAAAGTGAAAAACACCTGCACAAGCCTTGCCAGGTAATTAATCAAGAGCAGTAGAGCAAAAAATATCCTTGCAGGAGTGGGCTTAGTCAAATAGTAGTGCTGTAAAAGGGGTTTTCAGACTTGTTCTCTGAAACTATTCAATGAAGCTCCTTAAGAAAGTAACTCCAGGGGTTACATTTAAAAGCGGTGTATAGTGATTTAGTGATTTATCCTAATGGGAGTCGCGTGGCTAAATCACTATGCGCTGCTTTGAAAATGCACCCCTACGACCTTACTTGGCTGATCTCCTCCAGGGCTGTGTCCGCCCTAATCCAGCTGTTTTCAATACTGTGCAGAGGATTAAAAACTATTCCAAGCTGTAGTATGATTCCTGTTGTGCTATGAAGTCACATCAGTCTATGCACTGATGCTAACATTTAATAGAAAAAATAAAATGCAAACTGGACACATTAAAAAAGATCTACCTATTGAGCAATCATATGAATTAATCATTCTGTGTGATTACTCTCTTCTCCTGAGAGCCAAATCAGTGCAGGGGAAATAATACCAGGTCAAATTGTGGCCAGGCCAAATATTTGCTTTACTCAGAAGTTTTGCCTGTGCAAAATATTCAGGAGCGTTAAACAAATCCTGCATCCAGCCCCCTTTGCTTACCCAGTGGAAGTCCTCCAGTATAAGATGGACACTTTTCTAGAAGGAAACCAAGAGGAAATACTCCATCTAGCCCAAGCAGATGTTCGTACATGGAAGCTATACTGGAATAATGCACACCACGGTTTCAAAGTGCTGCACTGAGATGGATAACAGCTCTTGTGTAGAAATTCTTGCTCCTGTGCAAAGTCATCCTTCCTGCTCCAGGCTACAAGTGCAGCTTTACTTGGAGCTGCTGATAGGCTTTGCCCCTCTCCTCAAATCACGTAGCCTGGAGAAGCCTATCCACCTGGTTTCACAGAAAGGGATCACAGTTGTGCACCTCTCGCTCTATCCCTTACTTAGATTCGGGCTCTATCTGCCTTGATTTATGCCAATTCGAAAACAGCTTAAGGTGAACTATAAAAAGAATTACTCTTATTTCATGATAAAAGTAGACTTCATAAAGAATTATATGCTGCTAAGACTACAACTTTAACTATACCAACATAACTTCTTCTACAGAGAAGTCATAAGTGCATCTCCTTGCTTAAACATGCCCTGGAGCCAGCACGTGTTTCTAGACAGCCTGCTGTAGCCTTGAAGCATTTCTCCTTACGCCTTAGCTCTCCTAGCCTCTATATGATTTTCTAAACATAAAAGTACTATGATTTAAGTTTCTACTTGACCCTAGTACTCACCTCAAGAGTCTGTTATCACCCAAAAAGCATGGGCTCTAACACACCACCTTCACAACGCATTCTTGCTTTGAATTACCTCACTTTTGGATCTGAAGTTGCATGAAGTGGGTGTATGTTGGAGAACAGTTGTCCTATTTCATCCCACAACAGATTTCAAGGAAGGAAGTACTGACACGTTTCACCTAAGAGCTTGTCCTTGAAAGTCAAACCAGCAAAAGGCACTCAAGTTCTCCTTCCATTTATCTTTATAATGCTCTGGTAGCCACCACTGTAAACATGTAGACGAAGCTCAAAGAGCCTCAGAGTTGTGCAGAAGCTTCTCAAGCTTCTGACAGAAAGGCTGCGCTGCTGGAAATAACACGTGCACCCCGCCACTGACAGCAAAGAGGATCAGGCAACAAAGGCAGAGGCAGCTGAAGAAACTGCAGAAGAAATTGCTTTGTCAACAGAAAGCAAAGTGGCCTTACGATGTGAAATCCACTGCAGTTCAGATACAACAGCCCTGACAGAAATCTAATGAAGCAGCTTAACTCTTCACTCTGCAAAGGAGAGAAGTCACCTATGCTGACCCGTATCCTAAACCTCATTTGTGTATATGACAATTGTGGGGCATGATAATTATTGAGCTGCATCAATAAGCCAAAGCATGGTTGTGCTTAAGCATGCTGAGCATGGCAATTAGATGCATTCAACTGAGAGGATATAGTTACAGGCCTTATACAGGCTTAGATGTGCAATCTATGAATGTAACACATACTCGAGTGTTAAAAAAAAGCAGTCGCTGTTGTTTCTTTCCAATCGCCTAGTCTGTTACTCTGGCTCCGGGAAAACAAGAGCCTGTGGCAAAAGTACAACTGAAGACATCATTTAATAATACAGATAGAGGCTACAAAAGAGAAAGAGCAAGTCCCCGAGCACAGAGGGAAACCCAGGGAAGACATGGAGGTTGGATCCGGCTGCTGCTGTTGGGTACGCAGCCCGGTTCACATCAGGACACCTGCACCGAGGTGTCAGGGCAGCACCTGTGTTCTCACTAGTTCACCCTGTGTTCCAGCGTCTGTTGCAGAAAACCATGCCTGGCCTCACTAAGTGTATCCCCAATGGGTGCTCTGGGCAGATGACCAAGGATCCAGACATTTGGAGAGAGACAAATTTGGAGAGGTACAACAAAAAGTGCAACATAGCCATGAGACCAGGCTGGACTATAACGGTTTCTCAGCTTTCTAAGGCTTTGGTTACATGCTGACATCATGCACCAAGCTGGATAGACAGCTCACTTTCATTACCCCTCCCAAAAGAGTCTATTTTTAGCCTTAGTCATTTAGTGATC
>JAUBOD010000918.1:1862674-1872674 GCA_032353885.1 Nothura maculosa
GTGTGTGACTAGTCCTCGGGAGCACGAGTACGTAGGACCTCTTGCCCATGCACACCGCGCAGCTTTCTGCAAGGAAGCATCATCCATTCCCAAGCACGCCGGGGCCTGCCAGGCCGCCAGGTGCTGGGCGCTGGCAGTGGCAAGGGCGCCACGGGAGCGAGGCGCCGCGGGCCGCGCTGGCCTGGCTGCCGCGAGAAACGCGCAGTGAACGGGGCCCCGCGCGCAAGACTGTTGTCTTCGCTCCTCGGGGCGGGCGGCATGGTTTTGTGAGAGCACTAATTAGCATACATGTGGAAGTACTTTATGGAAGCAGCTTAATCCTAAACAAATGTGAAAATAAGCCTGCATTGTTTCTAAGGACTGATTTACATTAATTATCTTCTACTTTAAAAAAGCTCACAGACTTTTTTTAATCATTGTTTCTTTGTGAAAAAATTAAGAACAGAGCAGTTCTGTACAGCACTGTACATGCAAAAGGCGTGCATTTCCAGCAAGGATGCCTTCTCCAAAGGCAGGGTTTGAACCAAAAATGCTATTGCCCAACTGACTAAACTTAGGCACCCCAGTTCCCATCTAGCTACCTAAATTGCTAGTTTTGTACTCAAAAAAAATGATGACCTTCTGAGAATCAAACTTATTTTTAGGAGCCTAAATATGGATTTTGGTGCCTAAACTTAGCCACACTGTGTTAAAGAATTTTTGCATTGTTAACCGTAGTGTTGCTCATTTGCCCACATAAAACACTTTGAGGCAGTTTGTGATCTCAAGAAAAGACCAACTCACTCAAATTTCACCAGCAACAATGCAGTGAATTCAGCCAGGGAGCACCCACAATAAATGTGCAGATCTGCAGGATGTGCCTGCATTTAACTTGTTGTATGTGTAGTCATTTGCCAGATCCCAGTCCTTCAGACATCCTGTAGAGCTAAATGCACCCTACCTCTCTTTGAAGGAACGCACTCGGGCTTTTTTTGCACCCCAACTTGTGTACGCAGAGAGGATGACCTAAGTCTGACTTTAACGCAGAGCCAAGGCCCAGCTGCAGCACACACCTGGGCCAGGAGCTTGCAGCAGAATCAGGTGCCAGAGCTCTGCACACAACTAGGACCCGCTATTCAGCCTCTCAAAGGTTCCTTCCTCTCTAAAAAAAAACAACGACACTGAAAACATATATAGATAACATGTTTAATATCTTTATTTACTAATGCCTTTAATAAGGTATTATTATTCAATAATGTATATATTATTAATAGCATATTATAATGCTCTAGGTGACCCTACACGTGCAGGGGGGGTGGGACTACATGATTT
Source organism: Nothura maculosa (assembly GCA_032353885.1). NCBI lineage: Eukaryota > Metazoa > Chordata > Aves > Tinamiformes > Tinamidae > Nothura > Nothura maculosa. The sequence continues at coordinate 1,863,986 of JAUBOD010000918.1, forward strand.
ATAAAGGTCTCTTCCAACCTTAAGGATTCTATGACTGTATTTCAAAAATATAGTCTACTAATGAAACGTTATCTCATGGTCAAAGTTCCAACATTTTTTTTTCCTGAATAAACATCTCAAATTGTCCCACATTCAGGAATTTCTTGTCTGATGCTGCCTGGCAACAGCAGAATGTTTTAAATTAGTAGACCTGCTTGATCTGTGTGCTTCCATGGCTGCCACAAAGAGGAATTAGGAGTGCTCAGAAGAGCTCCTTCTGTTAGCCCCATCCTCCGAGCTGCCCTTCTTGCTTCTAGCTGGGAGGCTCAGACAAAGGCGAGGGGGAAGAGTGCATGGATCTAAGTCTTGCTTCGCCCTACTAGCGAGAAAGGAAGTAGAGCCAAGATTCCTCTCCCTCAGGTGGTCCCGACCACACGAATATATACCCAGTTCCTTCATGTTGGAAAAAAAGCTCCTTTTGTTTCAACACTAGGGCCTGTCTCTCTTTGATTTGCTAAGGAGGGAGGTGTACATGGGCAGCATGGTCTTGTGAGAAGAGAAGGGAAAGCAGCTGGTCCTGAAGCAGGCAGGGGAGCAGGGGCTCAGCCTCAAGACTGTCCTCTCCCTCCTGTCCTCCCCTCTCCTGTCACCTCGCGCTGAGTCCTGGGAGCCCCCTAACATGGGATACGCGGCAGCAAGAGCGGCCTAGTGTGACCAGCTGCTCATTCCCCACAACAAAACCCCAAAGTAAAACATCCTCACAGCATGTGTGAAGGTGAGCTGCGGGATGGGATCAGTCTGGGACTTGGTGAACAAACCAAACTTGAAAATTTCTAAAGATTTTCAAATCTTCAATCAAGTCTCAAATTCTATCTTCAAATCAAGCCTAAGCCAAGTAATATTTGCCTTCATCCAGATCCTACAAATTTCTGCTGCAACACAAAAAGTAGCAGATTTTTGTAAGACAGGCTTGCTAAAAGTCTAATAGTGTTCTTTTTGACACACATTTTTCAGAAAGAGAGAGAGGCTCAGATGGAGTCAGCTGCTCAGAGCCTGCGATCTCACTGTGCAGGAGAGGCTGCCTTCCTTGCAGAGCTGCTGTCACCCCTGTTATAAAACCAGACTCGAAGCTCACACGACACAGGGAGCGTGAACCAGCACGGTCCTCCCTTTGGGAAGGGAATAATTCTGCACAAGCCTTTCTGGCCCTCCCCGGGCTATTTTGGCTAGAATGTGAAATCCACTGCTCCCTTTGACTTTCTCTAAACCCATATTGTCTCAAATCCTCTAGTTAGAAACAGCACATTTATAGTTTTCGCTACAGAAAGCCTTCCACTTTCCCCACTCATATTTCACCAAGCCATGAGAGCAGAATAAGCATTTCCCCATTTCTAGCAAAACCCATTTGTTAATGGATTTTCTTTTTTCTTTTTCATTTCATTTAAAGTACTACTGTGTTCAAACACTTCAAGCACTGAATGTAAAAATAGCTGGCAATTTCATAAGAGAACATTTTATTTGTAATACAGGTGATTTTATTATGCACCACAACATTTTTTCCCCCTCATCATTTATTAATGTTTTATATAGCTCATCAAAAATGAAGGTTGAGGTCAATAATTGCTGACACATAAAAGAACGAGTAAAAGGACAAGCAAGGGCATGACTGTGCACTAGCAAAAATCCCAAATTCTGTTGGCACATCTTGAAAAACAGCAACAATTGGAAAAGCCCAAGTCAAGATAAAGGATCACTCGCCGACCCTCTTCTCTTTTGCTTTTTAATAACCAGCGTGCTTTCAAGCTCCATGTACACTCACATATGCTCCAGAAAGCATCTGTGGTTTTATTAGTATCCTTTTCCACTTATCAGTTTTACTCAATAGCCTTTACTTTCCTTCAATATTCAGGAGTCCCATTTTCCCGTCAATGTAGATCACTAAACACAAGAGCTATTTTCCACTTGGCTCGCGGATCTGCACCACGCGTTATTGACATGACTGTGTTTAATAATAGTTCCTGCTGATTTTGTTGTGGAAAAACTTACTCTTCATAAACTGTCTAGCATGTGGTGCCAGTGCATGTGCATGCAATTTTTTTTATTATTATTTTTTTTAAGGGACTTGGGCCGTGCTTTAAGAAAAAGACTTGAGCATGTGCTAAAAGCTAAACATACTAGTTCCCACCTTTATTCAGCAAAGCACTTAAGTACGTGTTGAGTCTGGCTGGCTTTAAAAGGGACTTAAGCACATGCTGAAGTGCTTGTTGATTCTGAGCCTTACAACGTGACCCTCTCTGGAATGAACCCTTACTCAGATGCCTCTCAGAGCTACCTACATGTTCCTGCCCACTAGCAGGATTGTGGTTTATAGTACAAGGGAATTACGGCTTTATGAGTTGCCACGTTTCCACGAGGCAAACATATGGCATGTTACAGAAAATCATGCTGAAGACTGAACCAAAACTGCATCTCCAGACCAGTCAGCAGGCTCCTTCACCTGCACCGCTGTGTCACTGCCTAATACAAGGAGCACAAGGCAAATACCTTTCTCAGCTCACGCTTATTCCTAAAGTCATCCAGAAAGTCAGTGCCTACATTTCAGAGGCATCTGCCTTTCCTGGTAAGAGAAAGGACCTCCAACACCTAAACACCAAAGGAGTTTCTTTATAAAAATCAAGGCACAAAAGCCATGCTTTGCATATGCTGTGACACCTATTCCTATACATTTCTGAGGAACTGCACATTCTTGTGTAATATGCAAATAAGTTGCCCATCACATCTTTTCCAGGGCTGCATCAGCTGCTTGCAACAGCAAATACCCTGCTGGAGGCAGCTGGGAGGAGGAACAGGGAGGAAGCACCGGGACAGCTTCATCATGAAAATGATTTAGGATCCTAGTCAACCTTAAACTGAAGCAAACATTTTCCACAAGCTGATTCCTCTCTCCAGAATAAGGAGAGATTTCAAACAAGCTGCAAAAGCCTCCTGTACTGCATTTTCTTAGTTTGAAGACTCTTAGCATCATTGTATGGCGTCAACCTATTAGAAGAAAATTTTTAAAACTGCTTTCATTAGACTTGAAGTGGTCTTGGCATACAGGGAAAAATGTATTTTTTTTACTCCAGGAAATATGATTCTACTACAAGCAACAAGCCAGCAGAACAGCAGCAAAATTACCTAATAACTTTTTTTTTAATGTGATGATTTATGCTTGCATGCCTTATCAAGTTGTTTCCTTTGATTTTTAAATCTATTTAGTCAGAGGTAGTTACAATCACCAGAAACATTCCTTTATGGCTGAAATCTCTGAGCAAGTAAAACTGCTATCTCAGACCACAGGTTACTCACAATCACCACAGAATCTGTCGATCCTTGAAGGTATGTTTTCTATTAAACATAGGAAAATAAAAGGGCAGGTTCCACTTTCAATGATCCAGTAGAAAGGGTCAAAAAAAAACCCCACCCAACCACAACAAACCTTTCTACATTTCTGTTTTTTAACAGATGTCCTTCATCCTCAGCCTGCTGCTTGGGCACTCCTGCAATGGAAATAGGGGTGTGAGCTCGGGTATCCTCCCTCCCGAGCAAATGCTCCAGCATGTGGGCTCTCATGCAACACACAGGCATGAGAGGCACGTCACGTCTTTGGCATTGGGGCTTGTCAGCCAGGCAGGGCCCCAAGAAAACCTCTCTGGCCTGGCACGCTGGTGATCTGGCCGAGTGCACGGCTATCCATACACACGTATGGTTAACAAGACACTCCTGCCACCGAATAGCTGCCTAGCAAGCCTTTACAGGCACTCAATAGATGAAATATTCATCAGCTTCCCAACTCCTTGCTCAAGACTCCGTGGCACTTTCCCCCCTCATTACGCGCAGTGACCTAATTGAAAGCTGAGCGGGCGCCCCGGTGCTTTCTAGGTTTAGAAACAAACCTCCCTCCCCCCGCGAGATCAAACAGCCCAATGTCAAACGCACTGCCGACATTTCCCTCGGGAATCGGAAAGGCTAATTAGGGTGAGCTTCGCCCTAAAGAATACAGTTGTTAAAACAGCTTTTGTACACACGAGAGTAATGATCATTCTTTTACACAGGCGGTGATTTGTTGCTGCAATTTGCAGCCGTATATCTCTTAGGAACTAATTCTTGTATTGTTATTTATTGCACGTATGATTGTTAATGATATAGCAACGGCTGGAAGTAACTTATTTCACCTCAGGAAGTCAAGTGCCCTGGCTCAGTGTTTACAGATCTAGAGAGACATCCATTTCTGCAGAAAATCAGTTCTCCATTTTGCCTCCCCACCTCCACTTTAAAAACAGTTAGAAAAAATTATAAAGTCTGAAGTATTATCTTTTACAGGCACTGTCACATACTGGAAAAATATTTAACAGTATAAAATCAGAAAGTATTTCTCCATTCTCCCATCTTATTGCAAATAGCTTTCACCAAAAATAGTTTGCAGTGTTCTTGTTGCACAGGTTAATACTGTTGTTCAACGTGCCCAAGGAGGAATGGAAGTTCAGAGGGAAAAGGCTAGATATGCCCAATACCGACAAAAGAGCCATGTGCAACACAGTCCAGCTCCTTCACAGGGCTAAGATCACTTGTAATTTTTGTAGGGAAAGCATAAGGCGAGAATGCAGCCTTTTCACTAAAAAAGCTGCTGTTCTCTGTAAATGGGAGAGTTCTGGCAAAGGTGGAACAGAAGCATGCAGGAAGAAGAGATAAAAAAAGGAAAATCTGGAAGTCTTGCAAGAGCACTTACATACTTCTCAACGTCCTTGATTCCCTTTCCCAACTGTTTGCACTTTAGGGGCAAGAACACTTTACTTATGCACCAAAGATCAGTAGTTTTCAGCTGCATGATATTCTATGGATTTACTGCTGAATTTACATTGCAACTAAGATCTTCTGTCTTGATGCCTGGAGAAAAAATGAAGTGTAATCAAGGCAGACAAGCTGAACTCATTCTGCCTAATTTTGATCCCATTTGAACATTAAGTTTCAAAGTGTGACTAGAGCACAGACTTCAGGGGCTATGTGCTCCACTTAGAAGGCGCTCTGAAAAATTAATGGGTGCTCAGATGAATTCCAATAAAACACAAAGCAGTGGGGCAGGCCCGCTGGCATTTGCCCGAAGCCACCTTGGGTCTCTCATCCATCTTTGGGCACTAATTCTTCGGTGGCTTTTGGGAAAGTTTCTGAAACCCTGCCTGGGTCCTAACTGTGAACTTCAACTTACTGAATGGTGCAAGAAAACACAGTGGTGGTGGTTTTTTTTCAAAGCAAACAAACAAGCCTGGGAATTTTACAAAATCTCAGAGAAGAGGCACACCTTTCAACCAAGTAGATACTCAAAGTAGAGCTGAGATAGCATATCCTGCAGTTATATATTCTTCAATAGACTGGTATATGACGACTGGTATATCTAAAACATTTAGCACCATATCACTAAATTAAAAATGACTCCATGTGTTAAGTAAAATTTTCTAAATCAATGGGAAACAGCAACACTAAAACAAAAGGAAAATAAATATCTTATATCCAGAAAAGGATTACAACTTGTAGGGCTATATTAATCTCATTTATATATGAATATGGTAGTTAAATACAGAAATATCTATTTCTCATTTTATGTAATTTCTTCCCAATAGTTAAACAGCTTCCTTCCTTCTTTTCCATAAGGTCGAGAGCATATGAATAATTTGACCTCAAATGCTCTATGGTTATTTCATGTACCTATATAACTAAAAATACAGTATTATTGATTGTTTTTCATTTGTTCTATCAATATTGAAAGCCTGCTCTAACCTCAGTTATATTACTCTAGCTTGAGAGTAATGTGTCCTCAGACACTGAGGACATAAGTTGGTTGAGAGCATAAGATGATATAAATCTGTAATTACTTAAATTATTTTTGAATAAAAATAGGAATTCAGTTGGATATCATTTAGGGCCCCGTTTTGTTTGCTTAAGGGTTTGTAAGCATTTGCATCAACAGGGAAAGGCAGCTCGCAGAGATGTATTCACATAACCATGCATGCTGGCAGCATCACAGACACTCATATATATTTATGCTTGTATCATATGTTGCTACAAATTTCTTAGCCAACCCATCCTCCTCTTCTGAGGAAAAAAGGTGTCCAGGCAGGAGCACAAGCCTGGGATCAATGACGCTGGGAGCAGTGAATGAGAACCCTGGACACACCAGGCTTTGCAAACAGCACGTTAAGGATTCATGGGGTGATAATTTTTTTCCCATAACACATCATGGTTGAACATTTTTCAGTAGCAAATTAGATATAATGTAAAAGTTGCTTCATGGATCTATCTGAAACAGAAAATGATATGGATTTGTCAAAACTTTTTTTAAAAATTGTTTATGTGAACATGATGCTTAATAGTTTACTAATTTTGGTGTTATTTGAGTATCACATGATGAGAATTACCCAGAATGGCAGAGATTTGCCCTGCTAGTATTGTAACATTTGCACGCACACACACACACACACACACACACACACACACACACACACACACACACACACAGTGCTTGGGCCCACAATTAAAGGGAAGGGGGGCACGCTGCCCCTGGGTCCCACAGTGCAAGGAAGCAGCAGGCCTGCATGAATGCCACTGCCAAAAGCTCTAAAGCCCACAGGCATCGACAACAAGAGAAAGGAGGATAAAAATCATAACTGATGAATATGATGTCAGGAAATCATGACACTTGCTCAAATTTTCCAGTTTGAAGGATCATTTTTGACAAGAGGTAATGCCATAGGAGACATAAACCTACCTTGTTCCCCTCACTTACAGTACAACATAACCTTTCACAATCCCTCACACATTGACAAGATACCATTAAATTGTCAGATTCACATAGCAAAACAGGACTTTTGCTTCTTGTGTCCTTACATCCACCCAGGAGATGAGATTGGCATATAATTTACAGTTTATTTGTTTTCAGGAAAAGTGTGCCAGCGTTCCAACGCCAAGAAAGCACATCATTCCCCAAAGCTCTCAAAAGATGAGGGGCTCAGTAACAGCACAGAAGACTGAAGGGATGGGAATGAGCCAGCAGGACCGACCGTCCCAGGATGTGTGAGCACACCAGGCTTGAAGGCAAGCAGTGAATCTGCATATCTAAGGAGCACGATCGCAACATCAGATGAAAGAAGTGAGGAGCAGCACTGAAAAGGCTGCAGGAGTTTGCAAGCAGATGTCAGAAAGCATACAAGGAGACGTCAAGAAAAGCATAACAAGCGCTGGTTGCAGAGATTAGGGTGCTAAATATATGCACCATGAGCACACCAGGCTAGGGCTTGCAGTCCTGGGAGCTGCTTTGCAGGCAATGATGGGAAAGAAAGAAAACAACAACAAAAAATACTCTCACCACCAACAAAAAAAATCCAGTGAATGTCTGCAGATAATCTTGGTGTTGGAACGTAAATGGAGGTCAAATAAAACAGTGTCTAGAACATGCCTCGGGATTATCACCATCCTTGCTGTTTTATCAGCACTGGGCCAACTGCATTGCCCTCGTAGGATGAAGAACTAGGCAGTGACTTCCAAGAGAACACACTGGAGAAGTTCAAGATACCTCCGTGGCAAAGAGCAGCCTAGAGATATGCTTCCCTGAAAGCGTGAGCAGGAGGAAGGGCTTTAGTGCTTAGAGGCAATACACGGCCACAGCAAGCTAGCCTGAAAGGGCGTTGACATGGCAGCAAGTCATGATGATGAAGGGCCCGCAGATAAAGGCCAGGGCAGTGTGAGGAAACCTGTTTCAAGTTAGACTGAGTAATGCTAGCAGATGTGGAAATAGAGGCATGGAGGTTTGCCTGAAATCAGAAGGCCCAAGAAGGAAGCCATAGCAAGCCCAATCACACGCTCCTCTAGGCCACCAAGGACACTTTCGGCGGCAGCAGCCCTCATTCTGTGCGAGAGACGCCTGTGCTCGAGAAGGAAGCCAGCCAGATAACTATGGAACCATGTTGCTGTTTCATTTTCTCCATTTTGCACCTTTAACATAGCCAAGACTCTGCTCTGCACCCCCGACAGATTCCCCATGGATAAGCACCAATGCATCATGCTGAAGGGGACACACGTCATCTCAGAGTGACTTTCTTTGCTGGTCTCTGTATGGGTTTGTATTAATCAAACATCCCATGAAGCATAGTGTTGTTCTTGGAATAAATAAAACACAGTAAAATCAATATAACTTGTCACAGCTCATACAGCTTGGGGGAGGCATACCCAAAATATACTGGGAAACACTCTTAGCACCTCTCATTTTTATCATAATTTCCCTAACTCCATACCCTTCTTCCCCTTTCTTTTAGCTCCTTATAGCTAACAAAATGATGCTACTGTTTTTCTTCAGCCTTTCTAACTCTTGCTTCTCTCTCCTCAATAAAAAAACCTGCCATGCTCTCACTAATTCCCTTCTAAGATATTTTTAATATATACCCCAAAAACTCAACCAATTTGTCCTAGTCTCTCTCCATTGGTGTTATCTCATCTCAAGCACCAATAGCAGAGCCTAAGATGGACATAGTCAACTAAAGATAACAGCTGCTCCATTTAAGTTCTATACATATATCTCAATAGACTAGATTAAAAGTAGGCTTGGGACTGAGTCAATATTTTTTGTATCTTGACCTGATTTATCCCCTACTTCTGGTGATTACAGGAAAATAACTCTTAC
>JAUBOD010000918.1:1876980-1888452 GCA_032353885.1 Nothura maculosa
CTACTAGAAAAAAACAAGAATATTTCTGTGTTCTTAGGTTATATACCAACTTTATCAGCTCTTCTGATATGAGATGTGGTCCTTGTAAAGTTGTATGAATGTTTCTGCTTTCATGAGGCAAACACAACTGTCAATTACTTCAGTATTCAAAGATGGTATAAATGGTCTCCTTTGGGAATTGAACCAAGCTGAGATATTTCTATGAAGCATCTGATTCTCGAGGAAGGAAAAGCTAATATTTGCCGGAGTTTGGTTTCTTGATATCTCTTGCTGCCCATCCCAATCACAGAATAACTAGTCATCCTTGACAAAGCAGATAGAGGGACAAGACAGAACAGCATCATCGAATTCTATCAGCAAATTCAAACACTGAAGCGTAGGGCTGGCTTAAACATTGATCTATACTGCAAAGAGCATTTTGTTAATGAAAAAGGAAAAAGTGCAAGAAGTCTAAAAATCTTCTTCAGTGTAGTGAGGTGTTTTTCATATATAAAGGTGATTTGGAATGATACTGACACTAATAATTCATTCTGTTTCCCCTCATTTTCCTCTCTCTGTTCCATATATTCCACGCCTCAGTCCCCTGGAAGCTCCATCTCAGAGCACTTGCAGCAGGCTCAGCAAAGCCGCACAGGTGCTGCCATCTCAGCAGGGAGCTCCTCCTCGCTGAGGGACACTCAATTATTTGCAACAAGACTCCAACAGGAGAATAAATATTACCTGCTGATGGATATTTGTTAGAAGATGTACAAGCACTTTGAACAGGTCTGGTCAGACACGATGCGTTCAGCGTCTCTACGTGTTCCTTGCTAAAGGGAGTATAACATTCCTGCTGCTCCTCTGGCAAAGCTCATGTTTTGTCTCGTAAATTTAAATTATAGATGACATAATGGGGGAATGGAAGCAGATTACACCTATCGAGGAGAGGAAGGCAGGGGAAAAGCTCACACTTGTAAGAAAGAATAAGAGAGAACAGGCTCTGATGAGCCACAGAAGATCCTCCTTTTGTCGTAGTGTTTAGCCTTCCAACTCAACACTTTGTAAAGTTAGTCATTTCTTTTCATTTCCCTCCACCTCCATCTAGAGAAAGGAACATTTCTGCAAAGCTCACAGAGAGCATTAGGTTGCAAATATAACAAAAAGCTTGCCAGTGCCTGGGAGTCCAAACTGGCAGCGTTTTCTGTCCTGTCAGCATTTAAGTATTATTGTAGTGTTATCATCTCATGGCATAAAAAAATAATGTGGAAGCAGTTGTGCCAAAAATTTAATGTTTGATTGAAAGCATACATGGAATATCCATAGGTATATTGGGGTTCTTGGCCAAAACATCATTTTAATATGAACCATTCAATGTGTCTTCCACTCAATCATGAGAAACTCTACTTTTTAATTCAAACCAATAAGATACAAAGCACTGGCAGGTTTCCTGCATCTGATAGTGATGAGGGATAATAAGGAAATTGTTTGATAAACTGTACTCCTTTGGGATGATTTGCGAGCCCTGCAGACGAGGCATTCAGAAGCCTTTTTGGTTTTGCTTTTGTTTTTTTTCCATGTACCAAACTTGCCATTTTTTATAAAATGCACAGAATAATGCAAGAGATTATGCGTCTACATGGTAGAGCAAAGTTTTATAAATGGAGGTAGAAAAAAAGGCTGACCAAGACAGTGAGAGCACTACTAAAAAGGGTAAAATGATCACTCTTTTTGGGGCCAGTGAAAATGATAAATGTATCTGAAGATCAATAGAGGAAATCAGTGAAGACCTCTTGTGCACTGTACATTCTGAAACCAAATCAATGAATGTTTGAAGTTAAATCAAGCTTGACATATTAGTGAAAATAAAATCTTAACATAAAAATAAAGGAAGAATGTGTGTGCTATGCACTAAACTCATATCCAGATAACTGCCTTACCATAAGAATATATAAGGTGTGAGGGACAGAAAACAGCTACAAGTGTTAAGTGAAAACAATTGTTTGAATAATCCAGTGTAGATTCAGCCAGCTGCACTATGACAAGCACCAACAAGCTCTCAAGTGAAGGCAGAAGCAATTTCTAGTCAGCCGCCCTGCAGCTTCCTTTGATCTTCAGCACCTTGCCTATCCTGCCTGGTTTACGACCACCTGCTTCACTGCAGCCAGTGGTGCCATGGGACCCGAGAGCAAAGAACAGGCCTGAGAAGCTAGACCCAGAGCTGTTCTATTCAAACTGTTCGCAGTGTTAATATTCAAAATGTGACATGGTTTATTTGGACATTGGTGCATTCCCGTTAGCTAGGTATGGATGAGTTTTTCCTTTAAGATAAAATAAGAATTTGATTCCAATGAACACACAGCTTTGTATCAGATGAACTAGTTTTCAGTGGATGTTTCTGTATTTAACACTGCAAACAGCTTGAATATAAATGCTACGGACTGAGGAGTAAAGAACTACAGCAAGGAAGGATTAAGAGTTTGGCTTCTGCTAGCTATGCTTTCTTGCCTCAGAGTGGCCAGTTGCTGCTCTAAATAATTGCTGTAGACTCCCAGCAGGAACATGTGGAACAGAAACTCTTCTTGCTTTTAAGAGGGAGCTAAATCAGTGTAGAAAATGGACTGCAATATGATACGAAGACAGTATGGCAATGCAATCAATGATCCAATGTTCTGCTATCTGTGCTGTGTTAGGTTATCTACCAATAGCTAAAACTTCAAAGTTGAGCAAGTTTAAAGGCTACCTAGCATATTTCAGCTCCCTAAATAAACAGCATGTTTCTTACAGTAGTTTGATGCATACAAAATGTGCTTTCTCCAAATATTTTTCATTCTCACTTAAAGCTTTGCTGCTTCTGCAAACATTCCTGCAGCCAAGCTTATTTGCAAGGATGTATGTGAAAAGCAGACACAAATGGAGTGTGAACTTCTTAAACATGAATTCACTTAGAATTTAATAATAAAAAATTGCACAGCAATTTTATGCAGTCCTTGCTTGGCAAGGACTGCTAGAACATCAGAATCAAGTCCAGAAAGCTACACCTAGCAGTCAGCAATGTGTCCAACACTTGATCATTCAAGATAAACACCAGAAGACGTGAAGTGAGGACCATAAAGAAGTAAACTTTAAAAGCATTACGATACCTGCTGCTGTAGCTGGGGACATGGGCTTAGGCTTTAGCTTTGCACGTGTCTGTTGAAGGGGTTCTGAGAGCTCGCACCTGCGCGGGGCAAAAGTCATTTCCAGTTTGAGAAGCTGTTGGCCGTTGGACATTAGCTTGAACACACATCATATTCATATGATCACTCCATTTTCAGATGTGCTGACAGAAAATACACATCTTTAGTAGTTCAAATCCCTAAAAGATAAATGAAAAACTAAAACTAGACATTTAATATCTGCAGTAAACACTGCACACAGAGCTGCTACCACTGCATTTCGAAAAGACTAACTGCTTCTGAACTGTTTGAAGAAAATTTCTTTCATAGTTGCAGATTCTCTATCTATAGGACTCTCCCCATGGCCTACAGCTTTCATTTCATTATTGTAGTAAACCAAAATGTAAATGTTTCATATAAGAATAGAAGGCTTGATGTTCCTAAATAAGCATAGGATTTTAAAACAGGTAACTCTTAAAAGTAATTTAACAAATATCAGTCCAGCTAAGTCACGCATAACAAGGTCTCCTACAGTTCAATCCATTATAGCTCTATTCACTTAGGTGGAATTAGCCTGAAATCTGACAACGGAATAAAAAACAGTTTGCCCTGATGCAGCTCCCAAAGCAGTTACAAAAGCTTTCTTACAGTCTCATTCATCTTCAGGTTTTGTCTCTCAAAATCAGGAGGCTCAGAACACCTTGACACACGCTAGCAGCCTGTGCTCGCCCTGAGCTCCCCACAGCACATCCCCAAAACAGCGGGTCGCTGCTGCTAAAAGAGGAATAAGCTGTTGAGCCCTCCAAAAGGGGAAAATACATTAAACCCCCTACAAAACCACAGCAAAAGACAAAGAGGGAAGTGTGCTCCTAGCCTACATATAAAGTCATTTGCACCTGGCAGAGGCGGAAGACCTAAAGAGTCATTAAAGCCTGATGTATGGAACTTACTTTTATCTTGCAAGTACGAAGCTCAGAATTTCAGTCATCGATGCCATAAAACAGTGAATCCTGGATTCCTAGTGTGTGCATCTGCACCTGGGCACTGCTTAGAAGCCACATGTGCACTAGCATATGCTTCTGCTCTCCTTATCTCCTGCCTAGACTGCTGAAGTGATAAAAAAGTTTTAAGGCCTCTCATATTTTCGGCCTCTCCAACCATCTTCCATGGCTGTACCATCTTCTTCCTACTGTAACATCACTAAAGACAGATAGACAGAGAAAGACAAAAAATAGGAGGGGATATCTTTTTCTTAGACTGTTTAGACTGTTCTAATATTGCAGTTTCTCCTTCGACTACAGTCTCCACTGCTGTAACAAAACTGGCAGTTATTTCCCACACACTGAGGCTAAATGAATCCTCTCATGTTCCAGAAAGTTCCGTAGCACATTTAATATGACACAGAAGCAATACAGTACCCAGTAAAACTAGTATCAGGACACTGCAGACTATTATCTCTGACTTGTTATGCACCCTAATAAGTTACCCATTTGCTCTAGTACATATAGGCCTTGTAGTTTCTACTGTACATACAGAATATGACAAGTTCAGGTATATATGGGTTGTTATTGCCCATTTCTGATGTTTGCTTCTCAAAAGGCACATCTATGATCTCAGTTGTGCAGTACATGTCAGCCATTCTAAATAACGGCCCTAGTTCACGGTCAGCTTTGCCTTTAACCAAGAGCAGCACTGAGCACTGCTCATATAATTTAACTTCCTGCCCTAAGACAGTTCTGCAGACCAGATGAGGGTTTCAGTAAAAACAGTACCTTGCATATGTTCTAACACACCGCTCTATGGGACAGCTTAAAGAGATCAGCCAAGTGAAAATTGCACAGCATTTCGAAAAATCTTCAAAAAAAGAATAAGCTGAATTTACAGCTACCTAGCTCCCTAAGTAGACAGCATGTTTCTTACTGTCCTTCCAACACAAGTTGTGCTGTTCCCAAATATTTCTCCTTCTCACTAGAACTAGGTGCAGAAGGCAGCGCACGGTTGTGCTGCTCGCACGAAGCAGGTCTCTCTCCGGTAGGAAACAACCCCTGCAGCTTCCTGGCAGACACGTAGGTTAAGATCACACGCGCTTTGGGCACTCATATGGGCTCCTTATTTCCAGGAGCACGGCACAGGCTTTGAGGATGGGAAATGAAGAATAGCACATTGACTTGAAACTACCGAGATATTCCAGATGCACAGAGCAGAACTTGGAACGAATCCAGCACACAGGGGCTAACACCCCTACCCTCATAAAGTGCCATGGGATCTTTTCACAAGAGTAAATTGCAAATTGCAAAACAGTTACCTTAACTAGTTCCTGATGTGCTGTATCACACCACATTCAAATTTCCATCTGTGGTGTCTGCAACTACTGTTCATAAAATGGAAGTTTAAATGCAGAAATAAATATAACGTCAGATCTGTGATAGCACCACAGAGTGCTTTTCATCATAGCACAGGCCCAGTCGTTTAGCTTGAGCGACGCTTCGTACTTCTGCAAATCCCACATAATACCTACAGCACTTTGGAGATCTCGGAGAGCAAGCAGACATCAGATTGAGCATTATCAAGTTGCACTATAAATATATTTCTCAACGCATTGTTCTTTTCCTGTCTTGTCACACCAAGTTGCTATTCAGTGTTAGAGAGCATCCATGTATCGCCCCAGACGTGACTGCATTTTCAAAGAATGAAATGCTTTTAATACAACAGTATATATAGTACAAAGGCCCTGGATAAGCATATGGCATGTCTATATCATACCACACAACATTATTGACCCATGAAGCAGAGATACAAGTTAGCTCACAAACCTCTCTCCTAGAGGCTTCTCTTGTCATGGGGCCACAGCTCAGGAAGACCTTCTCACTGCTCCAAGCTGGTTAATTAAGGCAGGGAAGACCAGCAGCAAGGGCTCTACAAAGCTACCAGCTGCTAACTCAGAAGCCCACCTTCGCTAATAAAAGCTACCAGAGTCACTACTGGGAAGAGAGTCAACAGTAAGAATTGCATCCTAGAGAAGGCCAAAACACCAGCAAGTCTGAGAAACAGCCTCTTGCCTTAGCCTAGGATGGGGAACAAGTCAGGAGACCCCTCGGGAAGGCAACTTATTTCTTAAGATGCAGGGGAAGAGGATCCAGCAGAAAAGGGCTGGATAGAGGGAGAAACTATTGCTAACCTGCCTGCTGCATTGTCACCTTTTCCTAGGAGCTAAAAAGAGCAAGTGAGGAAGAGAAAATTGGCAGTGGGAAGGAAGAAAAAATCCCTTAGAAAGGCAATCCGAGAATCTTGTCAAGTCAAGCAATGTTAAAAAAATCTTGGGTAAGCCCTCCAAGATGTTTTGATACTGTCTCTAGAAATATGTATGGCTCATTTCATGATGAAATTTCTAGCAATATCTTCCCATTTATTTATTCAGAGGAATCTAATACTGGCTCCATGACAATGCTCAGAAGAGACCACAGGAAAGTGACTCTCTGCTGTAACTACAGGAGAGATTGGGGGGAAAAAAATCCCACCAGCCACAATAATTGCACTTTTCTTGGTCCTGTTTATATTGTGTTTTTCCAAGTAACAAATGCACAAATGGCAAACTATAAAAACACCTACATTTACAATATAAATACCTTTAGTCATGACATGACACATTTCTGCAAATGTAAATCTACTTGAAGTGTGAGTTTCAATGAATCCTGACAATAGATGGCTAAAATTATCTCTGATAGTTCTACTGAATTAAAAGAGGTTGCAGAGGGAGGGAGTAAATTTGCCTCCTGGTGTTATTGGTGAAAAAAGATGAGTTTTATGTCAAGATGTTTTTTATGAACTTGAATCCAGTTTCTAATCATCCAGATTGCCCTGTACAATAAACTCTTGATTATGACTGCTGGCGTTAACAGTAATAAGACAAGATGATGTGTAGCACAATTTTCTTCATTCAGCTTTTCATTCTCCCTCCGCTCCTAAAAAGTCTCCCTATCTTTCTATTCGTTTTGTTTAAAAGTCATGTAAAATTAGATATTATCAATCATGTCACACATTCTCAAGTGCAAAAATGTTATTCTGTTGATTGCCAGGGAGCTTCGTGGGACAAAGTGCTGCCGCTCGCCTCCCAGTCCCCAGCAGCCAGCCCTGCTGGAGCTCAACTTCCCATTGCACCGGCAGCACAAGCTAAACCCCAACCTCCGCGTGGGCCATGCGCAGGAGTTACTTGAAGAGATGAAGAGACTGGTAGGCTCATCAACACCAAAAAGGCACTTCAAAATCATAATCTGATGTTTCTTTGGTTTTCCTATTCCGATTTATAAACCTTGCTGCACTTGTTCTGCATCATTTAAGAGTCAAAAATTTCTTGCAGGGCTGAGTACTGAAACTTTGCAGTGGTTAGATAAATGCTGATGTGGACAGCAAGGCTAACAGGGTGCCCACTGTCCTGGAATTAGAGGCAAAAAGGCAAAACGCAATCTGTGCAAATTCTGGTTTGGGGAGTTTTCCTCTTTAGTTTGAGGATCTTTCATGTGATTTTCAGTTGACATTCTTCAAATGGCATTCCTCTTTGGCTGGCTA
This sequence comes from Nothura maculosa, assembly GCA_032353885.1. Lineage (NCBI taxonomy): Eukaryota > Metazoa > Chordata > Aves > Tinamiformes > Tinamidae > Nothura > Nothura maculosa. The sequence goes on from JAUBOD010000918.1 coordinate 1,884,681, forward strand.
TGACTAAATGACTATTTAGAATATTTATTTAAAACTTCATGCAAATCTTTCATTTCTGTAACATCGGAACTGGCATTTATGTGGCTAATACTTTAAATGAATGGATGCAAATCCTTCATGTCTTCCAAACAGTTCGAGTGTCATAATTTTCTTGTCTAGCATGAAGAGGCAAAAAGAGCCTACAGAGTACTGAATACAAAGTGCAAGCTACAGGCAAAGAGATCAGAGAGAGAAAAAAAAAATGTAGGATGAGACCAGTAGGATTTGTAGTGGTTTGAGGCTCCTTCTCTAGCACAGAACACAGTTGTTTTATAGAGAGACTCCAGAACAAGCAGCCTTTCCAATTGCTGAAGGCTTCATTCCTCCAAGCCAACACAACTTACCTGGCATCTCTTTAGAGCTTTCTGTCTCTCTTGAAATACAGTAATATACAGTGATTAGTGATCTAGTATACTAAGAAAAGAGACCTAAATAATCCTTTGCATGATGTACTAGATTTGTGCAACCAATTGCCAGAAAACAAACAAACAACACACCACAGTTCTGTTTACTAGCCAAAAGCCACACAATTCCCTAATCGCTATAGCTCTCCTTTGCATTGCCTAAAAACTCGGCAAACTCGTATCATGGATCTGGCAATTCAGAAAGACAATAATGCTGTAGACTGCCACTCATTCTGCAACCAGTAGCTGCAGAGATGTTAGCAAAAAGAAATTCTAGTACAAACACAACTATATTGATGATGCAGGTCTTGCCACAGAACCTGCTTTAGGCAAAATCAGTTAGCTAACCTGTACCTATTGGCATTTCAATCTAATTGGTGTTGTTTTGTCAAAAGAGTCTCATAGGGATTAGTGCTCCAGCAGAAGACTGGATTTTGCTGGTGAACTAGATTTGGAAGAAGATGCCCATACATTTCCAACAACACAGTTCTCATGGGGCCATCATCCTTGTTTACACCACCTTTCTGCCTAGCTTCCAAGCTGCAGGGAAAGGGAACAGAAAGACATGAATTCGAGCCCTCTCAGACACCAGGAAGATCTACTGGTGTCAGATAGCGCTAAGAACAATTCAGAGTAGGCTTAAACCAGCACCCTTATTCTGGGAGCTTCCCAGGGGCATGCCCTATCTCGCCCCACAGCTGAGGCAGGTTTGCACCATTTTGCACAGCTCAAGATGGGTCCAAGCAGATAAGCAAACAATCCTATTAGGCTCTTTTCAGCTACGTGCACCTGAAAAAAAAAAAAAAAAAAAAAAAAAAAAAACAAAAAAAAAAAAAAAAAGAGAAGAACCAGCCCCTCCCCATGTCTTCATGCAACTCAGAAACAACCCAGGCCAAGTAAATCCTCAAGCTAATTTCCTTGCCTTTGGTCATGTGAGAGCTATAAGCAGGTCGCATAAGGAGCACTTTTTGTTGAAAATGTCCGTTACATACGGAACAGGAAATCTTCCCCAATCCCAAAGCCCTGCTAACGTAAGGAAATAGCCTGCTTTCAAGCACTTTCACTTACAGTAGAGCCCAGGCAGGTTTAAAGCAGTATAAATGCCTTTCTACATTTTTGACCTTATGTCTGCCGTTTTGTAAGAGGCAGCAGAGATTTGATCCCCAGCTGCCTGTGAACTGTAGGCTCTCTTGAAAAGCCTCTTTCTATCTAGGCCTGCAGACAGTTATTGAAACATTCCCTTGCAGTGACTGACCTCATTCCCATGGCACTTTATCTCCAGAGCTTGTGCTTGATGGCACACAATTGATGGCACAATCCACTAACAAAGATGACAATCCCACAGAAGCAGAAGCATCGAAACACATGGCCATTTGGCCAGGCAGCTTCTTGCCACCCTTAGGCTTGGTCTGAGCCTCTGTTGCTGTTTTATATGACCCTTGTCATCCACTCCTGCAAATACTGATCACAGGGAGAATCTGCCTCCACCTGAGGGAGGCTGAGGAGAACAGGAGTGCACAGCAACCTGCAGCCTCAGGGAACGCTCTCTTCCTAAAGGCCCTTAGTGCAAGGGCAGCCCGGCTCCCAGTCTCTCCAGGTGCCCTCTGCATCAGCTTTTGTTGCTGTTTTGCCTTCTCCATCCCATTACTGACTTGGCTTTTGCTAAATCTCATATCCTTTTAAAGCAAGTTACTATTTTTTAAATACTTTACCAGCCCTAGAAAATAGTGAAATTTTATCACATGAACAGTAATCAGTGCTGCTTACCCGGCACTGCCCCAAGAGCCAAGGAGACCCAGCAGCACTTACCTCCGCTACAAACCAAAAACATTAAGTAGATCAGCTGCTCTATCTCTTTTCAGTTGAAACACCCAAAAGGTGAGGAATGCATTTTATTCCTCACAGGAACAGCAGTACCAAGAGTTGCTGCTGTTATATTATTGCACCATATCGCAATCCAGAGTTGCAACTTATTATGTATAACAAATATATGAATGTGCGTGTTTATAAGCAGACATACACACACATGTATGTGGACACGCATATATTGAGACAGCAATTCTAAAAGCCAGCTACGGGATTTGGGTTAGGCTCCTTGAAGATTTTTACTTCTCACCTTGGGCAAATAAGATAAAATACTCAGCATAAGCTAGGATAGACTTTTAAAATTGTAAAAGAAACATTATTTCAGGTTCAGAAGCAAAGATTTGCAACTTGATAAACACAAAGAAAATAGAAAAAAAATGAATTGCAAAACCAGACTACTCCCTTAGAAGCTTTTGCTTTGCATCCTTTCCCTTACTACTGAAAGCATTATTAATACATATAAATTCCTCTGGACAAGAGAGCTGGTTATAGAGCTAATTCTGACATTTCTGGAACATTACTGTAAAGTTACTGAGTGACCCCTATTTAACCACAGAGGCAAAATCACAAATCCCCCAAGTGCAGTTCTAGGCGCCTGCTCTGGACCTTCTATAAGACCATTGAGGTCTGAGGAACCATTGTTGACCTGACAGCCTCCAGAAGTAGGAGACTTCTTTTTCCAAACGAGGCCTCAAAGCTGCTCTTTGGAATAAAGGATTGTCAGATACCAATAAACTGTGAATCGTAAAGGAGCACAGGCTAATAATATTTTAGTCTGAGCGCCAAAGGTGACGGTTATGTGAGATGCCTAAGAGCCTAACCACGCGCAGAATTACAAAAATACACCACAAAACCCCCCACCTAAATACAGTTCACTTCTCCTCTGAGTAAGAGCAATTGTCCTGCCATTCAGATGATAAAACAGGAAGTGACAGATATATGTTCTGGAGATATCAATCACATTTGGAAATGAACAATGTTGAATAAAAAAGGGAAATAGATCGCTGGTATGCTCTGAACAGTATTTTTTGTTTGTTTTGCATCTCATCACACAAGAGCCTGAGCTATATTGTGATCATGCTGGTCCCATGAAATATCCATGCCAAAAGGAAGCCAAAAAGACTGGATTTTAGGCCGCCTCAACAGTGGCATCATCTCATCAGTGAGAATGGCAACTTCTCAGACCACCTCTGGCCAGCGGAAAGTGCAAAAAGTCCTCCCCTCCCTTCACGAAACACTTTACAACTACTGAGAAGATAACTACTCACTGCATCGATTGCTTTCTGCTCATCCAGGGCCACAGTACCTGATGTCATCTGGTGTGCTGCTCCTCAGAATTGAGTCTTTTGTATCATTTTAAATGTGTGAAATCAATAAATGCATTTATGAAGATTTTTGTTAACAACTTCTTTAATTATATTGTTTTAACTTTAAGGGGTTCTGTCACAGGGCTCTGTTGTTCA
>JAUBOD010000918.1:1889586-1913215 GCA_032353885.1 Nothura maculosa
TTTTTTTCATGTAGTGGTATATATTTTTAGTTTATTATAGTTTATTATAATGCTTCTTTATTTTAACACATTTGCGATTTGTCCAGAGTTTGGTATGCATCTATTTATGCTGGATGGTTTTTATAGCTTGGCTGAATAGGATTGTAGTAGTAGACTTAACGAAGTTAGTTAGACTTGGCCTATGAGGAGTGTTCAGTTACATAACTGAACTGTAAGACAAAAACTATCTGCTTTAAATGAAACAAAATGGTAAAATCTGAGGAGTTTAGGTTGCCTACATTTTCTCTGGTTTGCTGCTTTCTCTTGTTTCTCTTCTGTATTTTTCCCTTGTCTTTCTAAACACAATGAAAAGCTGCAATATCATAACAGGAATCCACGTAGAAAAAGCATTTCTTACCCTGGATAACTGCAAAGCATCCAGAGTGCTTCAAATTATATGATGCTATGCCCACTAAGAGCAACGGTTATGAATTACTTTCCAACCCTGGCTGGTGACCAATCTCTGTCTTAAAGCATAAAGACTAAGGGTCTCTGCAATTTTATCCTGGTCTTTGGAAAGCTGTTTTTCAAGACTAAGTGGATAGTTACTGCCTTCTCCTGGTTGCCTGTCTCTGTAAACTAGTTGTTAACTTACAGCCTTTCTGCTTTGCAAAGCACAAACAAGCCCAGCCAAAATGGCATCTTCTGAGAAATGAATAACCAAGCAATTTTAGTCTATAAGATTATCACAAAATATTAGACATATATCACACATTAGGCAACCTATATTCTGAGGAATATGAAAGGTTAATAAGTTAGACTAAAATGCTTGCTGTCCCCTAATGCAACACCAATTACCACTTAAAAAGTGTCTTTTTCATTAAAAAACACACGCACAGGTGATAATGACACTAAAATACCAGTCTATTATAACAGAACAGGTGAGACACACTAAAACATAAACAGATCATCAATCCCCCCAAAACCTGAAGGCAAAAAATATGTACAGTTGTGCCAAGGGATTTTGGCTCAATTTGCTCGAACTCGCAAGGTGGCTACTTGGCAAGAGCAGCGGCATTTACCCCCGTAATCCTATTGTGTCACTTCCCGAGCAAGACTGCATTGTCTTCTCTACTCACGTAACTGCTTTCTAGTCTGATTTATTCTTTTCGGGAAGGCTTCTGTTGAATACGTGGGAGTGGAAGCATCCTTGTGCCAGCACGCTCTGCCTGCGGCCCATGGCCCAAGCCCCCAAGGTAACGCGGGCCGGTTCAGGGAGCACTGCACTATTGAGCAGAACTATTAAGTACATGCTCTATTTGAGCGAGCCTTCACTCCAGATACTCTTCTCTCTCAACTCATTATTCACAGTGTGTGTGTTGGGATGGGGGGACTGCCTGAAATTACTAATGATCTAATTTCCTTTTGCAACTGTACCTCAAGAACCAAGAAGTTTCTACCCTTTCTTTCTTCCTAGGCAAATTCCACACCCCAAGGAATATTTTTAGGACTTCTTCCCTCCCACGTCATGCTCTTTTCCATCTATCCTAATTCAAAACTTCAACAGCACTAGTGTGAAGGGAAATACTTTGCTAAAATGAAAGATGATGCCTGGAAGAGAAAGAATTATCCCAATTAATTATTAGGTAGTAGCAGCATTTTGAGAGTGAGAATGCCTCGTAAGTAATGCAGCAGACAGGTTGTGTTTCATTTCTGGGAGATTATTCATCTGCAGATACAAAGAATCTTTGGTAAGCACGTGCATGAAAAAACCCTCTCATTTCAGTGACACTATCAGTTATTAGATAGCAAGTCCCACAGGCACACCACACTGCACAGTGTAAGGATGCCAAACTTGTAACCGGAATAATCAGGGAGTAAATAGCACACTGATTATTGGCATGTCAGCAAGTACACTAAAAGATGGTATGACAAGAAAAATTTTTAACCAGTAATCCTTCATAGAGTTTTTCCAAACTTTTTGAAGAAAAGAAACAGCGTGGCAGAAAATAAACTCAGTGCAAAGGCCCCATCGACACCAGTTGTCTCAGGCAAGGTCTTCTGAGGCTGCAAAATTGCTGCTGAACAGTTTTAATGGTGACAGCTGGACTGTGACCAATATTCAGCAAAGACCTGCAGACCTTAATGCGAATGAACCAGTTTTACATTTTAAGGTAGCTCTTTTTAGCTTATACCTAATTTTAGATTAAGACTCAAGTTGTTAATTGCACTACAGCAAGACAGTATGCACACTCATGCACACAGAAGCACATAAAGATTTGATGGCTTATAATTCTTTTCACTTATTTGAAAATTCTTGGTTCTAAAACTAAGAAAAGTTGAGCTATGCAACAATCGCCTTTCAAATATGACCTCCATTAGCCCCAGCAAGGTGATTTCCCTTATTCCAATTCAACCATTTACTTCCTTCTGGAATGTTTGCTACAGCTGATCTAGTATGATCAAGAGCAGGCTCTTCAGTGAGATTTGCTGTCATTGTCACACTGCTCAGTGATGTCTCAAGTCCCCTATTTGTAAGATTGTAAGAGGACACAAGAGTCCAATTTTGAATCACGTGATTCGCTTGCACAGGCACTCTTGAAGGGTGCAACAGGAGACTAAGCACTTGCTACAGCAATACAAAATGTGCTCAATGTGGGCATATGAAAAGAAAGCCTAAATGACTGATATTGCCTCCTGAGGAAAGAAGGCAAATGCAATCAAATTCTAGGTGCATGTGGCAGGTTTGAAAGACCAGTCTCAGAATCCTGCAAGCACTCAGAAGTCCTGCAAGTTTTAAACAACTGAGAAGGACTCCATTGTGTTCTCGGGGTCCGTGTGAGCTGCCCTCTTCACAGGGCAAGGAAATCGAGCTAGGAGCAGCTGCAAGTGCTCTGGCTCAGCAGAACAGCTCCTACCATGTTGGACATGAGCACACCTAACCGTGAGACAAATCCATAGGAAACGGAACCTGATCAGCTCCCAAAACTGCTTATTCCATATTCTGCCGCTGCTTTCAAGTTCTGTGAAATCTTTGGGACTTCAGATTCCCAAAGTGCACTTTCCTATGAGAGCTTCTGAGTTACTGAAAGAGTTCTTTGAGACTGCCTGGTTTAGTAATAGAAATATCTAATGACATACTTTCAGTTCACACTAATACTGATAAATTGCAGTGTTCAATACGATTTCGTGGTAGCACTATGAGTTAAAGTGCTCTCAATAACATAAAAATTACCAGAGTGCACCTCCACAAGATGTACTATTCATAATTTTCAGTCAGTTAATATGGAAAATGTAAAGGAGAGCAGATTGTTTTCTATATCAACAGTTCACTGAGAAGATTGTTTTAATTACAAGGCTCTCACGTCTTTTTATATTAGGTGTCTTGTTGAGGTTGAAAAGCCATTAATGTCTCAATATCTTGCAAAGCTTTCTCTACAATTGTATAACAGCTACTTAGCAGTTATATGAAGCACACCATTTAAACAAAATTTAAGTCCACAATTACTCTGTTAATAAAATGTAAATTTAAAAATACATGCAACTATCATGGAGATGGAACATTTAATTCTCACTTAGCTTCCCAAGAATGAAGGGTTAATTTGGTAAAAGAGAAGAGACGACTGCAGTAATTGCTCTTATCTGCTGTTTCGTGGGTGAAAATAACTTCTAAGACTTTGAATTCTGAGGCCTAAATCAAGTGTTCATTTACCTAGATATAACTCCCCTGGAACATTAGAAGGAACAATTAGCATAGAGCTACCTGTGTATCTTCAGTTATGGTTAATGCATGGGAATAGTATGCTTAATTTTACTGCTTTGAAAATATACCCCAGGAGAATAAAAGAAAGACTTTCACTGTTATTGAGAACTCCAAAGGAAAGAAGTTGCTTTGTTTACTTTTCCTTTTGAAACCGTGCTCTGGTCCTAATCCTCGGAAAGAAATATCGGAATCTGAGAATGTGATCAAGAGGGATTCCTTAGCAGCCCAGGGCACGAGCAACCGTAATGTCGAGACTTTGCAGCTCGTCTTAGCCCAACGACAGCAGCCACACTGAGGATTTCCTCTTACAGAGCTATTGTTTGCTGACTCTATTAACCTGTTACATAAGGAGCCTTTCTGGGACTGTCACTACTTTGAGTGAGAGGAAGCCTAAGTAGGTCAGTTGGGAAGCAAGGCAGCTGGGGAGCATTGGCAGGAAAATGAAGCTCCGATGGAGCCAGAAGTAGCAGCAGGGAACCAGGCAGGCAGCTGTGTGAAAAGAGGGGACCTTCATCACCCTTGAAGGAAGGCTGCTCAGTACAGAGTCCAGTGCTGAATTTCCACACAAGGTAGAAGAGAGAAGGGCATGTTGAAGCTTAAACCTGAGGGATCACGATTGCTTAGGTGACCTGAAATTAGAAGGTAAGGCTAAGACTCCCACATCTAAGCACCACTGCTTTTTGTAGCTGCCTTAAAAATCTTGGATATATATATATATGTGCATATATATATATAAAAAATAACTCAGAGGCTGCTCAGGAATCACTAGATCAGGAATCAGTTGTTGTCTTTGAACTTAAATATTGGGCAAGTGTTCTGCACCCAATTTTCTTCACTAACTAGCCACTAGCTATCCCCCTGTTAAATTCATGAAGCTTTCTCTTTCTAAAGGTGTGGAGTCCAGGCCAGAAAAACGTTAAGGAACATATCTAGAGAAATATGTAGACATTTCACTTGTATTTGGCACTTCATTGAAACTTAGGTTCTTAGAATCATCCCCGATTTGGGCCCAGTTTGTCTGGGTAGTGAAGACATTGAATGTGCTACTCATGCTGCCAAGAGAGCTCCATTTTCACTCCAGTTTTGCCCATATCAGTGTTTGACCTTGCCTGGGAAGATTAGGCTAGTTATTCACACCTCCCAAGGAACTCACCTTTCAAATTTAAGAGCCCTTTTGGCAGCATTTCACTTAGCTGAAATTTTACAGCAAGGATCATTTCCTGTTGAGCTTCCCTGCTGATCAGTAGAGTATTAAATTCTGTCTCCCAACCCTTCACAATCAGATGTGGTGGCTAAAATTTGCAAAACGTTTCTCATGTAGATAGTTTCACTGATCTGCTCCTTCTTTAATGCTTACTCTCCACTCAAAAGCAGTTTATATTCACACAATAAAGCTGCGTGTTTTTGCAATATCTTTTAATTTCCCCATTAAAAGCTACATCAAAATGATTTTCCAAAAATGGGAAAGTGCTTAACCGTATTGTTTCCTGTGTTGTCTCTATTACAGACCCTCACCCACAAAAATTAGCCATTGCTAGTTAATATGCACCAACCGTAGCCTGTATTCCAGATCAGGGAAAATTCAGTGGGAAGAAAGGGAGCAAGTGAACACTGTACATGGGGAAAAAAATAGAAACAGGGAAAATAAAAAGTTTACTGCAGTAGCCCGTCTGCAGTAACTTACAAATTACTAACAACTTATGTAAGTTTTACATGCCTTTTCCATCTGCTATTCATTAAAAAAACACATTGCCATGGCAACTGCCACATGCCATGGTATTTATGCTGCTTCTGATGTACAAAGCATAGTTTGTGTAGGAGTGTGTGTATGTATATGATGTGGCAGCTGTCGTCTCTGCCATTTTGTTGCTGCTCTAGAAAAAAATAAAGCAAGTAGTGGCTATGAATACTCATTTGAGTAACGATACTAGCGCTCGTTTGACTCGAGGCCCCCACAAGCTCCACATGGTTCTCACTGGAGGAGCCCACGCGCGGGGGGGGGGGGTTCTCGCACAAGGGGAGAACTGGGTGGGCTACCTTTAAAAATAACCCCCTGTCTCTGTCACAGATTTAACAAAGTAGAAGGCAGAAAAGCCTTATTTTTAGTGACAAATAGAAACAAAGACTTGAAGAATGACCTTGCTCATCCTCCTTTTAAAAATACAAATGGGAAATAGCAAAAATGGCTCTACCCTTTAAAAGCACATACATTTTCTGTGCAATGGAAAAGATAGCAACTCAAAGCATTTCCTAAGCATTCACTTTCCATTATCTAGGAGGAAAAAGTAACTGCTTAAGATGGACAAGCCAATAAGAACAAGACACACCAAGTTTTGTCCAGCACTCAAATCAAGCTCAATCTCTTCTGCAATCAGCATTGCAATATTCTCGTGGGCCTTTTTGACATTTCATGAGAAAAAATATCAAGCCAAAGGCCATTTGCATAACATTTTACCTTTGTTCCACATAGCATCCATGTTGTCCAGATGTCCAGGATCTTCTGCAAACTTGATGGGTCTTATAAACAGCCCATTTGCTACCTGCCTAACAAGATGTTTTACTAATTCACTTGGTAAATTGCCAGGCAATTCTCTGTACCTTCCGAGCTTAAGCCAGTTTCCCCCACTATTATTCAGCTTTCTTGTAACATGCTATTAAAAAATAGCTCTTTTAAAGTTTAGGAATATGATCTGACCTCAACATTGGCATGTTCAAGTTAAAGAAACATTTTCTGAACTTTTGGCCATCCTACTTTTTTGTACCTTGTACATGTATTTAAAAAAAAAAAAAAAAAAAAAGGCAGAGGCAAAGGAAATCGTCCTCCGCACCTCTGCATCTTCACCTGCAATAACCTAAAGAGTGCAGTAGTTAAACTGCCTCATGGAAACAAGCCTGCTTGCATAAAACTAGAAAGTTCAAATATGATCTGTTCTCAGTGCCATAGAATAAATCATTTTCAGGAAAATGCACCTGCTAACTGATTAATACCATGAAGTGGAAGGAGCACTACTGATGGCATCAAGGATAGTGAAGGCTGTCTCGAAGTATTTATTAGCCTTCTCTCACAGCTGCTGACAGTGACAAATCAACAAACCGTATCCGAGGCCTGTATAACAGGGAACGAACCCAAGCTGCCAGTGCAGGGCCACAGCCTACACTTCCTCAGCTGACTTTCAGGTGTCCCAGATTCATCCACTTTAGAAGAACTCTGTAGATCAGAAATCATGATATACAGCTGTGCAAAGATTGCAGGGATGCAAATAGATGGTTTTCTTCAGCAGAATGTTTGCTCCTTACTGAAAATATCTCGAATGTGTACATTGAGCAGAATAAAAAGCAAGAATCACTTATTCAAGGGAAGACAATTTCAGGCCTCAGTCTGCATGGCTTTGCACATTATGGAATCATTTATAGCCTTAATCACAAGTGCTTTTAACACTCTTCCTCATCAGAGTTCTCTTTTCCTACTTGCATACAAGAGCTTGTGCACTTGGACAGGTGTCAAGGACCACACAGAAGTTTGACACTGCTCCACCATCAAATATCAGACCCCAAAGTCTTTTTCTCTCATGTAGATTAGAAACTGCACTTCCTTGCCCTCAAGAACAGAGGAGCAGAAGAAAATCAAGGAATTGCTAAATTCTATAGGAAGGAATGAATGGGAGCATTAAAAAAAAGTCTTTCCTTACATTACTGACTTTTGATGTGAATTAAGCAGTCTCAGCGCTTCTCATTTTACATCTAACACCTCTGACCTCAAAAGGCTGTTCCAGCAGGCAGAGAATTAGCACAGAGTCAACATGTCATCCTATGACCCTGAGACAACAGCCAGGGTAGGTTATCACAGAAGTCATTATAGTTTTAAAAACTCAATCCTCAATTGGCCAGTTAAGCCTGCTTGGAGCTGTCACAGTGATACAAAGCAGCATCACAGGGTCACAGAAATTGGCATTTTGAGGTTTTCTAGTAGAAGAGTGAATAGCAATCATGTACTAAGGAGTCTTAGGATTCCTCAGAAGACATAGATTGCAGTTCTGTGTGCTTTGGTATTTTTTTTTAGTTAGTTATTAGCTTTCATAACTAAACCCATCACACAAGCAATGCCTCATAAAAAGAAAAGGGAGAAAAAAGTCCTAGGCATTTTGCATTCTCAGAATGAGTCTTGCACAGAGCTTTTAAACAATCTTGTCCTATGTCCAATCATTTCACTTTACTAAATGGGCATTTACGTTTTCAGCTCATGTCCAGCATAAGCTATTTTAACTATCACAAAACCTTGGGCAGAAAGAATTTTGTTCTGAACCAATTAACTATTTTTTTAAAAAAGATTAAAATCACAGTCCTCATTGTGCAGGGTGTCAGTGTAATACTTATGTCTAAATAATAAAGAGTTGGTAGGAATACTCACATAATTCCAGGAGCCCTGTGGGCTTAACCATTGCTATTTGGCCCAGGCTTCTTTGCACACTTCAAGGGTTATATTTCATCTACTACTGCTTACCTCCCCTCTCTATATTCAGCTGTAATTAATCTCTCTCTCAGGATGGCACCTCAGGTAGTCATGACTGTTGTGCAACAGGGAGCTAGGGAAACATCTTGAGCTTTAAAAGCCATTAAAGGTTTTTGCAGGTGTGTTTGAGACTAGCACAGCACAAATGAAGTTATCCAATGCAAGAGCTAGACAATATGGACCACATACACAGAGGGACAATTAACACGACCAGGGGAATAATCTATGATAGTTGAAAAATAAACAGAGCTCATTCACGTTGAACCTGAAATCCCAATTACATAGCAGAACACAGATGTTAGTCCCATAAAATAAATACAATTGGCACCTTTGGGTTATGATTAAATCCTGCAGGCACTGAACAAAACATATACCTGCTCCCTTTATAACACATTTTACTTCTAGCTCAGAAGCAAACATTTTTTTGCACCCAATTCCCATCATAGCTATTTATATAAAGAAAATGATACTTAGTATCATTCCTTCTCTAACTTATAACATATAAAAAGCACCTCTTCCCCTCTCAGGAGGGGGATAGCAAAAACTGAGATCAATGATTCTGACAATATAATCATCCAAGCCAGGATTTCCCAAGAGTGCAATTAGTCTTCCCTGTCTTATCCTCATATATAGACCTTATTCCCTTGCCCCAGGCTACCTCCAGACCATCTCTACAAAATACGATTCAACACAATCCCTGGAACAAGACCAATTCTTCAAAATGTCTCTGACAGTGTTAAGTGATACTCAAAGCTCCTTCTTTGAAGGTCTCTCCTTGACATATTCCACCTCCAAAAAGTGACCATAGTAACAAAAGCATTTGAGAGTGTTGTGTACAAACCATAGGAAGGCTGGTACTAGGACTACAGTGGTTTCCAGGCTTATCAGAGAGGGATGCTAGAGAGAACACGGAATGTCTTTTTTTTAGCTCTGCATATAAAACAGAGCACAATATACCTCCTGTTGCAGAGTAATGAAGTCTGACCTTATGGAATACTGCACATATGTATTTCTAAGAAAAGCAATAAATTGCAAAAAACTCCACGGATAATGCAAAGCATTTAGCATGTAACACTAACTAGAAATTAGACCTTTTAAAACTTGTCAGCTATGCTGCACAAAGACCAAGATTAACAAAAGGATGCAAAAGACACACAATGGTGGTTTCGTTTCTCGTGTGTGTGTACGTGCATGCTCATGTAATGAATATCAGCCTCCCGCACACTTCTGGGACCGATTTACACAGTAGGGATTCTATCTAGTCCTCTGAATCCAGTCTTCATAAATCTGCTGAGCATCAAATCCCTTGAAGAGCACTTCCAAGACCTCAAAATAAAGCTTTTGACACATCTTTAGGCATTAGGCACTTTTGCACCCAAGACAACTCAAATTTTGACTTGGAAAGGCGAATTTCCAAATTTGACTTGGAAAGGCGAATTACAACTTGCAACCCAAGTTACTTACCACTGCTAATGTAAGAGGGCACTGGGGAGGATGACAATCAATGAGTGACATGGTAGATTTTTGTGATACTTTAAAAACTTAAAATCAGGCAGCCAGGTCTGTGAATTAACAGTGTTGCCCAAATCTTGGTTTTACAGCATTCAGAAGGAAGCTCAGAAAAGTCTCAAGAGCCAAAATATAAAGCAGCAAGAGCTCTAAAACAGGGAACCAAGAACTCCCATCAGAGGCTGTTTCCAGAAGCCATGTTCCCTGCACAGGCTGTCTATAGATCTAAGTCAGGCTCAGTATGAGCTTGTATTCAGTGTGCAAAACTACTTACTTAAGCATCTTGTCAGAAAACCAGAAGAAAAGCAGCTAAATTTCTAGTTGGTAGGGCTACCAAGTAACAATCTAAGAATATTTTCCACTCTTCCTACAGAAGCTCTTAGGACCTATGAAAACCAGCCTCATCTTCACCAGTATAGGACACCAATGGCAGCACAACCCAGACAGGTGGCAGGACATGCTCCCAAGAACAGAGGGGCTCCCAGTTCTGCTCCCTAGCAGGCACTGCCTTCATACAGACTGCATCTACTTTTACAGACCTGCAGCTACATTTCAATCACAGGGATAGGTGAAGAGTCTCACAGGGATGACTTTCCAGATCATGCTCCTTCCTGGCAGATGGGAGCTTCAGTCACAGAGCTCTGACTCATAACTCCCAGGAAATACAGCTTCCTGAGCATGTAACTGCTCTGAGTCACCCTGAGGAACCAGGCTCCAGCTACAGCAGGATCAGTGCCTGGCTATTTTTTAGAATTTGTATATTGGACAAGGAAGGACCATATTGAGTGACTTTATTGAAGCACTGCTGTTACTAGAGGACTTTGCAAAAGCAAGAATCAATAGACATGCACAGTAGAGGAAGGAGGCAAAGAGCTTTTATGCTCTTTTATGCACAAGTATCAAATTGTAGGCTCAGTCCAATGAGCGTATTTGGTCCAACCTCCCTGCTACAAAGGACTCTCCCCTGTATGAGGCACAGTAGACTTGGATTTTCCAAACAGTTCCCCGGAAACCCAGATAGGATTGTTGATGCCTATATGTCTAAATAGTGGCTGTAACATAGAACTGAGTTGGAAAACTGTGATAAGGCATTGGAAAATTAGGACTTAAGAGTAGCCTTAAAGCCTTTATTAAGGCTGCATTACGATGCAAGGCTCTGAATCAGGAACCAGGATCTCCCAATATCAGGAGTCCTACATATAGGCAACAGTCTAACAAGTTCGCAGTGCAAATAATCACTTTCTAATTTCTTTTTAAGATCAATAAAAGGGACAGGGAAAATTGAGACTTTAACAAAGTCCATCAAAATAAAAAGAACGCAACAACTTGTACTTGTGAATTGACCTCTTATTCTTTTTCATTAATTTACATTCTCAACAGTATCCCATTGCCACTGCATTGCTGGTGTCTTTGTGCTGTATCATGCTTATAATTTTAGCCTCATATTTCATTGAAGCTGTTCAAGGTCAGCAACAAATCAACTAATTATGAGAGAAAAAGCAAGATCCTCTGAAAACTATCAAGCCCTTATTTCAATATTCAGAATTAAACTTCATCTGAAGCAGTCTGCCCCTCTGCCAGCAGTGCTGCAAAAGTGCTGGGAAGGTCAGGATTGTCTCTGTGCAGAAGGCAACCAAAACAGGGTGGAAGGGTATCTGACCTCCAGGCCGCAGAGCCAACACCTCAGCACAAAGCTACGCAGCACAGGTGCTTCCTTTCCATGTGATGCATCACTGAAATGTAGAGTTGCAGGAGCCTTCAGCCCTTTGCTCCCACCTGGGTAATGGTCTAGATTTTGTACTCCAGGGATGCTTGTAAACACTGTATGAACAGTGGCTTTGGAGACCTCCTGCAGCTTTTCCTCCAGAGCAGCTTTCTTGCCTGCATAAGTAAGAAGCAAGGAAAGGACAGGATGAGGTGCCATTTTGTTGTTCTTCCTTTCCTCTTCTTTTGCAAAATACATTTGGAAGAATGATAGCAGCCTGAGAGCAAGAGGTGATTACTGAAAATCTCATTCTTTATTTGTAGCTCCTGTAGTGCAATCAAGAGTACTGGCAAGCTATAGTCGCTTAAAATTGGAGTCTAATGTTATTTCTATCAAAACTCTATAAAATTTTTTACCTATGTCCTTTGCATGAAAGTAGGGGTAGGAAGGAAGAAAGGAGGAGATGTGAGGAGGCATTAATCCCCAACAAAGGAAAAAAATCAAAAAGAATCACAACGGCATGGTGTTTGGGGTGGCAGAGAGGGAATGCCACACTCTACATATTTAGCATTTTAACTACTAGGCTTTAATAGCTGTAAAAACAGGAGGTCCATAGGAATTGCATAGACAAAGACCCAAAGACTAATAAAATGGAGGGAAAGGAATGGCAGCCATTAGATTGGGCCAGCAACAGAAACAATTCCTTCACATATATGAAAGGAATTACACTGGAAAATATATAATACGGAGCCGTGAAAGAGACAGGATGACTTACTGCAACTTCTATGCCTCATACTCCAGAGTAATGATGTGAAATTTGGCAAGGACGACTATGTCCTTCACATGAACCCTTTACCCTAGCATCCCAAACACGCTTCATTAAAACAACTTCCATTCATATATATTCAAGGAAAGGCTTGAATTCAATTGGCCAGGAGTTGGCAGTAAACAGTTGTTTAAGTATAGGGGAAAAAAAAGAAAAGGGGCCCATAAACAGAACAGAACCATCTCTTCCAGAATCTGCAACAAGATCTGAATCCAGCTTCAACTATCCTCTAATTTTCTGCATGTACCATTTAATCTTAAACCAACTACCTCCAGACCTGTTCAAGGTCTTCATCCTATAGGTAAAGACCTACTACTACTTCCCTGTATTTCACTAGCTGAAGAAACAGTATTTGACTGCATAACTGAAGTTTGTACCACAATGGACATGCTCAAATTGAGACCAGGATTTTTTTTTTCTCCTGCACTTTTGGGCTTTACATGCTTGACTTCAAAATTCCAAATTTTTCCAAGCATATCAACTTTCAGGCATTTATCTGCATATCAAAAGCACACAGTACATTTCTTTCTCCCCTCCCTGCCACAAAGTCTCTCAGCAAGTATAAGGTCCTAATACAGTTTTAATCCTTGGCAAGCTACAGCTCATTCTTCTATGAGGCAGGAGGCGGCATTCTGCACACACTCCGGTCCTTAAGGGAAGGCCCCTCAGTGGATAAAGGCAGAGGAAACGCAGGTAAGAGGTCATGGTGTTATTAGGAGAAAAAGAGGAATCCAATAAGGAGGTGTGGAGGAAGAGTACAGTTATTAGAAGCGCTAAATATATTTTGCCCATTGCCCTACAACTTTTCATTCTCGCCCTCTCTTTCCTCGGTTGTCATGTCCATGTCCTTGATTAGCCCCCTAAAACCATTATGAAAATGCTGGTATATGACTCCATTTAGACTGGCAAATAGGATCCCTTATAAGCTATACCTTAAAACACAGTCCCATGCATCCCTTGTTCGTATGAACCTCTCACCACAGCTGCTGTCAGGGGTAAGATACTGAGGTGTAAAACTGAACATTACCTGATTAAGAAAAAAAGGCAAAAGAGCTGTACCAAGGAAACTGCCACATTTTGGACCAGGTTCAGTAAGAGGATGTTTGTTTTCCTCACTTGTTTGCTTTTAAGAAATGCCATCCCTATTTGCTATGATTTAAAAGTCCATACATAAATAATTCTGGGAGCAATTACCAAATGTTGTGATTTTTGAAGCATATTTTCTATGTATTTATGTGCATAAGCCACTGCACATTTTTAAATATTATATTCCACTGGATCCTGCATCTTCTAGGATGCTATCTTGCCATAAATGTGTCCCATATTGTCAGTAGAACATTAATTTCAACTTTGACAAATGTAAATGCCACTGATTTGTAAAAGCTGAAATCCACCAGTAAGAGATTCTTTAAGTACAGATTACCACAAGGCAAAGAAAAAAATATAACCAAGAAATCCCCTTCTGCCTTCTCTTGTAAACAACCAATTTGACAGGAGAAGTTGATGTCGCAGTGCCTCCAGTACGCTGGGCCCTGCGGTTTCAGTCGGAGAGTCTCGGTTTAGGTCAAGATTTGCAGCTGCTGTTGCAGGGATTTTCCCAGCTCTGCGTGTATCAGGTGTTGGCTGATGCTTTGAGCACTGAGACCTGTCATCACATTGACAAGGTGTGACATAAGGGGAAGTTACAGAAGCAACAAGGCAGAAATATGAAAGAAAATCCATGCAGATACTAACCAATATTTTAGGTAGAAATTGTTAAAAAGGTTTAGAGTTCCCTCAGTAAGAGAGAAGGGTTTTTTGATCCCAATCTTGTGATATATTACTGTGTCATCTACTATATAAAGCTCCACTAAGAAAAAAAAGCAAGAGAAAATTTTTGAAGAACTAAGCTGTCATTCTGGGCTATGCCATTAACTCAGGGGTAGGTCTGCCAAGGGGGCGCTTACCACTATACGACTATTTCAATCTGAAAAATGAGAAAATTTAATCCTAGTAGAATACATTAATCTTTACCCAATTCTATGTGACATTGTCAGCAGTTAATTTAACAGCAGAGTTTCACAAATGAAAGATCAATGCAGGGGAAGTTCTCTGAATTCTTAGTTTATGCAAAGAACATCCTAAAACCTAGAGCCTGGACCAAAGATGTCTGGAGTCCTGGAGTTAACTAAACTAACAAGCAGTCAGACCAAAGTTACATACATGGTCAAACTCTAAGGTCCTCTACTGACTTCTGCCTTAAGCTCCTATAGATTTCCAGAGAAGGAAAATGTGACCAAATCAATGATAATATTTCCTTCTAGTAATGAACTCCATATGTTCTCCAGACCTTAACATATCCACTGCTATATTAAAACAGAGTTGGGGCTAAAAAATTAGTTAAAGAAAAGAAACACTACTAGAGCCAGTTTTAATAGTTCTTTCCCAGGAAGCTATGAAAGTTACTTCCCCCATAAACGTAGAGTCCAGGAGTCAAGAATGTGAGTGTTGTCCACATCACACAGGCAGGTTTGAGAGATACAACACTTGTCTCTAGTGTGGCTCGTACAACTGCTGTGCTGCATCTGAAGGAGAAAGACACCTGGTGGCAGAACATTAGTACAGATCTTGAATTTTGCTTTCCTGTAAAATAGTTATTTCACCCACTGGAGCTTTCCAAGTCCTTCAGAAGAGGTACATGTTGGTAAGCATGAGTATTTCAAGTTCCCTGTGCTCATACCCTGCCCCAAATAGACAGTTCCCTCAGCAGGTTCCCTGCTTTTGTGTTTTGGGAAACAGGGTCTCATACAACAGCCCTGACAGCTAGTTTAATCCAGTCTTAATTTACACTTAACAAATGCAACTTTGTCTACTACACCAGTAATTTCCACATCCTATATATCATTTGTGCATCAAGATAAAATTAGAGATTTTTGCATTTAACCATAAAGAAATGAAGCAGAAAATTCAGCTCAGATTTGACCAAAACAGTACAAGGAAGGTATTAATAGTAGCTAAAAACCACCATTCTGCTTATTCAAAATAAAGGGCAAGAATGATGGTGGAGAAGATGCATACACTGGCTTCCATCATGTACAGTACAGCAATCAGCTTGGACATCTTTGACTCTTGACCAGTTTGTACAGCAGGAGTTTTCAGTTTAACAGCCAGCAGCAAATGTGTAAGATGGAGCTCAGCCGTGAGTAGCACACATTGCGCAGAGTCCATAGCCAGGACAAGTCCACCTTTTAAACAAGGCTACCCCAACACCAGCTTTAATAGCTGTGTTAGCAGCTCTGATAGAACAAGAAGCATTTGTTTGCCTTGCTAGCAAGCCACTTCTGACTTAACTAGGATGTATGAGATCCTTCAGATTCGGTTTCCTTAAAAGGGTGGTCTGATTAGTAGTATTTCAGTATTTTCCACATTCTCCAGCTTTCATTTGTAGAGAAAAGTAAGACACAGCTCTCAGATATTGCTTAGGATGCAATGTGTGAAATTAACTAGAAAAATAATCCATGAAGAAGAATCTGTGACATTGATTGTCATGTCATTTGTATTAAGCAAGGTGGGAAGGATAACTGTGAGGATTTATTCTGATGTTATGACTCGCTATTAGAAGTGAACTAGGAGAGATTTGCAAAAGAGCAGGATATTTCATTCTTAGGATGTTGCAATACAGGCCATTGAGTGGCCAGTAATAACTGCCACCTGGTAATTAGCTGTTGCCCTGAGCCAAAGATATTGACAGTGTCAGCTGAATTTAAATCAAGTTCCTCATGTCACAGATTCATCATTGATGGCAATAATTTGATTATTAGTGCTTATCTGAAGAGGAATATCAAAGATGTGTGGCAAGCTTAGACTTGTGCAGAAAAGTTAAGGGCTGTAGGGCTTTCTAGATGTAGACAAGGATCGGAACTGGTTTTGCTAGACTTGACAGAATCAAAGGCAGACCAAAAACCCATGCAAAATTAAGTATAGCAATTTAAACAGTTCTATTTTATAGCTATAGTTTAGCTATTTAAACAATTCTATTTTTCCAGTAATCTTTTTTTTTCCAGCAACCACAATGACAATGATGATGCCTCAAAGAAATCACAATTGCTCAGCACAGTTGATTAGGATTGCTTTAGCAAAAAGGTGCTCTACCGTCAATGTTTTACACTTAATATGAAAATAGATTTGCTGTAGCCCTAACTAGATTTTAAAACTGGAATATATATGGTATTAGTGAAACTACGCTGGGTGACTTTCCTGTGGAAAAACAAGAGAAAACATACTAAAAAGAGGGAGAAGCCTGAGAATGTCGTTTAATGAAGTCCAGACATCATTCATGATGCTTAAAGTCATTAGAATCCTTGATCCAAATAAAACAGAAAGTTTAAGCTAACTCAGGTGCTGTACAAATAGATACTTTCCAGCTCTATTTGGAGAAGGATAGATTCAAAGAAAGAAAAAAAAAAGAGCTTACAGAGGGGATCAACAGTATATTACAGCTGAGATAGCAGACAAAAATCTGTATAGTACATCAAAAGATGCAAGGGACAGTTAACTACTCCCTGTTAGTCATTTACTACATATTGTCAATAAATCACTCTTTTCTCCCTAATGAACTACAAGCAGCAGGTCGCACGGCATTCCCTTGGCTTCTCAGATGAAGCTCCTCACCTACGCACAACAGCAGCCTGCGTTGGGGCACTCTGCGAGCACGGCAGGGAACTGGAGGTGTCCAGGCCATCTTGTAGCCATCTCTAATTGTGCAAACCTGGCCCTTGGGGCCTCTTGTCATCACAGTACCCTAAAGCAATAATGCTAAGCTACCAAACACACCTTCCCTACAGCAAAAGGACAAGCAAGCAAACTTAAGAGCAGACACCTCTGACACTGGTTTCTCTTGAACGTTGAAAGGAACATGCAGAACATGTGCTGCATCATTCTGATGCATGCTACAAGACATTGAAATTCAACAGCCAAGTGATAAAAAATATATTATGAATTAGTCCACAGCAGCTCTTCCCCGAGATGGTTAGTCTGAAATGCCCATCATCTAATTATAGCAAATTTGGTGAAAAGCAAGTCAGAATCAATCAGTATCATTTAACAGGATTATAAATATTTCCTACAATCATATCAGGATAGTTGGCTATAATGCCAAAAGGAGTCTTGAAAATGGAAAAGTTATAAATAAATAGATAAGCTTTTTGGTTGGTTTGCTTCCTGCTTAGAAAAGAATATGATTTTTTCATCAGGCTAACAAGAAGTTCAATAATGTTTTCAGGCACTGAAAGAGTAAATTGAGACTAGAAGCAGAAATTAGACCAATTACCTGCCTGACCTTGTGAATCAGTGTAAGGAAGGATATGGGTTTACACTTTCAAATTCACCAAATATTGCTGTATTTGCCACATGTTTAAGGCTCCACTCTGTAGGGAATCACAGCCATCTCCATTTCAAAAAAGGAAAACTCATGCATGAAGACCATCTGAAAGGAGCTCTGGCCAAATCCCAGGAGACCACACCACCTTTCCCCTCTCATCCTAAGCCACAGAAAAAGGAATCATGGATAAAGGCCGAGAGTTGCAGCAGAGGATGCCTTGTGGCTAAAAAGGGGCTCCCCTGTTCATCACGGCACTATTTCTGGAGGGATACTTGCTGTGCAGCACAGGGCAGGCAGTGAGGGCCGGCGGCTGCAGCAAAGCAGCTCAGCCCCAAGCAGAGCCCTGCGCTAACATGTGCAAGTTGTTCAGCAGTAGCGCGGTTACCTCTGCAGGACACCTGCAGAAAGAGCCTGTCATCGAGCCCCAAACTCTGTGCTCACACTCTTTCATCCCAATGTCCCTCCAGGAGTAGAGAATGAAAGACACATCAATGGTTGCTTTTTCACAGGAATTATGCCCCTTTCTGTTTGCAAGCTTGAAATTAAGAGCTTTTTTTTTGTGCTTTCATGTGCATTTTTTTTAAATAAATTCTTATAAAATTGATTTTGTATTTCTTAAGAAATTCACCAAGTATGTTTTCCTGAAACTGAAAAGGGAGCTTAGCAGAGTGATTAGATCCATTCCCCGAAAAGCTTCCACAGTTTTTACAATCAATCAAGAAACAAGTGTTGACACTCCAGAATATGAAGAAATATGGTTACTTTAGCTGCCAGCAATTGTACCAAAAGGACAACATAAAGAACAAAATTTTATCGCATATTTAATCAGTCTCAGATGAAGCACAGAGCCCTAGAACTGTAATCCTGTATAAAAGCAAACTGGATTAAAGATCTACATGAAAAAATATACATATCTATCTAGAATGTGACGAGCACCCTCATAGTACTTTACCTTAATATTTTATCATGACTTTTTTTCCCCTCCCTGAAGTTGGCTTTAAAGTGCCATGGCAGCTAAAAAGATCCTGTAGATTATGGAGAAAAAAAAAATCAGCACTCTTCCTGCTTTCACATGTGATAGTTCTCACTATCAAACCTGTGCCACTTGATTATAAACTCACACTGGAAAAAGAGCTGTCAACACGAGGAAAATAGCACCTATGAAAGCATAGGATGGTGGCCAACTTCACCATTCACTGGCTGGTCCAAGTAACCAGCCAACACAGGACACCTGGTGGACCTCAGGAGGTGTCAGGCCTGTACCAATAGCCCCAATTATCTCCTGAGGAAGAATTGGTTTGTAGCAGTGTTCTGGATGGCACTGTCCTCCCCACATCTGGGCTTCAAGGCGGCTCCGAGAGACCACAGTGCTCAGAGAAGAGCGCTCAGCGGAGAGCAGAGGAGAAGTATTGGCAACTTATGCTTAGAGAGGAAAAGAGCTATGACCCTTGGAGCTCTTTCCATTTCCCTCCAAACTCAGAGGCATGGTACCACTACCATAGATTCCAGTTAAGTTCTCAGAAAATCTGTTGGGAGCATTTCAAGCAGCAAAGTGAGAAATGCTTTCTGATTACAACTAATACACTTAGGCCCATGCAAAAGGGTCACTTCCCCAGATAACAACCTTATATGATGCAGGTAAGGAGTGCAATAGGAGAAAAACAGTTCGGAATTGTGTGCTGCTTTGGAATCACTTAAATAGCAGTAGCCTTGAAAAGGCTTTGCTGGCAGTAGAACATCTGAGTACAAAACTGGAAAGCCACTTTGAAAACTCAGAGAGGAAATGCAGTCCAATTGGATCAATAATTTGGAGCACAGGACCCAGCCATTGTGACCACACAACAGAAATAATTGCAATCACTGCCAAAAAAAGTAACAGATCTCAACACAGCTGAGATCAGGCTAATGATTCACTTTGTTTTGAGGGTAATTTCATCCTTGAACTTTAATTCCTTTTCAATAATTCACATTTCAAACAAATTAATCTATTTTAAAAGTTTCAGAAAAAAAAAGATTCCAAGTTATATGGTGCTGGAAAAACCTACAGAATACAACTGCAAGCTTCCAAACTTAAAGTCAATCTGATGATATATCTGAATACTGATAACCCGGGCACTGATCCATCTCCAGAAAGAGCTATGCCTGCTATGATTCTCTCTCTGGTAGCTGTCAAACAAAGAGATGTCATTCTGTCTACAGTTAAACAACAACAGATGGGACAGACCCTCCGCCAAGGTAAAGTAGCATCCTGCTAGTGCTTTCAACGGGAGCCTTACCATGGCTCGCCCGAGTTGAAAATCTGCTCCAGAACTCCACTCCAAAGCCAGGGTTACTCTCACATTTAACATTAACCAACATCACCACAGAAAAACCTGTGCCTTCAAGGCAGCCTGATGGTGGTGGTACCCTTATGGTGCACACCTTTGTCTGCTGGCCTTTTCACCTCTTTTAGAGGATACTCCATTTCTGCAGTTCATCAATGTCAGGATCCTGTAAAATCACTAGATTCTTGGCATAACTGGAGACCAATCTTATCTGAGTTAATGTATTGTGTCTTTACAGCTCCCACTAGAGAAATTTTTAGAAAACAATTCATTTAGTTGTAAGATGGATGCCTAAAAGGAGTCAAGTGATTCAAGTTCTCTGCAAATGAGTATCTGACTCCATTGGGCACAAAGGCATAGGAACAACTTGCATTGATGCAGATATCTGCCTTGCTGTCATTTACAGAGAGGTGAACCAAATTCAATGTGTAGGTAACTACAACGCTGAATTAGCAATGTAATCCAGTCTCACCTGGATTGCTAAATCACAATTCTTTCAATTTATGTAACATTATAGATAAATTAAGATTCCAAAATGATGAGCAGTAACATTTCTGAAGTTTGTACAAGCATTATGAGTCTATTTTATCATCAAATTAAGGAAAGTGATCCACTAAGAATATGTATCAAGTCTACACATTTTCAGGTAGAGAAAAATCCATTGGAAGAATGCAAGAAAACAGAAAGAATGCTTCCCACGACCAATCTTCATTCTAAAACCTCAGTTACACTAAAAACACCTGATATTTTGATCCACAAGCATAGTGTTTTGGATATAATGCAATAGTAAGAGAATTATTTGTTATTCTTAGGGGATTTCATCTTAAAGTTACCTTAATTCACTGGAATTTACTGGAGAATGTAGTAACAGTGTGTAGGACATTTTGGACGTGTATTTGCCAAGCAGTTGATTTTTTCTTAATGTGTATTGGAAATGTAGACTCATGGACACTGCAGACAGAAAATAGCTAATGGATCATCCAGGCAAACCTTCTGCCAATACAGGCTTGTTCCCCACAAAACATTCCCTGGTATTTTGTCCAGTCTAATTTCAAATTCCATCTGAGTGTATGAGTTATGCTATTATGAGCAGATATATTATTAAAGTGTGCAATATATTTTGTCTTTAATTTTTACTCAGAGAGCTGTTTTTATTACCAAATGTGGGCAACAAAAGATGACTTCTGTTTACTCTTGTCTGGAAGGGACCACCCAAAATCCCACTTACCAAGAGCCCCGCATCAAATGGTCTGTATACTCAGCAGCACCCACAGTGGCTAAGCCTTGATGCAGAGATAACCACACAGCCCTCGTAAGCCTGCACAATGCAGAGCTGCAGCACAGGGGAGCTCAAGGCCACCCCAAAATGCAGTGAGAAAGCTTTAAAAAACCCAGGGAGCCGAGTGCACTCCGAGCTCCCTACTGCTGCAAGTACATTGCTGTTAGCTTAAAGCTATTTCTTGTAACTAAGCTGCAGTGACTCCAGCATGGACACATGCAAAGGGACATACTGCTTGAGAAAGAAGATGTTTATTATAAGGGCCTTAAAAGTGCGATACAACGGCATTAAAGAAAAACAAATTGCATAGCAAGAAAGAAGAGCTTTTTAAAAATCTGTTCATACCAGCTCATCTGTCTGAGATCACTTGGAACGCTGATGTAGTAGACAGGAACTTTCCTGTACAGCAGAACCTTGATTGATTTCATTGATCCTATATGAGGCCAGTAAATGCTTAAGAAGAGAAAGAAGGGGCTTCTAATTTACAGAGCAAGCTAAATGCAACTCTCCAGATTTCAATGGGTGATCCTTCTTTCTTATAAGGCCCCCATTCCTCTAAGACCCAAGTAACTTACAGTGTATAAAGCTTCATCCCACCTCAAAATGCCATTAGAGTAAATATTGCAATTTATCCCATCCTCACTTTACAGACTGAAACCTTGGCATTCTGCCCATAGTATTCCCAAACTTGGGTTCTTCATATAATGAAAAGCAGATTCAGTGCATAGAATGGGAGACACAGCAATGGAACTAGAAAGGCATGCTTAAATTCTGCCTTCCTCCTATCTGAAGATATCTATGGTTTAGGAATAGTTGTAAGACCGGCAACTATTCAGGTCTGCAAAGTTGTGACTCGACTAAGATCCTCAAGACAAACTGGAATTCTCACAGGGGCAGCATAGAACTTGGTAGAGTGGTAACAGATACATAAACCCATCCATCTACAAGCGGGAGATGTAGAGGAATCCAAATCCATACCTTAGACCTTCCAGGAAAACATCTTAACCACCAAAGCGCAAACAAAGGAAAGACAATAATCCTTGCTAAAAGTCACAGTGTAAGACTCATTAGAAACCACCAATACGACTGGCAGCTCTCCTTCTTTTATCCTAGGAAGCCTGGAGTAAGCCAGTAGTAGGGGCTTCAAGTTCCATATACTAGCCAAAGAGTCTACAAGCCTTTTCCTCTACTTCTCAGAGGGCTATATCCAATGGAAGGGTATCCGAAAGGCAGATGTCTGATACCAAATGCAAAGGACATTAACACACTAGGACCTTCAGGATTTTATCTAACTTGACATTTCTAAATAAGCTCCACAATAGACTACTTCTGTGCCCAGCAAGGAAAGTGTTGCCTTTAAGCACATTTTAAAAACATTTTATTTTCTAGCCCCAATTGTGGCATCCATGTTCTTCTAGGCACCTAAGCAAGTTGAGTTATCAGGTAGCATGCCCTTGAACAAAAATGCCTAAATTAAGCTTCAGTTGCATTTCAGGTTAAGTGCTTTTTTGGATCTCAACCAGGCTAAGAAACTTGCCTAGGGTCACACAGGAAGCCTAGGGCAGAAAAGGAAATGTATCTGGGGTCTCTTAAGTCTAAAGCTAGTGCCCACAACACTGGAACATCTTTTCTGTTCCTAGCAGAACAGCTAAAATGACAGAAAAGGTCTAAAAAAATGTAAAGAACAAATAAGCTCTGGAAAATATTCACTTAATCTAAAAGACTCTGAAACACGATCTGTACATACTTTCATCCATCTATTACCTTTTTACCTCTAGCAGATAATTGCAGAAATGCTGAATCCAGCTATTTATAAAACAGTGAAACAGTCAAGTGTTCTCTAATGTACCACTCGCAAGTGCAAGCAATACAGACTGACCAACTCCTGACCATCTTGGCAAGGATTCACACCACCCCGGTAAGATCTTAAGCACAGACATTTATATTTATGTGTGCTTATTGAAGACAAAATGTTAAAAAAACACTAGTGATTTATAGGCAGTAAGGAAACTCAGAGTTCAGGTTTGTTACTCTGTCCTTAATTCACCTGTGTTACAAACAGCTCTGCTATCCACAACAGCACACAAAAATCAAAGAGTTGATACGCAAAAGAAACGAATCTGAAAGAAAGACTGAGAGTTGAACTCATCTGCAAAAAAAAAAAAAGGAAGAATAAAAAGCCAAAACAACCTTACACATTCTATGCTTCTATATTTCCCACTTGGGAAACACTGCCAAAACAGAGAAACTCGACTACAGATAGCGTCAGAGAACGCTTAAGGTTGGAAGGGACCTCAAAGGTCATCTAGTCCAACCCCCCTGCACACGCAGGGTCACCTAGAGCACATGGCTCAGGGCTGCATCCAAGCGGGTTT
>JAUBOD010000918.1:1915648-1927309 GCA_032353885.1 Nothura maculosa
CAGGCGGGTTTTAAAGATCTCCAAAGAAGGAGACTCCACAACCTCTCTGGGCAGCCTGTTCCAGTGCTCTGTCACCTTCACAGTGAGAAGTTCCAGCTTCAATGGCAAATCTCAAATGCAACGCAAAGTTTGCTCCTCCTCAAATTTTCTGAGCTTTTCAAAAAGCACAAGCTAAACAAAGAATGAATAGGAACTGCAAACATCTCTGCTATTATGAAGACTTGACTCTTTTTGCCCCAATCCCTTTGCTTTCATGATAGCTCCCAGTCTGGTTTAGCTCTTTGCCAAAGGGCTAGTTTATGGCAGCATTAAAAAGGTTTATATTGGCTTGAGGGAGATTTGTCCAGTCAGGGTTTAGTCAGAAAGTGTTTATGTTGACATGACTCAAGTCTGGGCACATATTTGCCTTCATTCTCTCCAGTGTGCCACCCTTCTCACACCTGATGACATATATTCTTGCCTATAAGCACTATTTCCCCCCACACACCCCAGACTTTTAATCACACTTCTGTTTTTACTTTGCAAGATTTGATTTCCTTTTGGGAAAAGGTAGCTGAATAAAACAAAGTGCATTATAAAATAAGCTTAATGCCTAACACTTTAAAGAAGGTCATATATACACACTGGATATATGCAAAAATTGCACATATACAATCTAGTGCAATGTACAAGAAGTATATAAGAAATGGGATTTTGTACTCAGAAGGAATGTTCTACTGAACATTTGAATCTAACAATACTGGGCTGAACCACATTAGGGAAAGAACAAAAAAAGAACCCACATTTTAGATAACCAAAAGCCTCCACCTCTTTAACAGCAACACAAATTCACCAGAAAATGAAGAGAAATCCCCCTCTCCCCACTGAAGCCAAAGGACAAAAAAAGAATCCAGCTCCTCAAATAGAGCAGCAGATAAGCATATACCTTGATCCAAAGGTAAGCAACTGAGGGAACATCCATGAGGCATCCGTAGTGCATATTGCTACAACCAAGGAAATGGAATCTGAAAGGCTTGAGAATACTAGGACATGGAAGCATCTCTGGCTGTTACACATAGGTAACACTGAGCTGTTTCCTTGGGCATTAAGAAACAGACCATGATACTACTAACAGACTTGAAACATCACCTCAAATAGGAAGCCTTGCACTATCAACCTGTATCTCCTATGCATGTATTTAATACCAGACAATTTTTCATTAGAGTAATTCCCCCTGAAGTTCTCTAACATGCCATCTCCTCAATACCAGCTGGATTCTAAATCCTAAAGGGAAGGCAGAAGAGCCTTGCACAAACTAATGGGCTATTTTCACAAATGAGAACCCTGCTCTGGTCATTGTCTAATTCCCTAGAGAAAATAGTAATTCCTCGCAAGAGTACTATACCAGGGTGGGGTTCCCCAGTTGCCTTGGAAAGTTGACCAATCTCAAGTAGCTTTAGATTCAGAAAATAACAAAAATGGCTTAGCGACACTTTTACTTGCTTTTCACACCTAAATCACACTAAGAAATGCTGGTGCGCTTTATTTACATAAGTGATCCAAAAATGATTTTATACCACAGAAGCATCTGAAAACTCAAGAGGGAACAGGAACTTTCCTAAACATACATTTTGTTCTGAAAGCCTATTCCCTTTCTCCTCCTACCCCTCCCTATCTCCCCAAAATAAGCTTTTGATTATCTTTATTCCATTTCTGGAAAAAACTCAGCTTAAGCCAGTCAGCTTGTCCACATCACATTGACAGCTTTGGCTTCTACCTAACCTATTAATTTTGATAGTGAAGAAAAACAAATACATCTGTCTGCTGTGGGCACTGGTCTATGACTCAGTGTAACCAAGGGTGGCTTAACAGAGGCGCTTGGAAACCTGCAGCCCTTCCATTAGCAGCACTTGGCAAAAGGCACTTTCCCAGTCCTGTGTCCCAGGCAGTGGCTGAGCAGGAAATATGTTGCACAAGCCCCAGGTCCTAATGGCTAAGTGACATTTTTGCACATCCAGAACTGGAAACAACAATTCTGAGATTAATACAATCTGCATCTCTGTAAGGTCTAACTCAATTGCTAGTGATGCTACTTGGAATTTCACCTTTGGTCTTCCAAAGCACACAAGTGAGGTGGCTCTTATAAAGATCTGCATTGTCATCTGCAAGCAACGTCTTCTGCACAAAGCTCAATGTTTCTTGCCATAGATGTTGCAATGTTGCCTTCTCATTACGTTGATAAAACTTAATTCACAATTCAAGCCAGCTATTAATAATTTAAGCTTAGTCTTGAAAAACTGTTGTGTTCTGCTCTTAAAAGGATTCACCTTGTTCTCTCTGCTCAAAATGATGAGTTTACTTGTTTCTGTACAAAACAGGCACTAGTTCTCTACACATGAAGCACATTCAAAATGCAGCTTAGCAATATTTGCTTAAAAGAATAATATTCACTATTCACAATAAATATGACTATCAATCCTTTATTTGTTGATCTTCCGTCCTAAACGTGAAGACAAGCAATATGTTCCCCAAAGGCTAAAAAACTGCCAGTTTTCACTGCATTTATCTTGACACTTCCCATGAGCAGCTGCAGCCACGACAGAAATGCTCACAGATGAATTTGAGAATGACGTGCTTCATACTGGCTATAATGGCCTTTGATACAAGTTTCTCTTGGATATTTTTCCTGGTTGGTATTTCAGGGAGAATATGAAGAGAAGGCACTACCCAAAGTGTTACCATGACAGAAGTCACAAATGTCTTTTGTGAACCTCCCCATCTCCTTGTATCTCAGGGCAGGCATGGCATTCTACCCAAGGAAAAGTAAGGAAAGTAGCAATATCTTAGTTTTTACATAGCTACATATGCTGCCTGTAGAAGGTAATGGGTTACAAAAACAATGTCAGCTTCACCCTTTAGATTGTGCAACATTTTGAAAGAAAGCGAAAATTCTAACTCAGATATTATGGGAAAAGTTGGTCATTTTGTAAACTCTAAAAGTTAAACCCTATTTATAGCAACAGCAAAATCAAATAGTGTGCAATCACTCTGAGGTTTGCAACATTTGACAAATTGTAATTTTGTTCTTCACAAACTCCTAAACACTTCCTGCTAAGTGACAACAAGCATCAGCAAGTTTCCACAAACCTTCTGCAGCTTCTTTATCTCACTATAAAGAACAGATGCCGTTTTGGGGCTGCTGTGAGTTCTTCTGTTCTTTGTGGAATATGCACATGTATAAAATAGTGCACATCATATGAAAACGTGATAACCAAGGCCTTCTCAAATGCTCTTCCCTTAGTGCACAGCAAGCAAACAGCTGGCTCAAAGTGCTGGAATCCTCTATCAGTCATGGCAAAACAGGAGCCACAGGCAATTTCATGGCCAAACTGACAAGTGTTTCAGCTTGATACCATCACATTAATACCAACCATTTAGGCTGTTAAAACAAAGATACTTCACATTGTTTTATAGGTCATTTAGGAAAACATATATCCCCTTAAACACAAGAAAAAAAAGCATGCATGTCAAAGAGCTCATATTCCCCCAAATGATCTTTTTCAGGATATGACAGTGATTTTAAACTGTAAGGTAGAGATAAAACCAGGTGTCCATTGAACTGCAAACTGCAGGAAGGTAGGGATATGTAACACTGTCAATATAGGAATCATTCACACACCAGAACAATGTTGGATAAATCTGTGTATTTCAGACACTTGGCAGTACCCCCTTCCCCTTCATCCTCATTCCTTCCCTTTCTCGGCTCCATGATCATGAGGATTAAAAAAAAATAGGCTCACTAGTTGCATAGGCAAATAGCTAAAGACATTCTTTATAAAGAAAAAGAACTTGGTTTAGACAGCAGAGACATTCTTGATGGATGGACACAGAAAGCCAAAGGGCATACATCTTAACAAGAGCATGACATGAAACATGACAGACAAATGAAAACTTGTAGAGAAACAGACCACTTTTCAGTATGAGAATGGAAAATTTGCAAGGCCAGATAAAAACAAATTAGAGCAGACACATGAGGAATTATAACAAATAAACCTTAACAGAAATAACCTAGATAAGCAATGTTCATTTACCTTGTTGTAGTAAGCAGCGGCATCACCATACACCTGCAGAGATGTAGAAAGCAGAGACATTAGAAGCAAGCAGTGTCCTTCTTGTACTTATTTTATAATGTATTTTCCAATTCCAAATAGTCTTGGCCCAAGTTTCACAGTAACAGGAGTTGATTCACTGGCATCAAAACATTATGTAGAATAGAATGCATGTTTTAGCAACTACAGAATTTCTGTTCTGAAAGACTTTACTGCATCAAAATAGCTAAGAGCTCAACAACAACAGTCTCCTGAAGGCAGGAGACCTAGAATTAGATGCTGTTCCCCAAGAGTTAGGGCAACGATTGAAGCTTTAGCCTTTCTCCAGTCAAACCCTCAAGGCTATCCATTACTCTTGATGGAACATTTTCAATCTTAACTATTACCACAGCTCTATTTTGTATAAATTTGATTAAGTATTCATTGAATTTTGGGCTTCAACACCTTGGGTTAGTGTCCTAATCACCTGGCTATTTTGGGAAGGCATGAGGCGGAACATGGAAAGAATCACATATTACAAATCAACAGCATTTCACAGCTGTGCTCATCAAGCTCCAGACCCCATCACTGCTGCCCTCACCTCCAGGAGTCCTGACACGTTTGTAAACCTCTATCCTCTGGGTGCTTCACTAGTGGAGATGGTTGAGATATCGTTGGCAGCCCCTTTGTCACTGTTTATTAAGAGACTAAGTGGCTCAAATTAAGCCTGATAAAGCATCCAACAGCTTAGAAATAACAAAACAATATGAAATGAGGAAAAAATGCATTAAATCTAATCACAAGAGTATGTTAAAATAACCAACCTTGACTTTCATTCTGTATAAAATTAAAATAAGAAAAAAGGAGGACAGAAAAAAGAAATCAATGAGTACACAAGTCTGCTGTGTATTTACCTCTGTATATAGTTTCCTTTTCAAAGCAAACAAATAAGGGCAAAGTTTCCACAAAGAAAAGCCAACAAAAAGCATATGGGTCTTTATCTTGACAAAACATGTTAAAAAAAGACACAACACTAATATTTGGCATTCAAAATTGTATAGAAAAGCTCCTCTTCCAAAAAAAAGGAGAAGTTTTATTGCTGTTTTCTAAGATGCACTTAAAAACACCTTTTGCTGTCACTCCAGCAATGTTACAGTAATACTGGTTCATGCAGCAAGTTGCATAAATCACAAGAATAGCACTAAACAAATGAGTACCATACGAAAACTCAGGACTGTAAATCCCAGGCTTTCATACTTACTGACTTCACTATACTCGCTTTACATTGCTTGCTCATTTCCACATACTTGTTTTCATGAGCTGCCCTCTTAGTCCTTCATTCATCCATTCATTTGCTGTGTGCAGCATTTGCAACACAGATACCAGGTCAAACTCCTCAACAAATTGCTAGGCATTTTTTAGGTGTGTAAATGCTTCACTGCGCTCATAGTTGAGGCCAAGCAGATGAGAGCAGGAAGGTAAGTGGGGTCTCTTCCAAGAAATAGGAGGGATGACTATTCTTCCCTATTGCCCCTTGCATCTCTCAGGCACAGTATTAATTCCACAGTGTGTAAGTGGACTGTGCAGCACTGCATCCCTAACTTTTGGTGCATCTTTGCCCAGTCCTAAATGCAAAAGGACTTGAAAGACCAGCTCACTATACCAGCCACAATTTGCTGTTGGTATGTTCTAGTACCAAACACTATCTGTATCTTACAATACCAGGAAACTAACCACTGCATATAAAGCAGTAAAAAACATTTGTCTGTTCTTTAGTACTTTTCACTTTGTCAAGATTCCATTTGTGCTTTC
Source organism: Nothura maculosa (assembly GCA_032353885.1). Classification (NCBI taxonomy): domain Eukaryota; kingdom Metazoa; phylum Chordata; class Aves; order Tinamiformes; family Tinamidae; genus Nothura; species Nothura maculosa. Next base: position 1,921,528 of record JAUBOD010000918.1, read on the forward strand.
ATATTTTGAAAGGATAAATTTCTTGTCCAATTCAATCTTGTTCAGTATTTCTCATAGGACAAGACCACGAGTAAACCAAAAATCAAGATATTACAACTACTTAAGAGTGTAAGACAAGGATTTTGTTCCAAAACCCGAATAAAAGCAAGACCTTTGAGGTTTTGGGATTTTGTGGATATATGTGTGAATATATTAGGACACAACTGAAAAATCAAAGCAAATAGATTCTGCATTAATTCCTCCCTCTGCAGCAGATATGACATTACCTTTCCTATAACTTACGAGGCACTGTCATTAACAATAACCTTTTCCTTCCCCTTCAATTCTTTGACTAATTCCAACACAGCAGAGCTGACACAAAAACAGAAGGCAAACCCTGTATTGGTGAGGATATTCCTGAGTCACCTCAGCCTACGCAAAGCCAGGAACAAACTTGCACCTCTCTTGTTAACAAATCCTCTGACCCATCTTAATTAGTCAGGGATCTGAAGTGTAAAACAGTTTGAAAAAATTATTAAGTAGTCCTGTTTTTTTTCCAAGTAGATCTTTCTCAGGTTTTCGCCTTTTCAAAAAATTGGTGTAAATGACAATAATGACAGTACTGATTCATATGAAAGTTAAATGTGATCTCTGACACTGGGACATCTCAGCAGTAATTATTATAGGAATTTGTCAAGAGCTTTATAGACCACTTGCCCAGTGTGAGTTTTGTATAGTCTCTGCATTTTTGCCTCAAAAATCAATTTTTGAAAAATATGAAAAAAAACAAACTAGACGGGTAATGTGAGGGTATGAACATCTAAAAGTGACCAGTACAATGATTCGGAGTTTTACCTGCCAATGGCACACTGACCATCCTCCTTATTAATGAAATAAAAAGAATTTTGTCAGGAAGTAGTGTGACATCACAGACACGTGAACTATGAAAAGCAGAACACATTTTTAATCTTTGGAACCAAAAGTAATTTATGTTGTATTTTTTCCTGATTAGACACATGGAGAACCATATGATTTGCACCTCTGATTTAGTTCATCTGAAAAAACCTCAAGATTCAGAAACATCCTTTCCTTGATTTCCAAGTTTGGTCCCCGGGGTAAAGGCAATTCCAACCCTTCTATTGACACATGTTAAAAAAAAGTTTTCCATTACTACTGTTTGTGATGAAGAAGCACATGCTGGTTGACAGAAGAGCAAGGCATGAATGAATCTGTAAACCTCAAGAAAGAGCATAACAGCCACTGATCTGATACTGATTTTACCAGTTTCCCTTCTTTCCTTCCTTTCTTTCCTAGCTTTCTCCTAGTGGCATGAGAACCTGGACACTGCTCTGAAAAGACTATTCCTTGGTGTGATCCTATATGTGAATAACATACAAATGTTTCAGCAATCTTACATATAAAAGTAGTAACAGGACAGCTACTGCAAATCTTTCAAGAAATGTAAGCATGTGCTCACAGAAAAAGGGGAATAATAAACCACTAATAATGTGATAATTTCAGAGGTCTTACTCAAAATCAGCGTAACATTAAGGAGACTGCTACAGTCATTACTCAGCTCATGATTTCCAGAATGATCCCTTTGAGGACTAAATTAGGGTCACTAAAATAAAGCTTATCACAATTGTAGAGTGACTACCACCCTAATAACTAGTCTCAAAGAAACAGATGAGCTGCAGGCAGATTGAGAGCTGAGTTCTGTGTTTGTTAGTAAGGCTGAAGATTTGCACATAGAATTCTCACAGCGCCTTGCTGGACTGAAGAAAAATGCCTTCCCAAAATGCATTCTCCAGGAGTTTTAACCAGGTGACACAGAGCTCATAAGCACCGAATCCCAACCTAGACAGAACTCAACATCTGGAAAATGAGGAACTATTCAAACTGGGCAAATACACTTAACAACTTTCTCTTTACATTTGTCCATTTTTATCTTTTTAATTGTCTTCATTTTACTTTTACCATATTCTAGATTTTGTAATATCAAGTTCACTACCAAATACCGAGACACCATATCTGTACAGAAGTAGGAATCAGTAAAAGCAGTGAACTAGGGGAACGGGGCACTGCACCAAGTGCTTTAAAATACTCAAGTAAGATAAATGATGAAAAACACAAATACTTGACCTAGGAAAACTAAGTATTTACTTATGCGGCTACCATAGATTGAGGATATCTGGTTTGTGCTTTCTATTTCTTACTATGTTCAGATAGCCGTAGGTCTTCTTGATTCTCCTTCAGTCCTTGTACCTTTCTGTTTCTCACTCCACCAGCTTGCTTTCATCCCCAAGGGTCTATTCTAGCTTACTCATGTTCAGCTCTGGAAGCTAACACTTTACCCTCCCACCCCGACAAGAGCACACACAGGGACACACACACACACTTTGAGGAAAAGGAAGAAACTTCACACCCTTATTCCTCATACAGCTGAGGAAAGAAGCAAAGAATCACATGATTTCTGCAGGAAGAAACAGAATTGTGAAATACTCTCTAAATAGATCTCTCGTGCTGTCTACTGAATATTGTAAGGGACCTTTGCACTTCCCAGAAAGTGAAACCTAGCAGTCAAATGTCTCCATATAATTCAAAATAAATTTGTAGTACCTCAAAAGATGTTACTTACGCATTGTAATAAAAAGCAGAGGTAGAACAAAAAGTTAGATTCCCAGGAAGGTTTTGCTCTGATTAAAACACTGCACAATTTGATTAAATTTAATGTGAACATTACTCCTTAAAGTTTATGACAAACTGTTGCTCCTCACACTTCAGTCAAACCTAACTGACACTTGTTAAATCACCAAGTGCTTCTATTTGTAAAGTCCTATTTGCAATTGCAAATTCCTGGCCCGTCTGAAAGCTAGGCCCAGGTTAAAGCTGGCTCCAGGCACAGCTACCAAGTTTAGAAAAGTACTCAAACACAACAGTGACTGAACGCACACCTTGGTCATTGCAAATTCCAATTCCAAGCAAAGAGATTCTTACTAGTGAAGAGGAGGCCTCTCAATCCGACTGCTCTCCAAACTCTGCACGTCAAAGACTTGGGCCAGGAAGGGAATTCCTCATCACAGCAGTCCTAGTAATAGTGAATCAGAGTCACTGTCTCCCACTCACAGGTCAGGGTGATTAGGAGGGAAGAATGGGTAGGGATGGAAACATTGAGGGAGAAAGAAAAGAAAGGGCAGGAAGAGAAAGATGTACAACAAGCAGAATGTGAATGTGCATAGTGGCAATGGCAAAACCTTTCCCCCTTGCCCCGCACACACCGTGCAAATCTGGGGACCATAGGACAAAGCAGAGTAGTCTTGGGAGCAGCTGCCATGAGAATTAAGGAGCCATGCTCTGACCCTAAGCCATCAGTGAAAACCAGGTCATCAGCATCTCAAATGGAACAAGCCCAAAGCAAGTGAATATCTGATTACTTTCCCTGACTCTGTATCAAGATATACAGATTTTTCTTTATATAGATATTAAATGCAATGCAAAGCTTAGGCATGTTAACAATGCTTTACTAACAGTTTCCTCTCATTTGGGCAATAATTTAAGCATCTATGTTCTGTTGAAAAACATGACATCGATACTGTTATCTCTGAACCTAAAACAAAAATAAGTCCACATTTGACTTGTAGATCTGCCCTAAACTACAGCTTAACACAAGGCTTACAACAAAAAGCTTGTTTTCTGAAGCAAGTGGAATCAAAGTTAAGTGGAATCAAAGTTAAGGCTTACATCATTTTAGAAGCCAATCATAGAAAACTCTATTTTCGGCTTCAGGTTACTTCTGATTTAGCCCAAGAAATGTTTATTCAACATCAAGCAAATCCTGAAGAGCAGTAGTAGATCTGTAGGGAAGTCACATGAGGACCTGAGGCACAAGTCACTTCAGTTTCACGGCAGGTAACACTGAAGTTTGTCTGTAAGGCACAGGGGCCACATGCACAGCAGCCTTGCAAGTCACCATGTCCTACCAAGGACCGCTGCAACAGCAGCAGCAAGTTGTTTAAATGTTTATTAAATCACTTCACAGCAAGTAGTAACACCTCAAGTGCTATCCTCACTTTTCACAGCAGGCTTATTCTGAGAGAGAAAACATCACCCAGATGATTTTTCTTTAAACTTTGAGATATTGATTTATTTACAATATAAATTGGTATACAGTTTCATCAGCAGCTCCTCATTTGCAAAAATATTATTAGACAATGATTTTATATGCAAATACTGGAAGAGAACTCTCAGAGGGATTACCACAATTTTATAACCCAAGTAGTGCACACATTCTCTAATGTACTGAGCTCAGAAGAAAAATACAAACTACAAGTGCAAGACTTCTGGTGGGGGACTCAAATTTCATGAACTCCAGATAAACATGGTTTATTAATCTGGATGAAGTAGGACTCGATGTGTTCAAGTCATTTGCAAAAGAAAGAGAAAGAGTTAGCAATATTCTCATTCCTCGCTCTTGCAAAAGTATTCACCTCAAGGGTTTTTATCCCTTCCAGTTGCTACAAGTTTCCAGATAGCTTCCTAACTTCCACCTTATTTCCCCAGCTCCCCATTTACTATAGAAGCTCCTGCAAGAAAAAAACTCAGGATAAAGAAAATATGTAAGTACTTTCTGTAGGTACTAAAACATCATTTGGTCAAAAAGCTACTGAAAAACAACATTATTTGTGCAGTTGCAAGCTTAAGTAGCTACTTATTTGGTATATAACAGAAGTAGATAAACTATTTTCTAAATAGAGACTAAACTCTTCTCATTTATGTTTACCACTTCCTTTAGCACCAAGCAGTGACATCAAATTATGTCAGAATGAGGCATCTTAACAGGGAAGATGTTTTACACTAGAAAATAGGCACAGCAGGGGAAGCAGGACAGCAGGACAAATAGAAGGATTCCACTTGGCCCATGTCCATTGCTTCCTTTCTCTTCCCCCTTTTTCAGTAATGCCATGATGGCATGGCATGGCTGTATTCTTTCCAGTGATAACTGGATGCCATGATGGCATGGCATGATTGCATGAATGCAAAAAATGCATTTTCTTTTCTAACTGCCCTTTCTATACAATCCCTCCCTCCCTTTCTGCAAAGACATGCCAAGCTAAAGCAGGAAAGCAGGTGGCTGCAGTAGTTGTTTCAGCAAGGCTGAACTTCCTCTTCTGAGAGAACTTAGGGCATGTCAAAGGCAACCACTAGGATGTAAAGAGCGGGGGAAAAGAAAAGGCATCCTTCATGGGATATCTGCCTAAACAGCAAGGACAAGGAGGCAGAAGGGACACGACCCTTTTGACACCGTCTCCCATACTATCCTCACACAGAAGCTCCAGGAGAGTGGCCTAGACGAGTACACAGTGCGGTGGATTGAGAAATGGCTGGATGGCAGAGCTCAGAGGGTGGTCATAAATGGGGCCGAGCCCAGTTGGAGGTCTGTGGCCAGTGGTGTCCTCCAGGGGTCAGTGCTGGGCCCAGTGCTGTTTAATTTGTTCATCAGCAACCTGGACGAAGCCACGGAGTGCACCCTGAGCAAGTTTGTGGACGACACCAAGCTGGGTGGAGTGGCTGACACTCTGGAGGGATGGGCTGCCATCCAGAGGGACCTGGATAGGCTGTAGAGTTGGGCAGAGAGGAACCTCATGAAGTTCAATAAGGACAACTGCAGGGTCCTGCACCTGGGGAAGAGCAACCCCAGGCACCAGTACCTATTCGACCTGCTGGAAAGCAGCTCTGAAGAGAGGGACCTGGGAGTCCTGGTTGACAGCAAGTTAACCAGGAGTCACCAGTGTGCCCTCGTGGC
>JAUBOD010000918.1:1952258-1964523 GCA_032353885.1 Nothura maculosa
AGAAGGAGACTCCACAGCCTCCCTGGGCAGCCTGTTCCACTGCTCTGGCACCCTCACTGGAAAGAAGTTCCCCCTCATTTGCAGGTGGAACCTCCTGTGCTTCAGTTTGCAGTAAAAACATTGGGTACAAACAAGGCACCTGAGGAAGAACTATCATGCATCAGAGTAAAGGCACTGCCCAGAACAAACACCAAGGGCAGCTGGAGCAAGTCACATCTGTCTCTAGCCTACATTGTGCCAGCTCACTACAATAGTAATTGAGACAGGCTTTCCTTACCTGCAACAGGGCATAAAGGCTTTCCCAACAAGAGCCTGACTTAGCGTAGCTGCCTCAAGATATTGAGTTTACTTCTGTTAGATTATCTCCTGTTCCTCTGTTCCTATGACACATGTCAAGGCATTACTATAATACAAAGGCAAATAGCAAACAGCATTAGTTACAGTTCAACTCTGGGTTCATTTCAAACCACTTGATAACTCAACCTCACTGAATTTACAAGTATATCTTCACATCTTCCTTTACTATTATTACACAGAAAACTTGAGATAGCTTTAGTCCCAAAGATGAGCATACTTATACTACTACTACAAGAAATACAAAACTACATGAAGTTTTCAGCATGGCACAAAGGGTAGGGTGACTTCTCTTAAAGACCAGTATTTCATTCAGTTTGGTTTAACCTAGTTCATCTTGCCTACATAAATTCTTAAATTGACAAAAAGGCTTCCTGTATTGAAAGAGATGGCCATCATGAGTTTTTCTGCCTGTGTATTGTTTGGCTTTTAACTATTTTCTGTAAGGTAAAGTATAAGACTAGAACATGGGATTATATTAACTTATTCTGGCTTTGTTTTATGTTTTCCCCACCCCGAGCTATTTGAGGATTTCACAGAATCACAGTATGATTGAGGTTGGAAGGCATCTCTACAAATCTAGTCCAACCCCCATGCTCCAGCAGGGACACCTACAGCACATGGCACAGGGTCACATCCAGGTGGGTTGTGAAAATCTCCAGAAGAGGAGACACCACAGCCTCTCTGGGCAGCCTATTCCAGTGCCCTGTCATCCTCACATTTAAAAAATAAACCAGCTATACTTCATTGCTTAAGAAAAGTCTTAAATTTAAGAAATAACTTAAGGGGCAGGTTAAAAAAGCCAAGATTTTTGAAACTTGCAAGACCATATGGTAACTACACACCTATCTTTGCATGCAAAGCCTGACACTTCAGGGCAACCCATGGGAACCAACTATTCCACTATGAGAGCCGGGGCACACACCACAGCTGCAGCACCAATTCTCTCAAACCCTCACCCTACAAAGCTGTATGATCATCTGACTGTGGATATTCTGCATTTGCAGTACTCAAATATGTAGGCTTTAAAAGGCAGGCCAAAGAAACTGCCACTTGCTGTCAGTGCCACTGTACCATTACATCACACATTCAACCTTTTTTTCTACCAATCTGGATTTTCAGCAGCCCACCTTTGTGTTTTGTGACTTATTTTGTAAGCAGTTTTCTCCCCTACTTCTGTTCAACACAGGAAAAAGACAATAGTAGTTCAGAAGCAATCACTTAGAATACTACTAGTTTCCAAGGCATTTCAAGATTTAGGGCATTAATATCGTTTGTCAACTGTTTTTACTCCAGCTTACATTCCCTGTAATGCACTTTCCATTTTTAATAAGTGGGAGCAAAAAATACAGAACTAAAGCATATCCTATTATTAGGAGGTTGGTTACTGCACAAAAAAAAAAAAAGGAAAACACAGAGACAAGTTATATGTGTTCATCTATCACCATTCCTCCTTACACTGTCTGCTCCCTTTGTGCATACACTCTCCTTGTCCTGCCTACAAACAGAAATTGTGCTGAGGACATAGGAAGGGCTCTGGGATAAGTGGCATTATTAGCTCTACATGGTAGCTTTCATACATGATACACCACAAGGCTGCCAACAGAGAGACCATCTTGTTGCCTGATGCAAAGGCTATTCTGCAGCTATTCAATTCACTTGTAATAGTCTTATCTTGTCATTAGTGATATACCACAGACTGTACATCACTACCGAAAGCTTTACATCCTGAGGATTAGGTTCATGCTTTTGAATGCCAGCTCTGAAGCATTCAACAACTCTTATGAAAAGAGGAGGGAAAACAAGCTGGCCAAGGGCAAAATAAGGTAATAAGCTCAAATTCATGCTGCTATTACATTGCTTCCTTAGCAAAGAACTTCATTCTTGTGGCAAGATATTTTTCATATCAAATCAGAACTTCCATGGAAAAAAAACAAAAAGCACTTTAAATTCAAATAATCAAAGCACAGTAGTTTTACTATTCTTTGCTATTCAAAATTCACTGCAATGTATTGTCCTGTAAAATAGATTTCTGCATTTAACATGACAGTAAATTGTGCCAATCTGCAGCATTAAAACCTCTGAGAAATACCCTAGAAGATAAAGCAATTCTGACTGCCTGTGACCCAGTTCTAATACCAGCAGTCATAAGCAGAACTTTCCTTTGAGTGGGTTTGTGTATTCAAGGAGAGAAGATGCCACCTAATTTGTCAACCACACCCTTGCTAAGGTTAGAGGACCACTGTGCTAGGTGCTATAGCAAAACAACATCTGGAAGGCTTTCAGCATAAGGAAAGCAAGCATGACAGATGAGTAACTTGCTGCCAGTGATGCAGCAATTCAGTGGTAGTGCCAAGAACTAAACAGTGGTCACCAGTACTACTCTAGCAACTTCCCCCCCCATGATATTACTGTACTTTGAGATTGATTTTTAAGGCTCAATATACCTGTAAATGTGGGAACATTCTGTGTGGAGGAGTGCTGGTAAAAGGCTATATAAAAAACAAAAATACCATATGCTTCCTGGATTAATTTTGAAGCCTCATTAAGGTCAGCATAAAAGCTTAAGATATACTTGTGATTTGGCATGTACTTTCACTTGATCAGTAAGGGATGATATTTTTGTAAACTAAGTTGCTAATTTAACCAGCCCAGAATAAACTCCTATGTAAATATCTTGCACTGTAATAGTGCTGTACCTTGGGAACCAACACCCTAAGTAGATGCTGCCCCTTGAGGTTGCCAACTCTAAGCATTAATGCCATTTCATTTACAAATAAGGAACATTTTCCTCTAACCACATCTAAATACCCATCTACTAAAGTCGCAGCTAGCGCTGTGAATTAGTCATTTCAAACTGAAATGGAGGCTGTGCCTCTACACATGGAAGATAACAATCCTTGTTGCTTGTTGAAGAAGGTTTATATTAGATAAGGCTTCCTCACTCAATTATTGCTATTTTGTTTTTATTTATTATAAAATATTAGAAGTGAAGGATAAGATTGATATAAAATACACCAGTCATGCACACAAACCCAAAAAGCAGAGAAAAGACAGTTAACTAAGATCTCTTCAATTAGTTCATTTTTAGCACTATTCACTCAAAAAGTTCAGTATCTTGATTTTTAGAAAGAGACACAGAGCTCAGAACTGATGCCATAACAGGACACCTAATAAATATTACTTAAAAAGAACAGAGTCTGTAAGACATCAAAAACATATACAGACCTCTACAGGGTAGAGGAGAAAGAGCAGGAGAGTTTCTAATCAGGCAAGTTTCCACAAGTGTAGGACACACCATACAGGTGGGTGGGCAGGAGGGAAAAAGGTGAATAACTCTTAAATGCCCTAAATAAAAAAAGCCAAAACACACTACCATAGCACAAATGCCTCACAGGAACATTTATTTCTCTATATTTCTATAAGACACTAAATAAATATTTGAATAGAACAATACATAAAACAATACACGGGACCTTCAAATCACTCTTATGAAATTTAAGTGAATGTGAGTCCAGTCTAGTTACATATTCTTCAAAGGTAATTCCAGAGTCATTACCTAATCTGGTTGGATTTAGCCTGCATCACTTTTTAATTGAATGGCTGAGAATCTTCCATGACCCTCATCCTGCTAGATAGAGTACATGCATGCGACTAAACGTGAAGTAGCACCAAGTCCGTGGTGCTACTCAGATCTTAAATACATTGGACCATGTCCTGTGCACAGTATCACACACATGTGCACACATGCAAGCATCAGAGGCCCTCTAAGTGGAAAGCAGATACAGCCTCAAGGGTAATTTAAGTGGTATTTTTAGGAATAGCATGAGACCCACCTCAATGAGGTTCATACTCCAGCTAGTCCTATTGGCAGCAAGGCTACCATGATCTTCTTTCCCCTGGAATCTAAATTTTCCTTCCTCTTCTCTGTTCAAGGTAACTCCTACAGTGATAATGTTAAAGATCTTAAGGCTCCTTGGGGCACAGACCTATCATTTTTGCATGAAAGTCTCTGAAACTCTAGATCTACATAAATAAATGACAGTAATTAATAACTACACCTGCTCAAAGACAGAAGACACTGATCTATTGCTCCAATGGAAGTTACTGAAGGCTATATTTTGGCCAAATTCTGAAAGTGCACATTCTTGCCTTTTTCTGCTAGCATGATTTCCCTTTGATACATGCATTAAATGGCATAATTCTACACAATTCATTTTCACCATTTTCAGAGGTTCAGGCAACAATTAAAATACTACCGGCAATACACTGCCGCCGAGAGCATCGCCTCCGCTTTCAATACAAAGCACAGTTCAGATAGTACTCCTCAAATAAGAAGTGGTCTAGTAAGTCTGAAGACACCACAGCCTTTCACATGCATCCTCACAGTTCTTCTGGAGGTGGGAGTAGGGACATTTCTAAAACAGACAGCCAAGTGCAACCTCTTTTCAGCAAGAACTCCCATACAATGAGATCCTATCCCACAAGTAGAATGCAAAACAGTCAGTACAACATAAGTTTATAGTACTAATGGGAGGCAGAGACACAAACACCCTAAGGCATCATTGCCACTGACAAGTAACAGCTGCCCAGGCTGCTAAGACATGGCCCATTCACAGCACTCACTTGCCAGTGCCTTTGGAGTCATCTGGGCTCAGCCAAGTGGTACTCACAAGGAAGCCTCAGACAGAGATGGCCAATAAGCTTCTGGAGTTCTGCATGTGAGTATTTATCAACGCTGTTTGTGCCTGCAACAACCTAATGCAACCCACATCGAATTCACAGAAGAGCTGAGCACCTTCTTGGGAGAGCACAACAGTCAGCTAAAAGAAGAAAGTTGCACATAAAGGCCACTTAACACAAGCCTAGGGAACCACTTGCTTCTTAGGCAAGAGCTTAGAGCAGCCAGATCCTGCAAGTAAGACAGGCATACCTTGTACAAGGCAACCCAAGAAGTTTGTGGCAGACCAAAGAATAAGGTAACCTTAGTATTTGACACAAAGCATTTTCAGCACTCATGCAGCAAGCAAAACATGAGAATCTCCTGGATTATCTACCTTTTTTTCTGAAGTGCTTTTAAACCTTCTGTACTGACAACTAAAGATACTGAAGACTAACAAAATATATATACAAAATTATTTTAATTGCCATGAATGCAGCAAAAAGCCCTTTGCTTTGAGGATTTTTTTTTTAAGCAAAATTTCTGCGTTGGTGTAAGGCAGATTTTCCAGGCTTCAACAAACCAGATGGCCATCCAAAAATGCAATATGAAATTTTTATAGGAAGCTAAGAGTTGAACCCATCAAAGGGAGAGATTTTTCAGAGATTCCAAACTTATAAAAATAAGTATAACTGCAAGATCTTATATATCTAACTTGAACTATAATGAATAAATAAATAACCAGTGATAATTACCTAATTTCTATATTTAGAGGAAACAGAACATACGCAATAAACAATAGCACATTGTGATATTAATGAAGCACTTGCTTCCTCTAAATGTAGAAATTCAGCAATTATCACCAGAATTGGCATGTATAAAGGTGCCGGTGACAATTTTAAAAAGGCATATTGCTTATCTGATAGACCAGAATGCATGCTTTGGACCCAGTGAATTCTGTTATGAAGTATTCTGTGACACAGCCCCACACTGAGCCAAGCTTATGTTCAGCACAGCAACAGCTCTGGTGGAGAGGAAGAGGTGATTGCAAGCCTTCCTTCTGCTTGCCCCAACTTCATGTTGGCCAGAGGCCAGCTCAGCCATCAGCACAAATTAGAGTTGCTATAAAGATGTTCTACTTTACACCTGCTTTTGGACCCCTGAGGAGCCTACCACTCAGACATCAGAGAATGTATTGAACTTCAGACCTTTCCCATCAAACCTCTATCATACCCTTTCCCTATTAAAAGGTATCCCCCGCCTTATGCTCTCAGGCATCTTGCCCTATGCACTTAGTGTGTCAGGAAAACTGACAGAGCTGGCCATAGTAAGTTGAAATAGCCTTAAGTTACAAGAATCTTCAGTTGCCCTCAAGCTATAAGGTCACTTTTGGTAACACTTCAGCATGGCCAAAGCTTCAGCCTGGAAATTTGGACACAAATCTCTTAACATTTTTTTTTTTAAAGTAAGCAAGCTTTTTTCTACATCTCTGGCCCTGTGCACGCGCATGTGCGCACGCACACACACACACACACACACACACAGCAAAGCTGTTCTGTAGCCGACACTAGAACTCAAGTCTGTCTGTACTCCTCGATACTTTCCCTCTTTTTCTGTTTCTTTTTTATCCTGTTCTCCATCCCCACCCCATCCCCAGTGAAAAACACTCCATTTCTATTTTTCATTAACTTCTCATTGCAGTCTGGTTTCCTATAACTTTATTCTGATTCACTCAGAGAAAGAAAACAATCTTAGCAGAATGTGGGAAGGTGGTAATTTACCACCTGGCTGGTGACAAGGTCTGAGTTTTAGTTTTAAATGGTATTACACACCAAATAGTCACAGGATGGAGGACTCAGCAAAGTCTCCTCTAATTCTGAGAAACCACATACAGCAACATGGCCTCCATACTTGTCTCTACACAGTAGCATACTTACTGCCTGTAAAGCACTGCTGAACTGCTAGGCCAAATTTCCTTAAAGTAAGCTGCCTGTACAAAGAATTTGTGGCATTCAGCATCAGGCTCCAGCCATACCTTTAATGTGGCCCAAAAGCACTCTGTATTTTGAAAGCTGGCACAGAGTAGATCAGAAAATTAATTATTGAATGAGTTCAGTACCCATGTTTCCAAATTATACAATTCAGCTGTTTCATTCATCAACATTCAGAATGTGTTTATTCTGCAACAGACATAATTGCTTACTATGGTTCCATTCCTGCAAATGCCTCCTCACAGGCACACACTTGCCCCAGCACCATTATTAAAGCTCTTTATCTTTTGCTCCCCCCTAATCCCTCAGAATCAGGTACATTAACCAGCTGGGTAGGGATAACCATATATTGTATGATCTTAATGAAAAGGAGTCCGAAGTTGGTCACACACCCTTGTATTTATAACTTACACTCAATGTTGCCTAAAGAAGAATCACCAGAAGTTGACTCATGGGGCTGTAGAACTGCATTCGCACTGAAAGGCTCCTAGCCTTTGGGGAGGTGGTAATAATCACACTGTTAGAGTGAGAAGAGAAACTGCTGCATACATTGGAACAGTGCAGCAATGAGCATACACGAAACCCTGTGGAGAAGATAACGTACAAGAAAATTCATGCAGCAGCCTTGCCAGAAAAAGATGACTAAGATGACTACATCTTCTGAGAGGTAACATTACCAGAGGTCACAACGCAAGGAGAGCTCTCTAGCTATCTGCAGATGCATCCTCATGAGCTTCCTAGAGGGAATAATTGCACTTCTCCCACCAAGAAACTTTCAGAGAAAATAGCGTGGATGACTAGTTACCTCACTGAACCTTATGATGTGACAAATCAACTGGCTGGCATACTCTGCTCTCAGTAACTCTCTGGTCCTATAGAACAGGTGCACAAAAGTTAACAAAATCCATAAAGTGCTTCCTTTGGGAGGTTTGATATACTCAGTAGGTACAACTCTTGCTTCCCTACCATCAGCATATGCCATCCTTCTCCATAAAGGAAGACAGGAAATACTTGTCACAGATAGGAGATGTAACCTTTCAGCCACCCCACCACCTTTGGGTGATTTTCCAAGTTGCATCATGACTTCAAGTGTACTAACACATGCCTGGCAGATCTTACTGCAGCACCCAGCAACTGCAGCGCTTCTTCCTCAGCTAGGATGAGCTTCTCCATCTGCTTCTAAAGGAACACAGTTGTTCTCTTCAACAGTTATTTCAGTCCATAAAAGACATGTCCTTTTGATCTATACCATCTGAATCAAAACCCAATAAATGCAGGAATTACTTGTCCTAGATACACTTCTGCTATCTCTCCCTGTGCCAGGCAGCAACAACTGGTACAAGGTCATACATTCCAGTCTTCATTGCTTTTGAGATACACTGAGCAAGTCTACTTAAAATAAAACACAAATGGGAAACCTAACTGCCCCACTCTATTCTTCCCAAACTGCTCTTTGCTCATGCACGCTCTTGGTGTATTTTCCACTCAGCAGTCAGAAGACTATATACAAAACTGGTTCTCAAAGCTGAATAGAACAACCAGGCAATGGAATGCACTGGGAAATTCTCCACTCTGTGCCTTTTGTTCCAAGGCTGCTAATAGGTTTTCCATGAGAATTTCTTTTGCAATGGGAAAAAATAAACATGCATGTCTCTATGTCAGGCAAACTATTTATTTATTATTAGAATGAAAGACATAAAGCGGAGTGCAGCACAACTTGAAACCGAGATTTACTACATAAGCTAAATGTTTTAAAATATGAAAGTGTATGCAACAAGAGGGTCATGCTTGATGAAAACTGACTTGAAACTTGCAATCAAATTTAGACTCTTCCACATCACCATTCTGATTAACTGAACTATCATAAAAAGCAATATTACACATGTATATAAGGTTGCAGAATCTAGTCTGCAGTATTGGCCACAGACCCGCAAGTCTTCAGGCCTACAAATCTCTTCCTAAGACCACATTCACTGTCCCTTTATAGTCAGGGCCACAGACAGGATCTCTGAAAGGTTCTGGACCCCAGAGTCCCAAGTCAAACAGGCAACAGGTGCTTTAGCCTACTACCTGGCATCATGAGCACACTGACATTACGGCCAATCTCAGCCACTCTAAGTCAGCAGCATCCAGAGCCACTCCCAGCAGCATTTCTCTAGGAATAGTGCTGATTTAACTGGTCCAACATAGGTATCTCCTGACATAATAAAATAATAAAATGGAAAACAGTGTGGAGAAACAAATGCAAACAAAATAAGGAAAAGGGAGAATCACAAAAGAGAAGGAAGCAGGAGACAAAAGTCAGGTAAAAAAGAAAGATGGCCAAGCCAAAAGAAAACTAAGTGGAAGGAAAGGCATGGCTAGAAGCAATTCTGCTCTTAAAGGCCTGCCTCCCTATGTGTTTTTTCCAAATAGCCCTTTAGTAACATGCAATCCCTGACATTTGCCTCAGTCCTCTCAGCATGCCGAGGTGGCACCGCACTCTACTAATTGAACAGTTAGAGCATGTATCACAGCTGTAACACCAACATCTCACTGCCTACAGCAGCCACAACCTGTGTCAGGTAAAATCTTCCAAAGGACAATACACAGAGAAGAATTATATTGCTAATAGTAATAGGACTGTAAACAGTCTCACACAAGTCTTTCCAATTGTTTCATGTACAAGGAGTACATAGCTGAAGGGTACATACATCTTTCAGCTACTTCCTCAATATTTCTCAAGTAGCTTTTCCTCCAGCTATTTTCCTAAGGCATATCTGTTTTTAGGCTATGCAAACAAAAACATTTTTGCCTTTTTGTTCAGGGGATGCAGGACTCGTGGTGGCTGAAAGGGCAGCTAAGGTGAGTATGACGGGGCCTGTCTTCTGTGGTGGCACTGTGGTTTTGCTACAGGGAACAGCCAAATGAAAGAATTGTGTGTCTTAATAAATACAGCCCTGTGTAATGCTCCCTGAACATGTGTACTGGTCGTATGAGTGAGAAGAAAAGGAGTCTACACTGCCCATAATCGATTTTCTTGTCTAGTTGTCCACACTCCCCTGTACCCTAACCACATACCCTTCTGTAGCAATATTGCATCTTGTAACTTTATCACATGGCTTCAACAAACCTACATACAGCCAAATTCTTGTGCAAATCTTGATTTATGGTCACAGAAATCATTTTTAATGAACCCTTTCCCAAAATATCAACAGTATGTTTTGATTTCCAATAGCAGTTTAATAGCAAAAAAATAAAAAAATAAAAAAAAAGAATGTACACAAAAAAAACAAATATCTTTCTTGCTCCTTGGCTTAAGAATGCCACAAAGGCTACATTTTCCCTCCTACTTTAGAGGTTACAGCACAGAATGTTTGCTTGCACTAAGATACAGAAAGACTACCTGAATGTTTAGCCTAGCTACTGCCTCAGAAAAGTCTCTCCATCTTTCCAAAGCATAGACATCAGATATTTTGAGGGTGAAGGTTCAGTATAATCAAAAAATCAAGGGCTAATATCTCCAACTGCTGCCCTGAAGAATGATAACCTGGCAAAGGCTAGGAAGTCTAACTACTCTTCAATCCATAAGGCTACAAAAATATCAAATACCATGTTAAAGTCTGCTTAGCTATAGAAAATGGTGAATACTCTCTCTACTAATTAAAGCATTAATTGTAACATAATTAAATTTACCCTACTATTGTCAAGGTACAATAGTACCTTGAATTTCCATCAGGATCTCACAAGTTTTATCCTGTGTTGACTAAGATGCTTCCTTCTCTCCAGGTGTTTAAAAATATAGAAGACTTCATATATTCTTACTTACATTTTCACAGAGAGCATTTAGAATACATCATTGCTTTCACAAAATGCTAGGTTCTTAATCTAACCAGTGCAATTGCATTTTAACCCCTCTATCCATGCACCATGAGAAACACAGCCAGCATCCTCTCTCAGAGGACACAGTTGAGCCCTACTCCCCAAAAGAAAGGACCTTCTCCTTCCCACCTTTCCTTTTACTGCTACCCTGCCTCTCTTTTATCCACTTGACCCTTTTACTGAGTCAATTTAGCACGCAACAGTTGCAAGAAATTATTGCTCCTTATTTTGTCTGTCCATGGAGTTAAGCAGGCACCTTGGGAGCAGGCAGGGCCCCCAAGCTGGAGGGGCCACACTCCTCCAAGCAGGAGACCCAGGTCTCCCTTGCAGCGGCAGCAACACGCTGAGATGTGCCCCTTCACACTCCTTGGAGCACAGGGCATCCTTCTCACCAGTGCAGCAACACATAGTAGATTCTGCAGTCACAGCTGCACTGCTTTTCCTTGACACACACACATATTACATAAAATTCAATCAACTAAGAAGACAAGGGAAAATATACCTGCGCAACTCCAAGAGTATCATAGAGTTCTTGATAAAAAAAAATTGTGTTTGTGGGTTTTTTTTTTTTTTTTACATTTCCTCACAGTACACAACACAGTTCTGATGGTGATCAGGACAAGAGCAGGGATGCAGCCACTGAAGCCCTCTTACTAACACAACTTTTCAGAAGCCCCAAGCACAGCACTTTAACCCAACAAGCACAAGGCATCCCCAGGCTCCCCACTCGCCCCAGGGGGCTGCACAATGGAGCAGCCCATGGTCCCCAGGGATGCTCCAGCCCTCGCACCCAAATGTGAGGACACAACACATGACAGGAACCACTTGGCTACCAAAGACTAAGGCCAGCAGAGCCCTCACCACCCTACCTGGAACCACCACACTGCCCAACAAGAATCACAGGTGCTGCCGCGCCCCGCTCTTTAACTGCAGCCGCCTGCCGGAGCCCCCACCCTGGCGCTAACGGCCGTTAACGGCCGTAACTGCCAACATTTGTGGTGGGGCGATGCCTCCTGCTCCCTGCAGAAGGTTCTCTGGCTGCTTGAGTTCAGTGTGGCCCTTAATGCAGCAAGGACCAAGTTGTTGTTCCCTTATTAGACAGTTTGGTGCTCATCATATATAGTCCTGCAAGCACCACACACGCATGTTAACCCCAAAATTGACCCCAAGAGCCTAGTGGAGGCCCTTGTTAATACCATCACCAGAAGTTTTTTGTTGTTGGGTTTTTTTCACATCAATTAGTGTGCTGAGATTATGGCATTTAAAAGAGAAATTCAAGCCTTTTTGAATTCCTGGCTCTCTTCTAGTACATGGTACTCTTGTATTCATTTGATACGTTAGCACCTAGAATGCGTGTTATAAAATAAATTGCAAATGTATGATAAATCATATAGGTTAA
>JAUBOD010000918.1:1972980-1996792 GCA_032353885.1 Nothura maculosa
TTCAGTTTTCATCAGGTAAAACAGAAAGACTTTGAGAATATGGAGGAACACTAGACAGGCTCTTGGTATGTCCAGTCATCACTGAAGAAAATGACATCTGAATGTGCAACAAATAGCAAGAAAGATGAGAGAGAAGATGGTCTCTCCCTGCCTTGTACAGGACTAAGATGTCTTAGGAAAACCACCTGGTAAACATGGAAATGAAAGCCATGAAAAAACAGAGAATCATTTCCTCACCACTTCATGCAAATATTTTGACAGGACAAACATAAGCATCAAAACAAGCGTGGAATGACCTCTACCTGGTGTGGCAGAACAAGGTGTTCAGCACAATACTGGGATGCATTTCCAGTCCTGGAGTTGTTCCAATTAGTCGTTTCACATTTGGTTGTTGCTAGAAATGACTGCAACTGTTCCAACTGAATGTTTTTGTTTTTCTTTTTCCCATTGGAAAATGCTGATTTGTCAAAATGTAGCTGTTCCATGGGAACAGAGTGATACTGATGAAGTTCTGGTTGAAGCCAAGGAAGTTGGCAGATGTGCCAGTTTTGAAAATCTTGTGCTCTGCCAGGTTTCTAAAACTTTCCCATCTGATTTGCTGCTTGTTCACCTAAATACTGCTAGGAAAACCAAGCTGCCTGTAGCTCACAGGTCTCAGACAGACTGACCAGAGCTGGAAAGTCAATTGCTCTATTTGCTACATCTGCAGTTTGCCAAGTCTTCAGAAATGTCAGGAAGTCTCTGAAATGTTCTTACTTTTATTGACCAAAAGATCATTTCAATTTTTGTTAGAGAGAATTGTGGACTTCCTCTTCAGGAAAAAACTTGAAACTATATTTTCACTTTTTAAAAAATTCTTAAATTTTCCATCAAGTACAATTGCTTAGAAATTAATTGTTTCCAAATAGATATTTCTTCTTTAAAAATTATAATACTCCTATCTAAAAATGGAGATGACAGGAACATTCTTGGATGCCACGTTCACTTAGCTAAAAGGCTGAAATTCTACAAAATATATTTCCTTTTTGTTTGTGTGTGCTAATCCCATTTTCAGGCCATTTCACCTAATGAAAAACAAACAATCAAACAAAAACAATCACTAGATTACCAGTTGTGGCAGTTTTGTAAAGGAAGTGACCTGCAGAGAAATCTTCCCCTTTCCCTTGAGTGTGGAAGGACCTGGAAGATCAGCTCAGGGTAGACATTCAAGTTTAAGAAAGCTACAAATCAATTTTCATCATGGCATCTGAAATGATTAATGGAAACCTCACATTGCCCTCTTCCTGGTCATTTATAAATATCTAAATAGCCATTTTTACCTAATTTCTAGACCATCATCAAAGCACAGTTACTCATGTTAGTTCTAAAAGTTAATCATCACTGTTTTCACCTTCCTCTTGTTTTATCCTTTTCTCCACCCCTCTGCCATTCCTGTTTGGCTGGGTTTTGAGCTGGGCAGGAGATGGTTTGAAATCCCCCATTGCTGAAATCTGCCCTTCCCTGAAGTCCGAAGCCCATTGCCTCCTAGGCCACCTGTGGGATCTCTTTGCCATCCTTTAGATGAGGTGTTGTTGTGTATGGGGGAAAAATCCTGGATGTGGTTAACTCTATTAACTCTATTACTTTGGCTTTGTTTTTAACTCTATTACTTTGATTCTTCTGGCTTTGTTTTACATGAAATATTTATAATCAAACAATCCTTCTAGAGTTAGATTTTCTCCAGGCCTTGGGATTTTCAAACCCAAGACTTTTTCCTTTTTTTTTTTTTTTAAATTTTGTAACCTAAGTCTCCTACCCTTTAAACCCTACTAGGCAGACATGTTTCCTTGGGCCCAGATAGGTCTGCTCCAGCGGTTCTTTACATGTGAAGAAAAGGATCAGCTGTCAAGACAAAGCGCTCGCACTGGTCAGTCGGCACAGGTGTAAATTACCCATCAGAGGGCAAGGCCAGCTGGGGACTTGTTTGGTGACGCTCCTTACAGCCCAGGTCCCTGGGGTGGAAAGAAGGACCCACAGGGCCACCAGGAGCTGCAACCTGGAGAAGGCCGGGCGCCATCTCGTGCCTAGGCCTTGCCCAAAGCAACAGGAAAAAGAGGCCACTTCTCTCTCTAGGATCCCAGAGCAGTGCTTGGGCAATGAGCTTTGTCCACACAAGGAAAGTTCCTCCTACCTGAGAGAAAAGGAGAACTGAGGTCTTTCCTGGAGGTCTTCAAGCACAGTTGAAAGCACTAACACAGTTATCCTTGAGCAGTTTTACTGGCAATCACAGTAGGATTAAAAGAAATTAAGCAGAATTAAAGCCAAACGTTCTGGAAATTCCATCCTCCATTCCACTGAGGATGTGATTAAGAGTGATGGGATGGAACGATGATTTCATCCCATCACTCTTAATCAAATCGTCCGAGACATTCTAGAGATAGCAGAGTCGAACTCTCAAATTTTAATATCTTGGTGCTGAAATTAATTCTGAGCCTGTACACTTAGGGGTATGTGTCCCAAAATTCAAAGTATAAGGAGTGTTGTGAGCATCTCACCTATTGCATGAATCTATCACAATTTATTTCACAGAAGCCACTACTTTCCTCTACCAAATTTTCCCCACTTATATCTTTAGACCATTCCGTGTCCCACGAAGCTCTGGCTATCACACTGAGATGGCATAATTGAAAGGCCACCCTCAGCACAACTGGAACAGCCCCTTCTTTTTTATATATTATTTATTTATTACTTTCATGTGTGTGAGACAGGGAAAGAGAGCAAGAGAGAGACTACTGAACTTTAAACTTCCTGATAAGCTGTATTGTGGGAAAGTGCCATTTTTAGGTTTACATGAAGGAGCTACCTCTGAGAATGGCCTTTTAGCCTGTGAAAAAACTAGAAACATCCCAGGAAGTCTCTGAAACATTGTAGCACTGTGAGAATTTGTATAAAAATAAACATTGGCTTATTTCAGTCCTGCTCCCTTGAGAACATGAGACCAAATTACTCAGAACTACTCGCGTAATCTTGACAGAGCAAGGGAAATTAGCGACTGATGCCAGGGTCTTTTGTTTGCTTTGGGGTTCTCCCCCCTTCTTCTTAAGGTAAAGCAGCATTTGGGAGAGGCAGCAAAGAAGACAAGTTAAGCCTAAGATTGAGACAGGCTCAAAGCTGTGACCAGATCCTGGGGGAGGACAAGCAGAATCAGATCGAATGCTTTTAAAAGGTGTAAGCTGGAATTCACAGAAACATGAGAGTTTGGAAAGCATCCACCGACAGACGCACTCCAAAGGCAGACAAACCCTGGTCTCTAGAGTTTGGGGAATTTTTTTAAGCTTTTTGTCAAGCATTTTTCTCAGAAGAAATAAAGATGTGAAAGGCACAAGGAGTCAAGCAGAGTCCCATGTCACTGCAAAAACCGTTCCCGAGCATGTTCAGAAAAGACCTTCATTTAATGGAAAAATGATTCCGATTAAGCTGTCTTCCCATCATCAAGGTCTGAGAAACTCACACAGCAATAAATCCATATCTTGTTTGCCGTTGCTTCTAGGATTAATAAACGATGATAAGAAGGCAAGATGCTGTGATTTCAGTAACTCATGGTAAGTGATAAACCAAGGGTAGTGCTGTGTGGAAAGCTGTGTTAAGCAAAAATTAGAAAGTCTAACATAGGAAAATCAACTGATAGGGAAAAAGAGTCTCCTTTACAGAAGTACCTCCACAGCTACTAACAAGTTCATAAGAACCAGCAAGGCTGAGCAGCTATTTCATGGAGCATGTCCTGCATCCTTATGAAATTTGGTGCACTCCCTGCAGGTAGGAGAGCTAAGGAGAGCGTGGAGTTGCATTGCTCTCAATGCAAGAGGTTCCATTGAAGGTAACAGAAACAGTCTAATAGCAGCCATCAGTGCAAGACAAGAGATCCTAGCTCCAGACTCGAGCATGCTGCCCCTGTCCCTGCCTGGCATTGGACTGAAAAGGCCAGGAAGAGGGTGTATCAGCTGGAAAAGAAGAAACCAGTAATAACTTGTCTACCTGCTGTCTTGGCTGACATTGGATTCCAGCATTAAAAGGCACAAGGTTTTATACCTGGACCTTTAGCTGATATTTCTCTGTGATGAAGCACAGATGGGAAACCCCAACAAACATGTTAGAGAGCTACAGAAAGATTCACCCCCCATCTCATTTGCAAAAGTCACTCAAGGCAACACACGGGCACTAGAAGACAGGATCTCCTTCTGCTGGCACATTGGCCAACAACTGGAGGCAAAGGCAAGAACCTCCATCAGGAATGACATGAAGACAAAGAAGCTTACAGACACAGAGAAAATCAGCACCTCCAAAAACAGGAAAAAAGTGTGCATTTTTAGCTTCACTGCCCAATCAAGTTAATAAAAACCTCCGGAAAATCACTATACAACAGTATAATATCTACAGTGAAAATTCAATATCTTCTGCCATTAACAACATCATTAATAACAAATGTCTGTTTAATTACTCTTGCTAAGATTAAAAAGGCCATTATTCTTGTAACTTGAGAAATTCATTAGCTGGAAAGTCTGTTTAATGCCAAATGCACCCTCCTTAAAGGCACAGAGTTTAATATATGAAGGTATTTCTGACATTGCAGCATTTGTGTTGCTTGAAGAAGCCCTACCCAGCTGGGTTGAAGTTCATGCTGTGACAACAAGTAACTGTGGCTACATTTCAGAAATTCAGATGAAACTAGAGGACATTTCAGAGATAAAAGTTCACAGACTCCGAGTAGTAATCTCAAAAGTACCTAAGTCCCTTAGGATCATCCATGTGACTGAAGGAACAGTAAAGGCTTTGGAAATTTGCACTTGAATACCTGCATTCCTACAGAAAATTCTGCAAATGTTGCTCCACAACCTAATCTATGCAACTAAGCTTTGTCTAATGACCTGATGAAGGGTCTTGCACCAACACTGTAAGCCTCAGCGCCATGGATGAGGCAACATGTACCTAAATCTTTGTTACCTCTAATGAAGTGAATGAGTAAAGTCTGAGTAAAGAAGTTGCTGCCCAATTCCTCTTCCTCTCCATCTGGCTATGCTTCATACTATGCAGTATGAATCACAGTAAGCATAAGGCCTCGATACAGGTGCAAAATCAGATATTTCCAAATCTGTACACAAGACACCCAGGCAACAGGTAGCTCAAAAATTATGCTGAAAAGAGGCATCTCTGCCCACATTGTCCCTGTGCAGTTTCCCTCCCCACAGACTGTGGTCCCACGTTTCACAAGAGTTCATTTAATTCTCCAAGGAAATGTATCTCTGATATCGACTTGCTGAGAGTATCAGTACATACTACACTTGCAAGCTTATTTGCCCTTACAGAAAGTGCAGTGATTTATGGTCTTAGTAAGCGCAGTGATTTATCCTCTCTCTGTTTGCTCAGAAGACAACACAGTCAGGAGAAGTCACGACAGTCCCGGGTGCTGTTGTCCCCACAGGATGGTACCAGCAAACCATGAAGAGTTGCACTACTCCCTGGCATTACACCAGGAGTCACCTTTTTAAAATGTCAGACACATTTCAGATCTTAAGAAGACCTCAGAGACACCAGCCCCAATTTTTGACTAAATTTATTCTGTCTTATTCACTGCTTCTGGCATAGACATTCTCTCATAATTGGAAGCACAGTATTTATTTATTTATTTATTTATTAACTCAAAACTCCTCTTTTGGGGAGGATCATCCAGGCCTTTTGCTAGATGATTCCATTTTTCCAACTAGGACACCTAGGGAACTGAACTATGGTAAAATCTAGTCAGTTTTCCCTAAAAAGGTAAGTTCATACTAATAATATACCAATGATTAGCACTTAGCTTTCAGGGGTAGATGAGGCACAGTGAGTAAATTTACAAAGTGAAAAGAAAATGACTTAAGATTATGAGGAAGTAGATGCGAGGGGACCTGACCAGCAATTCTGAAAATCTTTCATTTTGTCTCCTAAATACAAACATGTTTGCCTTGTCCTGCCTATAGACGTTCAATAGTCAACTTAATAGTCACACTAAGTAACATATGAAAGGGTCTCCTTGATGTTGTGTGGCACTTCCACCACAATGTCACAAACATCTGTTAAAAGAGCTTTTTGTAAGTGTTTCTCCCCCATTTCTAGGTCATGGAAGAAGGTACACTAATTTAGTGTCAGGATTAGTGGTATCGTGGACCAGTAATTATGTTAATACAGATAATGATATGTGCTTCTGTAACAGAGGGTTTTTAGAGTTAATTTTATAGTCCGGCAATTGCTTTGCTCTGTTTAACTTTGCATGGGGTTAGTGAATGAAGTGAAATAACAGCAGTAATTTTGGTCAGTCGGGAGTGCCAGGCAAGAGAGGCAAGGGGGGTTCCTGGGAACAGGGGACATTAACCCTTTTCCTGCCAGTTCAGCAGCCTCCTGCCTCGCTTATCCCTTGAGCCCTAGTGGACTGGCTTTAAAATGCCACCTCCAACCAGTTATTCTTGCTCATCTAAGAAGCACGGCATAAAAACTAAGAGGTGAGTTTGCCAAAGAGCACCCACAACACAGAACAACCTCAATACAATTTTTCCACCACACTGAAAGAGGTGAGACCCTCAAGTGCCTAGAAGTGCCTCTCACCACACAGAGGAGCTGTGGTGGACACAGGCAGGTAGCTTAGCCTGGGTGAGCGGGCCAGAGCAGCCATATGGGCCAATTCTTTTAAAAACACATATATTCTGCATACTGTGTGGGTTTTAATAAGTGAGGAACTGCAGCCAGCAGCACTCCTGCTCTCCTAAACCGTCATTCAGTCTAACATCCAAAATGGGAAAATCGGGCTGCCCAGGCTTCCCTTCTTTAACATCCCAAGCTTAAGTCTGAATACAATCAGTAGGCACAAAATCTAATGGCAGTTTCATAATCATTCTCAGCTATTTAGGTACATTAAATATGTGTAAGCATTATATGAGGAGATGGAATTAGAAATGAAAAAACACTGTATGTGTATATGCTGGCCACATCCTTTTCCTCAGGAGTAGCATGATTACTGCACATATCCAGCTATCATACACTCCAGGTTAAATTAAGCCATGGTACAAACTCGACCAGTTTAAATGGCTACCCCAGGGGTCATCACATGCTAATTACATCCCTGAAAATTAATACCTATTTTTTAAAAAGGTAAATAGCCTTTTCTAAAATTATTTTTAAGGAAAACAGGTTCTGTTTGTTTTTTCAAGAAAATTATATCCTTGCAGAGTTCCTGGACTTTCTTCGCTGTTACAAGTTACATCTGGTTTTCTCCACTGGAGTTGTGCAAGCCAGCTTTAAAGGTAAAGCTGATCCAGAGCAAGCCAAGGCTCTGACCGAATTCTATAGCCAAGTGAAAGCCAAGCCACAGAGACTCTTTAGGCCAGCGACGCCTGCCTGCAGCCCGCGCTGCGATCCCGAGGAATGCTCCGCGCTTGCTCCACAGTCTGCGAAAGCCTGGGGACAGCTGCACATTCCTGGCTCCTGCCCCGGCTGCCGACGCATTTTTTCCAGCTCGGTTTGGTCTTGTCTCCATTTCGAAGGGAGACCAAGCCCCGAGCTCCGTGTTTGGCCACCAGTGGCTCCCCTTGCTCCTTGCCCCGCTGCGCCTGCTCGCCCCTAGACAGGGCAAGGGACAGACATGCTCGAGCCTTTGCAGACACTCGCTCTTCTTTGCCCACAAAAATAACTCCCCTCTACCAACGCCTCTTCTTTCCCAGCTAAATACCTGCACCACTTGCATGGGCTGTTTTCTGGTGCTTGTTTGTTTCTTTCTTATTAAATGGACGCTTGAACTATGTATTTCCACCTCCCATAAACAAACTGGCCAACTGTATAGGAAGTGTCTAGTCATTCATCTGTTTCATTTCTTTATTATATTCTTTAGTCTCTGCTTGTTCTTTGCTTTGTAATTTCCTTGTCTCCTAAGTATATTTGAAGCCTTATAACTGACTCGATAGATGCTCCAAGTTTGCTAAGCAAAATTCCGGCCTCCAGAATGAGTTTTGCAACTGACTTCAGTAGAGAGCAAATAAAGAATAGGTATTTTTATCCTTCAGAGGAAGACATAATATTAACTGTATAAATCTTAATATCACCTCTGTGTTTATTTGTAGTGATCTGACATGAAGCCTACTAGTATCATTGCAGCTGTAGGGCAGCATTCATATGTAAAATGTTGCCTTCTCCCATGATAAGAGTCTTTGACTAGAGGCAACTGAATAACTAGCATGAATAATGGCTGTAGAACTGAAAGAAGGGGTTGAGCTTCTATCTCATACTCCTGTAGCTGTAGTGTTTGAATATATACGTTTATTATGTTGTCTTTTTAAAAGGTACATCACAGGCAGGGAAAGCTCTATGAATATAAAGAGCCAAAGAGATATTTTACTGAGGAAAGGTTCATACTGAAGTAACAAGAAGCAATTTATAAAATAAATGGGTCAGTAAATCTCAGTGTTGTCCTCGCTCTCTCTGTCTCTAGATACTTGTCTATTTGCATATGCATATACATATATGTATAGCTCTGGTCAATACATAGTATCCATAGATGCAATATTGTAGAACATTCTGTGGTCTCTGATGGAGAATTTAAGCTTTCCTCCAAAGTGTAATCCTTTATTCCATGTCTCCCCTTCACATGTTGTTTTCTAATGCCCTCAGCAAGTTCCAGAAAATGAAGTTTCACACTCTTTTTGCCACTGTTACAAAATCAAGAGGCTTCTAAGCTCCACTCAGAAGCAGAGACCCTGCAAGCCAGTCATCCTCTTTAGTAGCGCGTTGAGTCACCATCCCACTGCCCAACATGAAGTTCCTGCAGGAATTGTTTTTGTCCTTCCTGTGTGTCTGCTCTCACTTCACTCTTCTCGGAGAGCTCTTCCCTTTCTCTCTCAGTTGCATTCTCAGTACTTTAGCAGATGGTTTTGATTCCTTCACAAAATGTTTCCACTTTCTCTGCCTGCCCAAGGGAAGGAGGCAGCATTTCTTGAACCACAGAGGCTCGCTCTGACCGCTGACCCTGCTGCCAGCCTCTGCAGGTGCTTTAGGTGCCAGGCCACGGCCCGGGAGTGCGCGGAGCCTTTCGGGAAGGAGGGCTGCAGAGCTGAGCAGGAACCTTCCCACACCACTAGGCTTCTGTTGTCTGCCTTGGTGCTCAGGAGGAAACACAGGCTGGGTTGCCACTAGTTTTCCAAGGTCCTCGGTCTGGAAAAGCAAGAAAAATGAAGAACTTGGAAAGGTTTAATGTAGTCACAGAAAGCAATGTATGACATTAACAAGCACACTACACTGTCCTCTGCCCTCTGGCTACCTTTGTCCCCTGCTTGTCACCTCCTCCACCAGAGTGGCCCTCGTGCCTCCTCTTTGCCCTTCTCACCTCTCCCAGATTCTTAGATGCCCGGCACACTGCGCTTACCAAGAGCTTGGAAAGCTCCCCCTCTCGATTAGTAGATTTCCCTAAGGTACCTCGGTCCTCGAGTGCTATTGAATCCAGTCAGGCTATTCCCCTTCCCTGAGTACTTATTTCCTCCCTCAGAAGCCATTTCAGCTTTACTGAGCCCTTTAAGTGCCGCTCTCTGGTTCCCTGAAAGAACCCAGTTTCAATATTCTCTGCTCCTGCATTTGCATCTAGCCTTTCTCTTCACTTTCCTCAAACTCCTTAATATGACTGTTATATAATAACCTGTTTTCAAATATTGTTTGTCACAAATATTAACTATTTATGTTACCATTTTAATAGATTTTCTGAGTCTAACACTTCCCTACCAACCTACAGGGAAGAGGAAGATTGCAGGGGCAGAACTGATAACCATTTTGTAACTTTTCAAAAATAAATTACCAATCAGGCCTAGAGACCAGAAGAAACAAGAACAGAATCCTGTTCTTCACATATGTTTTTTATCACTCTTTCACTCACTTCTCTGGTGTTTGCTGATCCCTATTTTGTGCTAGTAGCTGTCTTGGTGGAGATGAATTTTGTTTGCATTGCAAAAAAAAAGCCATGTTCTGTGATTGCCCCTTGTAATTTAAAGAAATTGCAAATTTGTTAGTCATAAACAGGACCATCTTTCACTTCAGGAAGCAAGAACCAAAAGATTTTGTCTACAAGTAGCAGCTCCCTGTTTTGCTCAGAGAGATGCATTTTATTCGTTAGGAGAAAACAATATCAGAACTGAAGACTGCATTGTCAAAAAATATTCTTTTTCATGCCATTTGTGGAAATAAATGGTGCTTCACAGATGGCGAGAAAACAACTGAGTTTTAGGTGCATATTAGAAATATATGTGCCCTTTTTAACATCTGAATTTTCCCATGTTCTAAATAATGAGCTTACATTTCAATAACATGCTATAGACTAGTTTCACTTAACCTTTTTTAAAGATTATTTAAAATAGCATCAATAATTTAAAGTTAAGCTTAAAATTATACGAAACACCTTCTGTGCCTACTGCATTCCACCTTTTTTTTTTTTTTTTTAATTAAGGAGATTCTACCAGTCATTTCTGACTGCTGTGGCATCTCTCTGCAAATCCTTTCTGCAGCTCTGCTACACTGAGGTTCATTTGTGTCATTCAAATCTTTGCTCTTTAAATATCCTCTTATAAATTTATTATGGCAATACATTCATATCTTTAAGTTTAATCTGAAACTTCGATAACAAGCAGGAGATGGAATAAATGAGTAGCAAGGAGACCAGATAAAAATTAAAATACTGTTCTGTCATTGCCCATATAAACTATTAGGGACACTGACAGGATGGTATTTTAATTTTGTCCTGTTCTCGCTCGCGTCTTCCTCCCTGCTTCACTCTTCCATCTTCACCGTCTCACCACAGCTTCTGATTAAGCCTCAGAGCACGGCACCAAACACAACATCCTCAGAAGCTCTTTAAGGAGCAGGAATATGAATGACACTGGAAAACATCCGTGTGCAACAGCCAGCAAAAAAGGGTCTTCTCTTTCACTAATTAAAGAGAATATCCTAGTGATCCTTGTAGGAAACATCTCTGTTGTTTAGATAAAGATAAATAATATCATTCCTTAACCTGTCTCCCCAGCCCCGCACTGAGATTTGCATTGATATTATGGGATCAATTGCTTTTCCCACAATTTCATCTCATAATACAGATGCAAAATCTATTCATAGGCCTCTTTTTCTAACCCTCTTTAAAGCAAACAGTTCAAAAGTGCTTTCACTGTGTAACTAAGAATCTGAATGTTGTTGGATTTTTTAACATCCAGGTATGACTGTTTTCTCTCTTCCTCAGTTAAGCAAGAAGAAAACAAGTCTTTTTTTTTTTTTCCCCAGCTTTCTTATTTGTTGAGTATCCAGGTAACAAACTACTTAAAATCAAGCAAACAAAACTTGATAATTGGCCCCTATCCCCATCTGAGCCGTGCAGAACGTAGCCATGGCAACGTGCAGTTTAGAGCAGCCCATTCCGTGCACCTTCCAGATTTTTAAGCTGGGGAGAATCTATCCATTCCGAAGGAGAATCATCTTTCTGGGAGCGGCTTGTTCTTTATTGTAACGGCTGGTTGAAGTTGGGTCCATAAATAGTCCTCGACAATGTGTTCGGGCGGGAGAGAAAAAGAGGAAGCTGATAGGGCTGCAGACTTAAAAACAAAAACAGAAAGCCCAAAGTTCCTCGGTGCTGGGGAACAAACAGGACTGGGCACTGGAAAAGACAATAATTAAGGATAAGATGAGTCAAGCACAGCGGGACTTCAGAAAGCTCTGCTGTAAATGTGTTTTCTCGTGAGCTAAGAAGCCTGGACCAAAGGGAGTCATGTACCTGCCCTGAGCTCCTGCTTCTCTTTTCTTGCTTTAAGTAACCCTTACTGTGAATATATATATATAATCTACCCCGGAAAAAAAAAAGGATGTGTATGGAAAAAAAAAGTAGAAGAAACTTCCAAATTCATAATCTGACAACCTCTTCCCAATCATTTTGATT
This sequence comes from Nothura maculosa, assembly GCA_032353885.1. NCBI lineage: Eukaryota > Metazoa > Chordata > Aves > Tinamiformes > Tinamidae > Nothura > Nothura maculosa. The sequence goes on from JAUBOD010000918.1 coordinate 1,984,943, forward strand.
CAGGATCTGGGGCAGCTAATGCAATTAAATATTTTTCATGCCTTATTTATTACATTATTTTTGGGAGGGTTCTTCTATCTATGTAATCCAACCATAGCATTCTCTTTAATTCTTATGGTTTTATAGTAAATGTTTCTGTAATGTTACTGACATTATTTATAGAGAAATACTTTGCTTTCTTCCTGGATTCCACTAATTAAATTTTATATTTTAATGTAATTATGAGTTTATCTTGAAAAGAAATCCATTCTGCTAAAGTTGTCTTTTTTTGTTGTTTCCATTTTACAACAGAAACTACAAACACAACAGATTGTAACTGTCTCTCTTTACACAAGACAAGTTTCATTGTTTAGCTAGAGCCTGATTAAGCAAATCAACTCACATGACAGTGACTGGTTGCACTGAAGAGGTAACACACTGCACAAGGCAATGCTAAGAAATACTTTGATACAGAAAGAGGAGAGAAATTAGATCTGAATCAGAACAAAAACATTCTGAGTCAGAATGAAACATATTCTTGTATTCTCACATATTATCCTATTACCCTTTGCAGCACATGAAGGGAAAGCATCATTACAAAGAACATCTTTGCCAAGAATGGGTATCCCATCAGTAAACACAGGGCACAAACACTGCAGGATTCCAAGGTTTGAGGCAAGCTGGGTTCCTGGGTGGGATGTGAGCATGGAAAGCTGTGTCATAGTTTAATACAATAAAACATAAGGTACATATAGGCACTCTTTTCCATGGCTGGTGCTCATCACAGGAACATGCATCACTCCCTTAATGGCCATTTTTCACCCCTCCACACCCCACACTATCTTTCTTTTTTTACCAGTCAATTTTTCTAAAAGTAAAGCAATACCTCACCACAAGTAACTTCAGGGAGGCATTTACAATATTTAGGAGTGTACTACAGTCAAGTCTGAATTTTGAAAGACCTCTAAGTTCAGGCTTAAGAGCTGCAGAAGCAGGAATTGTAGATAGCATTTCTCTGATTTTACAGGGAACTCTAATATAAACCATATGGTTACTCTATTATCACCATGTTCCTACCAGTTTTACTGACACTGCTAGTGCCACTACTACTCCTACCACCACTACTATTAGCAATACTACTTTTTTTCAAAGAATAAGCGGGATTTTATTTATCAGTGAATAAATATTGCTTGCTGTTTAATTTTATCCTCAGAGAATTTTGCATCTTGCACACTTTGATAGAAATACAAGCTCATTAACAGCATATTTTTTAACCAGACCATTATGACTTCATTTTGAATCAAAGCTCATTAAAACAATTATAATCAAATGTTTCATTTTCTTTTTCCCTTGTGAGGAACAGCTGAAAAGGTTATGTTTGTTTTTCTTTATCTGAATCTCTAGGGCTATATAAACAGACTACATGGACTTATTCGTGCTCTTTTTCCTTTATGTTTCAGTGTGTATGAGGAAGCGCACACATGAGCATGGTTCCTGGGGTCACCTGTTAGGAGGGCAGAACAAAGAGCTGCAGCTCTGGCCATGCAACCGTCAGCAGCAACTTGGCTTTCATTCCTGGGGAGGTCGGCTAACCAGCCAGGCTATGAACAGCAGAGATCCCTTTATGCTCCTGATAAGTCTTTGGAGAGTGTAGGCAACGGGGAATGGTGTCCATGGCTTTCCTTCCTTTGCACCACATTATGTGACCAGGAAGGAGGCAAAGCTTAAGGTAGGCAGGATGGTGGCACTCACGGCCCAGAGAAGCCCCTTGCCTTGGCCCAGCCTTTCTTTTACTTCCTAAAAGTAAGCTTCTTAATGGTAGATGCTCTTCGGAAGATCTAAATTCCCCAAGAAGATATATATTTTCCAAGAATTTGTGTCTTTTCACTCCCCACTCTCTAAGGACGGTCATTTCATTCTTAGAACAACTAGAGAAGTAGGCATAGTCTCTTTGAAGGTAAACACCAATAGCAGCAGTATGAACCCATTCAAGAGAGGAACAAGATCAAAAGCTAAACCTTCAGATGACATTTTGGTCAAGTTTCCTCTTCTCCTTTTGACCCTGTAACATGAAATTTCCTATTGCGACAGAGACTGCGCTTTAAAGAAAAGTTTAAAGCAAGTTTTTTTCTCCAGATTATCAATAGTTAGGAAAATCCCTTGGAGTATCCATTTATAGGATATAAGGAGAACTTAGAACCCATGTATTCTGCTTGGACAAACAGGAAGAGAGGCAAAGTCAGTGTTGCTCAGCATTTCAATAGCTATTCCAGCTACTCCAAGGCTCTCTAGCAGCCTTTTATTTGCTGTCTCTCCAAGCCTGACCATCAAAAAAGAGGCCTCTGAATTACCAAACAGTTTTTAGAGCACACATGTGTGGTTAAAGACACTACATAAGGACTTCTCAGGTCCAGAGGACTGAGGTTACTGAGGCCTATGGGTTTGCTGGATCTCTTCAGCCTGTTAACCCAGAGCCACTAGGTATATATTTTCTTATTTCTGATATACAGATCATTTTCTAAGTTGTAATGACGGCACCAAAAGACAAATCAGGAGTTCACACGGCTCCCATAGCAAATGAGTGGGATTGGAAACTCTCTTCAGTCCTGGCAGCAACACACCTGTATGTTTTTATGTAGACAGTCTCTGCAGTCACGGCAAGCAACAGTTAGCTGAACAGGCAGCAGTGTTTAAGTGGAAGCATGAGAGCATTAAATAACGCCCCATCTCTGGTAGCCCAGCTATTTCTTCATTATTAATCAGATTCTAAACACTAGTTATTGGGAACGCTGCCATTAAAATTGACAGAGATGCTCATTTGCAATTTGAGTTCATTTCATCTGACTTTCATAATACAGGTCTATAAGCCAGTGGACATTAAGCCTACTTCACACTTGAATCAGTTTCAGTGTCAGGTAAAGCTGTCCAGTATGTTGTAAGTCATCTGCAGTAGCTTTCAGGGGTGGAAAGAAAATTAACAAAGTGGGGGGTGGAGGGAAGAGAAGAAACAGAAATTCTGGAAGATCAGTTCTGTCTATGCTGTCCTTTCCTTGGTCATCTCTGTTAAATAGCTACTTCCCAGAGGTTGTGTAAGTATGAGATATGAAGGGCATATGTAGAAAAACTGACTATATTGTATTGAATGGCAGAGCACGTACATATCTGGTCTGTGTATCAAGTTTGGTCTGTCACTGGAGCATTTCATAAGATCCAAAGGAAATGGCCATTGCTCACGAGAGCTCCCAGGCTACAGCCGCGATCACCTGTGCCGCATTCAGGACACTCTCATGTGCAGGAGGACAAGGTTTGTCCCTTTGCAGAGAGCTTTGCTTTAAAGATCTGACAACTTGCACCAGGAGAACTGAGCCCAAAAGCTTTTGTCTTTACTCATTTGTTTCAGGGAAGGCAGCAGGCTGGAAGGGTCCTACAGATGCTGAGATCATTTGAAATCATAAAACGCAGGCAAGATGGCCAAACCCAGACATTCCAGGCTCATGAATCAGGCTCCATAAACCATGAGATCGTCTTAAAATAGTGGTCTTAAAAACAATGACTGTTGGGTTCTCTTAACTGCCTTCTGTCTTTGTGGTCTTTAAGGTACACAAGAGATCAAACTTTCAAAATGTCCTCATCAAACATGGGGACTTGAATCTATTCTTTAAAAGGAAAATGGAGATTGTTAAAATACTACAAAAGATAGGGAACTTTGGATTTCAAGAACATCAAATATTACCAGACTTCTGATAACATCACAAGAGTTGGCAACAAAGGAATAGCATCTATACATTGAAATAGTCTTTCCCAGGCACTTTAATAAGACTTACACATTTTATATTCTAACTGTGCTTTAATTAAAACCAGTCACTTTCTTTTGTTTGAAATAGCTCAAACAACTCAGCACTTAAAAAAGAAAGGGAAAAAAAATAGAAGAAAGAAGTTATCTGGATGGGTTTCTAATAGTGGGTGTAAATCCAATCATAATCAAGATTTATTTGTACAAATTATTTCAATGGGAAAACAGAGCCTCCAAAGTGTGCATTCAATTAAGTATCATACCAAACCTTTGTTATCCTTGTGTTAGACCTGGCTAGTGTCTATGTATATTGTTAATCAAACATAACAATATCATAATCATAAATAATTCCTACTTCTCATGGAAAGCTGACTCCAATCTAAACCATTGGGGTCTGCATTTCTGTTGGTACTTGTAACTTCTTGAAAGAAAAAGCAACTTTATTATTGTAGATTAAATAGCAGTCAAATGTTAACTTATAAACTCTCCTCTGACTTCACAAGACAGCGTGGCATTTTTGCCTGTTATCTGAAATCCTTAATAATGCATTAGATGACCGAAATTTCAAAAGAATTTGTTTGAGATTTCTTCTTTGGCTTCATCTGCAGCTCTCAATGAGCAATGCATCATCCAAACACATTATAGAAATTAGAGTCTGCATTCCATTATGCATTCAGACATTTATAGCAGAATGATAAACCTGTCTGTACCTCAGGGAGTTGGCTTTATAAATCAAGGCTTCCTGTAAAAAGATTACACTCTTATTTGAAATTATTGGGGTTCTATATCTTCTTCCTATTCCACATTAAAATAAACACCAGGAAAAGAAGGGAGAAAGGAATTAAACTGGGAAGGAGTTAAGTTTTATTAGAGGCAAAATGTGATTTTTTTCTTGATTTTTGACAGAAAACTTAGATTTCTGGATTTCAGAATGGAAAACTATTTTGGAGCTTATATATAAACCTGCTCTTCTCTCAGTCTGTTTTGGAACCTAGATCTTTCACGTGTTTATCACCCCTGAACTCCTGTGTGGGAGGAAAACACCGTTAGTGCCCCGTTTTGGAGCTCAGAACTGAGCACAACTGCCAGGTCTCACACACAGTCTCCGGTTGAGCAGGGAACTGAGCCTATCTCTCCTAAGTCTCAGGTCAAGTACGAGGTCGGGGAATGGGAAGAGCAGCCATCAGAGCATCCTGTTTCCCAGGAGCAGGATGGGCACATTCCCTGCGCTCCCTGAATCACAGGAAGGTACTTGGCTAGCAGGTTTCCTGGGGGGCTCTGCTCTGAAGATGAGTATGTTTGGTGGAGCTGGTCACCTAGATTATGTCTATGGGATGAGCTTTCTCTTGCCCGCTCTGTGTGCTGCTGTTCCCCAGCAGGGGGAAAACAGGTTTAGGTCATCTGGAGCTTTAATTTATATCACAACTGATACCCAAAGCGGCTACAGCATCTACACATTAACATCATTTAAGCCTCAGTGACTTATCAGCCATGCATTAACTTTATTTTATTCATTGCAGAGTTCTCTAAAGTTAAATGTCCCTTGGGAATTGCATCCCCATAAACAATGCATCTGAAAACCACCAAAGGACACTGGTGAGTTGATGTGACACAAGACCCTCCTCTCAGAAAGTCAAATCCTTTCACAGGCTGCTTTCAAGCTTCTTTCATTTTTTCCCTTATGAGCAGAACCTGCTCCTCTGAATTCACTTTGGAAGAGGACTTTTGAACTGTACATTTTTCTACTTAAAAATAAAAGTTTCATATGGTGTTCTTTACCTTCTCAGAGTTTGAACCACTTGTTTATTTTATTACACTTAGATATTCCATAGTGTAAGTATTTACTGTTCTACTTTTAGAAACCTACTCAAGAGCTAGGTCTCATAAGTTAATTTGATCAAAAGAATTTATCCTGCATTGTTCACTTAATCTGGGATTTAGAGTCAGGAAGTCTTGGAAGAAAACTTTGCAAGACGAATCCTATTTTACAATCAATAACCCTTACTCTTTGCTAGCTGGTTACAATTAGAGATGTAACACAATATTGATAAGGACTCAGGAAATTTAACATATACAGTATTGATTTCTTTTTTTTTTTTGTTCTTGACTTCTTATTTTATTTTTACATTACAAAATGCTCCCAACAGATGCAAACAAAGCCAAAGGAGGCCAGACGTAGATGCTGTACCAGCACTACGGAACAAAATACTTCAGCACAGGCAGTCTTCAAACCATAACCATTAATCTTTCGATACAGCGCATCTCTGAGTGTGGACTCATAAACTGTATAATAAAACACAGATATGCCACAACAATTGAAGTCAGCTCCTGCCTCTGCCCAGCCATGTGACTTACAACAGCAGAATCTGCGCACAGCAATGAGTGCAGGGTAAACTTTATGGGAACAAAGGACCAAATCACATTACACTCTCAGCCCTTAAATTTGTTTAACATTTTGAGCTTTTCAGATCATGCCACAGAATCACCTATTTTATAGCAACACTATATTTTGCTTGGCTTACATTTCCCACAGTGAAGCCTTATTTCATTGGCTAATAACTTTGAGAGAATTTCATTATCTGGGCAGAAATCTCACAATGTTGTGTGCCTCAATTTGGGAATGTTTCAGAAGGGGATTAGTTATCTCTGAAATGAGACGAGTGAGAAAATGACCTTATTTTCTTCTGTTTTTCATTGAAGAAATCATGGGGGTGTTTTATCTGAAAAGTTCTAATTACTCAATTTCTAAACAACATAATTGAAGTTCGAGAAAGGTTAACATTTGCATCGCGTGTGGCTTCTGCTATTCCTGGGAATATTTGCCCAAATTTAGACAAAAGCATAAGCTGATTTTACAGCTCAGAGCTGAAAGGGAATTCAGTGAAATCTGAATGAACTGCTACATAAAACTAAGACAACTAAAATAACAGAAATCTGCATATCTGACTGGGCATCTCTCTGTACCATATTCATATGTGGATAATTAGTTACAGCTTCCTAGAGCCTTTTTGCATGAAGCAGTGATGAGAGCCACACGAGAGACTGTTAAGTAAATAACACTGTTTTTATAGCTAAGCTTTAAACAAAGCAAAGGGTGACATACTGAAGAAAGAAAACAAAATATCAGATACCTAATCATTAATCACCAGCCATCCTCTGCACTGAATGAGATAGGCACCTTTGAAAAGACTAGGATGTGATCATATAATTTAAGACTGAATAATAATATGTAGACATCTTTTTTTCCCCCTGCTATTTCCTTACTTCCAAGTGTCTAGCTGTGTACTTAATAATGTTGTCTTAGTAACAGTGTAGCCATAGTGAGCAAAGGCGATAGGGAAACCTGGATGTGTTGGAAGCACCAGTGCGGTTCCTTGGGCCAGATGCCGCACCTGGAAGAAGCAGAGAAGCTTTTAGGGAGGCAAGCCTGCAAACTGTGCTTCTCTGATGCTCTATAGCATGGTACGTGTATGAGCTGTGCGTATTAATATATATATAACATAAGAAAGGCATGTGTGAGAGAAAAATCCCATAGCAATATAACATTCCCAGATGTTATTTTTTTAGTATAGGGTATATGCAGAGAGGAGCTTCCCTTTAAATAGCTTGCAAACCTCCTAGTGCTGTTCACTGTATTCCTTGTTTCAGAGCCACCAGAAACCAGCCAGAGCAGCAATATGTATATAACTAGGCCTTGCATGTTTGTGTATTTTTAGTAAACACAGTTATTTGGTACCCAGCTGTGCCCCTGCGGTTTTTTTCATATTGTTTTTGTTGTTTAAAGATCAAAAAGCCCAGGCATATACTGTACATTGTAAAGAAAGGAAATGAGGAGGCAAAACTTAGATAATTTAAAAATCTCTCTGGCACTTCTCCAAGGCACAAAATACAACTCTAAGATACCCTTGAATATTACATTATGTACCTTCTGCAGAGCCAGAATCTGAGCAGTGTGTGGTTTGCATTACTCCAGCTTCCAAAGAGTGAAACTCCCTCAGCACTGGCTTCCACAATTTCATTATCTTGAGTATCATCAGCTAGAAGGGCCTCAGAGAAGCAATTTTTAACTTTCAAATGTGACTAATGTAACCATTTAACTCTAAAAGGCCTTTTGTTTCATGTCTGAATATGAAGATGTTTTTCTTCTTCTTTCCTCGACAATAATTCGAACAGTTTCGCAGACTGTCAAGAGCATGGTGTCGGTGAGGGGTTATTACCAGTTTTTCTATTTACTCTGTGGGATCTTAATTCACACGAAAATACCTCACAGAGGAAAAAGGGTAAATACATTATGAAGCTGGAAGATGATTCAGCTGGTGAGAGCAGTGCAAAGTGCCCTGGGCCTGTGCGGCCTGGCAGGAGCAGCTCCATAGGCACCAGCTCCATGTGGGGCAGGCCACAGGGTCCCTCCTGGGCACGGGGGGCATCTCCGTGGGGCCACTGGTTGCAAGGAGCAAGCCCTGGAAAAGCATGAGGAGCAGGAATGGGTTTAGCCAAAAGAAGAGCATCACCAGGTACGGTTTCCTAGAGAGGCAAACTCAAACCTTCCCATGGCTTGTTTCTACTATGTACCAAAACAGGTTTTATACCAAGAAATACCTCTTTTCGTGCCCTCTTTTTTTTCCTGATGGAATCAGCATTTCAGTGCTTGGAAGATTAGTTATCTCTTGAGCCAAGAACAACAACACTATTATTTTAAGTTCAGGAATTATCAGGAGGAAAGTATGCAAATTCAACCCAGAAAAAGTAGGCAAAAATCTGTGGTGCTCATATCCAACCTTTTGCATTTTCTGAAGGTTAAATAACAGAATAAGCCCAAGAAAGTGAATCATTATGCATGCAAAATATCCAACGTTTTCTGTGTGCTTCACCTGAAGAGACTGTTCTGTATGTGTGCATGCAAAGTGCTCTTAATGTCATATTCACCTCCGTTAAGCAAGAAATAAGGAACTAGGTTGTGTGGTAGGTGTTGCTGTGCTTCCCTAGAAAACAGGAATGCTGCAATTGTTACAGAGGACCATGCACAGATGCTGGCAAAGGGTTTGCAGCTCAAGATTTTTCCCAAGCAAACTCTGAGAGCAAAAATGTTCCCTCAAGATGATGCGCAGTTCCCACCGGCACCAAAACAACCTGAAGGTGCACACATCTAAAGGCAAAGCTTGGACCCCAGTCAAGCCATGGGAAAAACTCCTAACACCGAAATTGGGTTTGTTTAAGTACATAAAAACACGGTGCGAGATATCCAAGTATCACATGTGTGATGGGAGACGCAGGCAATAGGCGGCTGGGCAAGCACTCCAGACAAGAGATGTAAAGCGACATGGTAGAAAAGCAAACATCTGGCATGTATTAAACCAAGGTTGTCTGGATAAAATGAAAAGCCAGTCACCCACGAGTGGCTGGAGGATTATGCACATACCAGCCTTTGAAATTCAAATGAGTGGGCAGGAACAAAAGTCCCCAAAAAGTTAAGAAAGCTTTTAAGAAGTCAAATTCTAGATGGGACAAAATAAACCTTAAGGGAGTAGTCGTGTCTGATTTTGAACTTAGAAACCTGCACAGAGAAAGAAAATGAACGGAAATTCACCTTCATATAAACCTCACTGTTTTCACATAATTCCATGTACAGTATAGACAGTTCTCAACCAGAGTTATATTGCTCTTGGTATCCATTTCATCTTTCTAATACAGATATTAAACTAAGAGGCAAATCCCTTATGTTTACTGTGAATTCTACTGAATAGAAATTGTTATGTGAAAAGTAATTTAGAAGATGTGTGTGCATGTGCACGCACGCACGCGTGTGTGCATGCAGATATGTGTAGTAAAGGCTGACAGACAGAGTATATCCACTAAATCACATCTATAGTGATTGTTAAAGAGAATTTAAAATTCTGTCTTATAGCAGCTGCTAAATAATACATGGAAGAGCACATTGCTTTCCTGGGATAGCTATCGTAGGAGTGCACAAAGTCTTGCATCTCCAGTGGGTAAATCCTGGGCAGGACATCACTGAAGTGGTCAGCACTGTCACTGTGAGGGTTTCCCCATCTCTCATTTGTAGTCTTTATGTTCCAAATTCATTTTCCAGAGAGTGAGTGTCCCCATCTCCTCCACAGACTCCAGACCCTCCATGGATGCCCGTCTCCGATGCAGTCTCCATGCACAGATGCTCTCCAGAGAGGAGCTGAGCTCCCGTGCCCTCAGCCCAGCACAGCGGTGGGCACGCACAGCCCCCAGCAGCCCCACAGCAAAGTTATGGGGCTCCATAGGCGAGCGTGGCCGAAGCCAAGCACAACGTGGGTCGCCATGTGCTTAATGACAGGGACACGCACTGTTTTTCTCCTCCTGCTTCCCTTGCTTCCTGGTTCAATTCCCACTGAACTGCACACAGAGGAGTGCAAGGGGCATCAGTGCTAATGAGGGAGCTGAGTCCTCGCCAGCCCCTGTCCGGCACGGGGATGCAGCCCCTTGAGCCTCACCCTCGAGGCAGACACTTGAGGACAGAAAAATGCTTGTGCAAACTTTTTATCGGGAAAAAAACTGCCTTTATGTGCTTTACCGAAGACACAGTTTTGGTGTGCTTAGGCCCAAGTCCCTTTTCAGGCAATGCTCCCACTGACTTCGCTGCTGGATGAAGCGGTTTCATTCTGGCCCTCCCACGAGGCATGTGCATAGGTTGTTTAATTCATACCCCCACACAAAACACTTTAAAAAAGATTAATTTTTCAAATTACTCTATTCCCATCCCCAGACATCTATGAATATTTACAGGCGGAAAAACAATAATCTGTTTCAATATAATCTAATGTACTGAAAAAAATAAATATATTGTTTCCATCTGTCAATTAAAATGCTTGCTGGAAATGAGCAGTTAACTTGTAGGTAATTCTCCATAATCGCATTGCTTGAATGAAGCCAAATACATTTGCCTGCCTACAGTAATATAAAAGCCCTGTACCTACTTTGTACAACCTATGTGAACTCATAAAAATTGTTATTTAGTCCAGAAGGTTTCAATTAACACTTGCTTTATCAGATATTTGTTTTAAAGTTCCCTCTGTGCTCTTTGTAACCATCAGCCTGTTTACTGTTTTAACAGTTTTAACCTTTTTATCAGTTATTTGCTAATAGAGTACTTCACTTAGCATGCAGCATTTGCTTGAGCCACCTTCCAAGAAGAGTATTCCTTTAATCATTTCAGACACTTTAGCGGGCAATCATTTATGTATGTATGTATGTATGTATGTTAGTAATGAAGAATACCTTTAATATTGATCTAATCAAGCTCCAGTCTGAGTTTAGGTAATCATCACTTTGCTTCATGCAGTCAATGAGTGCTTGCTTTTATATGTTTTACTTAGTCATGTTAACATGCCTAAGGTAAAGAACAATAAAGGGCAGGACAGAGGTTTGTGATTCTGCAGTTGTATTTTCTCCTTATTTTCCTAAAACTGTTTCCCAAGTTTGAAACAAGAACTGCAGGCCAAGGCAGTCCATGCTTGAGACTAAGTGTGTATGTGTGTTGTTTATTGTCTCAAATCCCCTTTTCCCTAATGCTTTGTTACTGCTTTGTTTAACTAATGCCAAATGAAATACTGTATTTCTAGAAAGCTGCTGCTGACAGTTCACTAGTTTCTGAAATAGAAAAGCAAAAATTCCCTGAATGGCCCAACAGAAACAAAGTGGCCAGAGTAGAAAAAGTGGAGTGCAAAATAAAGAAGATGACACTGATGACTCTATGACAAGGAAGAAGCACAAGACCTGAGTTAGGCCATCAGCAAGTGAATTGAAATTGTCTCTCTCTGGTGACGAATTCCACTGTATAAAAATATATAGAGATTTATTTACACAAAGACATGGGACATATTCCTCTGGAAACTTGTAGCTTCAAGGCAGAGGTTGGTCGCTGCTTGGCCATGCGTGAGTTCACTGCTCGGCACTGCAGAAAGAGAAGCAATGCCAATAGCCCTCTCTTTATCCTTAAGCTCTTGTGTCACCTCTGGGGATGAAACAAGCCTATTGCTGATGCAGATTTTTTTTTAATTGCCTTTCCCCAGCCCAAATTGAGTTTCAGA
>JAUBOD010000918.1:2002536-2027610 GCA_032353885.1 Nothura maculosa
AAGATCTCCAAAGAAGGAGACTCCACAACCTCTCTGGGCACCCTGTTCCAGTGCTCTGTCACCCTCACAGTGAGGAAGAGTTTATCTAAAGCTAAGAGTACTTAGAAATCCCACCTTGCACTTTCAAGTGAGGCTCTGGTACCTCACTTTGGCCGGTGGGGTACCAAGGAGAAATGAGATTTTCTGCCTCTGGATGCTCAGCAACACTCAGCAGAGGGCTCGGCTAGTGCCAAGGGTGGTCATTGAAGACTCTCATTACCTTAAATATCAGCTAAAAAGAGTGAAATTGAACACTAAAGAACCCTAAACTGTAACATTTCTCACTGAAGAGATGGTACTTTGAAATGATTTTCTTAAATACAAAAAAAAAGCTATAAAGGAGTTACTGTATGTCTTTCAGATATGCCTTTCAAACTGTTGTCTCTGTGTTTTAATAAAATAGCCTATGATGCAAATTAATATTATTGATTTTTCCAGATGTGCAGAGATTCTTCATGGATATCTAGAAGTGATTTATCTAAGTATTCACAGAATCGCCTATCCTAGACATCTGTACTTTTTCATGCTTATATTAAAATCCAATGAGCCAGAGCCAGGTCCTAGCCCAGCCCAGAGAAAAATCTTGTGATCATCTTTCTATTCCCTCAGTATCATCCCTGCATTAATAAAGAGAACTATAGTTTCAAATATTTACTCTTTTATTTTATCAGTGACTTTTGTGCATGCTGGATGCTATTCAAATCCACTTTGAAATAGATAATATTCAGATCAAGTAAAGGTAGACTAGCTTTCTTATCTTCAGTCTCAAATGTATCCCAGTGAGAATAAAACCTGAATCAATTCAGGAGATGAGAGGGGAAAAAAAGGAAACAAAATTAGATTCCCAAAGTTCTTATCTAGCCAAAGACAGCTGTGTGATTACATGATTTAAAAGTATTTTATGTCAGAAATTTTTCCTAATGCAACATCAATCTAAAATTGATACAAGGAATCTAACCTTAGTAAGAAGAACAAGAATTGAGGAAAAAAAATGCATTAATTCCCTAGTCTTTAGGGAAGATGGTTACATGATGCTTTCTAAAATATGGCTTGCAAAGTCCGCATTCAATAGCTGAGGAGTATACAGCATGTTGCATGACAAATCAAGGCACAGTCTTTAGAGTTGTTTAAGATTGATGTTTAGCAACAAATGAAAACCATTTACCATTTTCCCCAGAGAAATTTTGGAATGAAACAAGATTAATTATCCATATTATTGTGAAAGCTAGATCCAGAAAAATTCTCTTGGTTTACATCTTTTGTTCCAGAAATTAATGTACATGTCTTGAAAAGATTGTTCAGAATTTATATGGTGCCTTTCCTCATTAAAAGCCATGGGTATAAATTTTACAGTATTTAAAAGTATACAGATTTTAGCAGGAAAAATTAGAGGCCTGTGGCCTTTTAAGTGTCAGGGACCTGATTATGGTCTCAGTTGTGCGCACGTAATTCTCAGTGAAATGAATAGAAGTCCCATATATATATATTCACACACTGCCTTCATAATCAAAACCAATTGTTTTTCTGTTTGTGTGAATCAGGCTGGATGAATGAGAAGACATAGGAAGCGAGGCGTCCCAGGACAATGTCATTCTTCAGTTCTCTAAGTCTGCAACACACAATGTCTGATTTCACTCATTTGTGGCTTTACACTGACTTAACGGGCTTTTTATCAGATCTTCCATCTTTCTACAATGAGAAGAACCGCCGCAACGTTACAAAATTCACCACCCCTATATTTTGTTGAAGGATTGCTGTTCCCTATTGTTCTTGCTGAATAACTGATCCGCTGGAGCTAACACAAGCCAATGCACTTCCATGCCTTGGAAATGCAGAAGGGATGAGGCCCCTGCACATGTTGGCGCTCTCCTGTGGCATGCAGAGCACTGCCCATCCGAAATGTCCACCCCTTCCCAGCATGGGTTTCCTATGGATGGAAATGTGTCCCTGCCTATGTACCCACTGGGCACTCTGGATGTCTGCCTGAAATGACCTTCTTGGAGACAAGGCCCAAGTGTCCAGTGCTTGCAAACCGCTATGCTAACGCTATAACCACCACTATTGATGCTTGTTTATGTAGGAATTGACTCTCCTGTTGTCCTTTTATATCAGCGCTTGTGGTTGTTATATCTATATGCAAGTATATCAATACTTGTATTCATTTCGATTGAGGTCTGGAAGATACAGCAAAACAAATAGCATGTAATGCACATGGAGGTGTAAAGGGGCCTGTAAAACCGATTTGCAAGGTACTGAAGCTCTTTCATCTCAGCTCTCCCTGCCAAGAGGGCAGATATACTTTCCAGGCACCATGTGATCACTTAAGGAATATGCTTCACAATGGATGTTTGAAACCTTTTGGTTTTTGTAGGCAAGGCTAGAAGTAATATTTCTTGTTTTGTGTTTTGTTTTTTTCTTTTTTCTCTTGCTACTTGTTCCTTGGCAAGCAAAACTTGACTAATTGCACATGCTCCTATTGGGAATCAGGAGCCTTTCAGATCTGCATGTTACTCAGACTTTTCCTCTGTTGCTTTATCTGACTGACTGACCTGTCTCTATTGACTCCTGAGCTGCAAACGCAACATTTAACACAATCAGAAATCTGTTTTAAGAGAAAGCAGATCTAATGAGATATTTAATATTTTAGCTTAAAGAATGCAACACACAATTGCAGTAACAGCTACAAAGATCTTGGTTGCCCCTCTCCGGAAAAAAAGAAACCCAAACACATTGAAAGCTTGAGCAGGCTCCTCTAATCAAATATATTCTAGACCTAGAAAGCTCAAGAAATGCATAATAATCCTGAGTGCTTCTCATTCTCGTACGGAAATGATCAGAAACCTACTGATAGTAGGTTTCAGTGGCTCCTGCTACAATTCACTAACCTTTCAAAAGAAGTGCAGCCCTAATTTGCATCCTATATCCAAATAAAAAGCAATTACGTAAAATTCTGTTTGTCTTTAGGAAGATTCTAGTTTTGCTAACACAAAATTGCAGCCATATTTTCCAACCCTTTATAGCTAAAAATAAAACCCTGTAGTGTAAGTCTACTTTACTTTATGTAATATGAGTTGTTCTTCTTTCTTTGTTCAGAAATGATGGTGACATATGAAAAGTAGAGGTCCTTCCTTCTTCCCTTCCTCCCTCCCTTCCTCTCTCCTTTGCTTCCTTCTTTCTCTTTCTTCATTTCTTTCTCTCTTTCTAAAAGCAACATATTGAACTAGTAAATCAAGGCAGAGACAGTAAACATGCCCACTCCATCTAATAACTATTTTGACCAACCAGCTGCTGGCAGGTATAAAATCTGAGACAGCTGGTTAGCTGACTCCTTAGGGATAACTGCTCTAAAAATCACTTCTTCTTTTCTTCTCCTTTTTCTTTTTTTTTCTTTCTTTTTTTCTTTTTCTTTTTCACAGCAGATATCCAGACTCTCCGAGCTAATTATCAGGGCTGGGATTCTCAACTTAATCATCACTACCAATTCCCTGGAGTATGATGGCATCTAAGAACTAACCCCTGCCATGCTGAATCACAGCCACACAGATGAAGAGCCAAAACCCACTGAGATTTTCAACTGAGGAGTCCTGTACACATATATAATGTATTTCTGTACTTTACGATTGAAGTGTAAACTAGGAGACACTAGCTGATGAAATGCAATTAAAAGGTAAAGAACGAATGTTATAGATTATTAGTGTAACAAGTCTTCAGGGAGGAGAGGGTCCATCTGCTTGCTTTGTCTAAAAGTAATTCTACAGCGGACAATCTGTACGAATTAACTCACGTTATGTTTTAAGTGAATGAAAAAAGGTGGAAAGATAAATAATCATTTGACTAAGTAGCTGTAACTTTGCACAAAGCATTCAGCTTCTGGTTAAATTAGGAGCAGGTAAGGTAGATTGCAGAATTATTCCTCTCCGCCATCCTCATTAAATTTCATTTCAACAGGGAATGGTGTCACTACTGCTTTAGCTATCTATTATGAATTCAACTCGAGCTGAATATTCAGCTTGAGTCCTCGCTGTAAGTCTCTGCCTGTGCTTGCAGGTACGCAGACCGGCAGGCAGCGGTACGATGCCAATAAATGGCAGGCTTAATTGTTTTGTAATTATTCCTCAGAATCCTTTATTTTGCATGAATAAACACAGATGCTTATATTCTCTGCCGGTGTAAACCTGCACCGCTCCCTTTACATCAGTGGAGGTGCACTGATTTACACCAGCTGGAAATTTGGCCCGATTATTTAAGGACCTGAGCTATTTGGCAAACACTCAATAGGCACGACTGAATTGTGAAGTTTCCTCTTAGGGCATTTCAGCAGTAAATTACATTTTATACAGCAACTCCAGCTATCTGGATGTAAAATCTTCCTGGACTAACTGCGGTAAATTAGTTGGTCTGTCAGATGAATGCTGTTTGCTACACCACTTGCAGATGTTCAGTCCTATGTGAGATTTCTTTGATGCAACTGCTTATAACAAGCACATATTTATCACACTTAGAGCTGTCCAACCTTTAACTAACGCTGCTCAGATGGAAGACACTTCTTTTCAAGACATCTAAACTATGTTATTATTTTTTGTTAAGGCTTGGGTGTCATCAGCAGCATTGGCAGCTTACAGCATTATTGTTCATACTGCAATGCTTAGTTCATCCCTTAGGACCCCAGCTTCTGGAGTTATGAATAGATGTGAGAATTTATTATTTTACTTTTTAAGGAGATATATCTTCCTAGTGCACACAACGGAATAAAAAATGAAGGAAATTTCCTTAATGCATATGGAAAATTCAAAATCAAATTTCAAAGGGTTAAGGAACTTTGCACCGAACATTTTCACTCTATCATCTCACAATTGTTACAACAATATCATAATTTTGGATCACCTGACATATTGCTTAATTTGTGAATTTGGCAGCACTGCAGTAATACACTCTGTTTTTCACAAAATTATAATAGAAGATGTGAACCTTCTGCCAAGAAATGCTGGTGTAATTTAGTGAGATTTCAGACTGAGTGGAGCAGCCATACATATATTGGCAGGATCATTTACATCTAAACAGAAGATCATGTGCATAGAAAATAAATGAAAGTTTGAAGACATGAAAGGGATAAAGGAGTCCTTAGTTTTGTTCTCAATGCCGTCATGATTGCCTTCATTCTCCTTTTGTCTTCCTTTCTCGGGTCACAAATTAAGAAAAGCAATATTTCTTCCTCACTATTAATTTGTTCATTTTGGGGGAATACTCCAGAATGGGGTCATACTAGCTGCCATAATAGCTGTAAGAAGAATGTAACAGTTTAATCACTTTCGATCCACCACCAGTTCTGACAAACAGCATGATCTGTACCTCGGTACCCTCCAAGATGCCTTTCTCTGCACGTCTTAAGGCATAAACCTCTACTTCTCATTGTTGTGTAACAGAATTGTCCTCAGCTGTGTTTAGATGAAATGCTGTCTATACAGACAGACAGAGTCCTGCAGCAGTCAGATTAAACTACAGGAATATTTGGTTAAACAGCTTCTGATGAGATATTTAAACTGCTTGCAAAGAAAAATCAGGTTTATTCTGTATCCTGTCTCACTTATTTCAGTAATTAGTACACTGGGATAGGCTAAATAGTCAGGGAGAAAATCTGGAATACTTGTTCTGGTCCACTTTTAATTCTCTAAAGCAGCATGATCCTTCATATTATAAGCAGAGATTTATTTTATTTGGTTTCAATCTGTCTGCTGATAAAGGAGCTTGTTCCCACTTCAGCTTCTTTTAAAAACAACAGGGAGGAGAAGTTTCTATATTAAGTTCCATGCCCTTTTCCTTCCTAGACACATATGAACAGTTCTGAGGTTTTTAAGCTTCTCTTTGGACTAGGGGGACTCTTGCTTGGTAACCTTTTTCGATTGCACGGATTTGTAGCACACCTGATGAGCAACCAGAGACCACCCTTAAAGGCCCTCGTCCCATTGATTATTCTGGCTTGACCTATGGCAAACTGAAATAATGGGAATGAACTTCTTTAAGCCATAGACCATATTTTAAAATAGTTATGTGTCTAAAGAGGAAGTCAAACATCTCAAGAGGTTCCCAAGGGCTCTTCACCAAGTGCTCCTGAACCTGTTGCTGTGTGAGGATCCCTGCCTTCAGCGACTGAGGATCTGGTCCCTGATCTTCCCTTGGACACTGCTAACTGGGATTGAGTCCTCATCTTGTTAGGTACAAAGCTTAACCAGGGAGGCCCTCTGACTACGTTGGTGCTTTTACCTTTACAATCCCATTTTTTTACCTTTACAATCTCATGCACGGTATCATAGTGCATGGGCTGTCCTTGCCCTCCTTACTTTGTGCAAATTGCACTGAATTCAGAGAACAGGTTAGCACTGAAGAAGGCTCCTTGGGGAATTTGCCTGCACTTGGAGACAGCCTCATCTATTTAAACATATCTTCCAACTCTGTTATGATCTGGAGCTTATATCTCTTAATGGATTCTCTCACCAAACACTCTGAATTTGACATCAGACCTCCATGATATGAAAATACAATTTCTTCCTGGCATTTGGAATGTGAATTACATCACAGCTCTTTCAGCTAGATATTCCTAAAAATCAATCACGATTTGCAATAGCCTCCTATCTGAAGAACGAAGTCTCATGTTTTCTTATGAGTTAAGTGAACTGCAGCTCTGGCAACCAAGTTACTACGAGGAGCACGGATATTCTTTTAACATGTGTCGCATGCAGCAACATTCCCTGAGAGGAAATCAGCTCTCACATCCTCAGCCCCATGAAGCTGCTACGCATGGTTTTCTTCACGCCCATGCCTCATGCCTCACGTACGTGGAAATGAACTGGAGTATTAGCTTCCTGCATCACAGGGTCAGGTTTCTTCAACAACTGCAGTTTCAGGCAACCTTTCACATGTTTGTAAGCCTTTAAAGCCCCCAAAGGCTGGCCCTGCTTTCCTTTAGCCTTCCCAGTGAAGGGTGCTAGTAGTCATCTCCTTTCCCACAGAGTTTTGATGTATATATTGAGATTTTACATTTTTTTTCTGATACATCTCTGCACCAGTGTTCCTTATAAAACTTTACAGGAATTTGTAAAAATAATAGTAAGTTTTGCTACTATTTCGTTTTTGCTACTATTTGGCACCACAATCTTTGTAAGGGCATTTAAACCCAGCCGTAAAAATGCATGCTTAGTTCCACTTTCCTCCCACTTAATTTGCCTTAAACAAACTAGTCCTGGGTATCATGTAAACCCTATGGCATGCTTAAGATAACATGTTTGAGGTAGCTTATGCTGAGCATGGCTAAGGACCTTCACCAACCATTGCCATATCTCAAAGCTGTGAAGGGAAGTGTGCCAGAGCCTTTGGCTAAGAAGGGAGCTTTGCATGGGGTCAGAGAATTGGCAGGGGTGTTGTCGAGAGCCTTGACTTGACATCAAAAGAGGGAAAGAGACATGGAGAGCAAGGCAGGGCAAATACTGAGTCTTGTGTCTAGCCTTGTGGCTAGATGAGGGGTGTTTGGTGCCTGATGAGACTTCAGCTGGTTGCAAGCATCACATAAACTTTTGACTATCTACTGGGAACCTTCTTCTGTTAATATCACTGGCACCATTTTTCAGCTCCCCTGCCTAGCTCCAAAATGTCATGTTTTTCTTGTAGACATAATTATCTAATTGTTACTTGAATCCTCCTAAACCCTTTTGCTGTTCGTTTAGCAAGTTACCAGTAAGGCTAATGACATCAAGAAAATTGCTCTGAAAGGAGTTGCCTATCTACTGCGATGTATCATAAATATAGATGAATGCAAAGTAAGATGCCAGGCATAAAATGCAAATGAGCAGAGAATGAGATTCAGCCGCTCACCAGAGATTCAGGTTTTGATGGAGAAGCCTCTGTAGGGCTACCAAGCAAAAAACAGGCTTGTGTTTCAGCTCCCCAGCTACTCCTGAGCAGGGATCACAACCTGTCATAGAACACTAATTGAACAGGATGCTGCTGGAAGGAAATGTGTGTCAGTGCCGGTCCCCCAAGTGAGAAGCCATAAGGCAGATTCATGGAAAAGCAACATACGAAGAACAGCTTGGGCCAAAAACGTAGCCTTGAATGCAGAAAAGTCAGGAGGGTAAGGAGCCATGGGAGAGCTCTCCTGCAGCTTGGAGAAGAAAAATAAAAAAAGGTTAAAATGCCCCAAAGATTTAAACGGCCTCTGCAAGAGAAGATGCAGAAAGACCGCTAAAGGGGATAAACAGCTGTCAGGGGGTGCAATAACTCAGCACAATACAACTTTATTTCATGCTGCATCTTTTATACAAACTATCTCCCACACCATTTCACTGACTTAAACACCACAGGACAGTGCATGATATACAGCAAACTCTTGCAAGTGATAAATGGGGAATATTACTTGCTAAATAACCTGTTTCCTCAGTGGGCAGGAGAGGAGTGTGACAAAAAACACAGCCATTCTGCCTAGCTGAAGACCAACTTGGGGCACGCTGAGGCGTTTTACAGTGAAAACTGCTGTGGCTCAGGGAAAAGCTTCACTTTGGAAGAACTTCTCCAAAAATAAGAGCATGTCCATCCCTTGCTTGTGCACTGGCTCTGGAACTGGGCTTCCCAAACTTGCTGTGCTGAGGCATCTCCAGTGAGCACAACATTAAAAGCCCAGGGGCCTGCTGAGTTACTACAGTGGGCCAATTCCCACTGTTTTTTCTAACATTAAATTTGTGCTTTGCATTTTTTTTAATATTATCTTGTTTTGTCCCAAGTTAGCATGGGTGCTTGAAACACTGAGCTTTCCAAGTTAGTTAAGCTGGAATACCTGAAAGGGCCCTGAATTTCAGAGGCTGTTCCATTTGAGCAAATCTCACATATACAGCAGAAGAAAAAAAACACAGTACTTTTGTGATGCTGGTAGCGGCCAGAGACAGGGAAGGACACTTTTGGCAGTGCTGCCAAGCTTGAGCTAACAATGCCATTTCATAAATAAAGATATGAAATAATTTATAGCTCTCCATGCCCTCTTCTATACTTATGTATATTGGACATTCAATTGTGTTAAAACCTCTGGTGCATAAGCTATGGAGCTATGTAAATTTCTGGGAGGGGCGCGCTCTAATGACAGCTTGGATGTAGATGTGGACCATGTAGCTATGAGCTTAGTGCTATCACTGGAAAACTCTTTAATCAGCTTCTTTATATTCACATATTCGTTATTAATATTTGCATGTCATATTCCCTGAGTATTGCATGAATTAGCACCTATGAGATTAGCCCCCAGGTCTAGGACCCAGAAGGGGTCTGTCTTCCCCCATCATTTCCAAAACCTTAATGCTCTGTCTGCTGAGGTTGGCTCCTTACCAATCATCAGACGCTTTACATAAAATCTACTATTTAGCTTTTAGCTTTAGCTCAGAACCTCTGAGTATTTCCACAGAAGATCAAATTCCTGCACAGCTTTTTTCTCCCTTCCTCACAGCATGACCTCTATATCCTCCCCAAGATGTCTCTCCTCCTACTCAGCACAGCCCAACACCAGCACGTGAAACTGCCTCCGGATAGATTCCCAAATTCACACAAGAGTGCACTTGGTTTTTCCTTGGTTTATCGTACCAGACCCTGCCTTACACTAAGGGGAAAGTAGGAGAATGGCCTAAATTAAACAGATTGAAATGATATGTTGAAGGACCGAAATGATAAGAAGAAGGAAAGAAAAACTCGGAGAAGCAGTAGCAAGTAGGAAGTGCAGTAAATGAAAGGGTTTAGGACCTGGAAAAAACAGTGAATGAGGCATGGGGAAGAAGAAAATAAATATCGGAAGTGAAAAGGGGCAACACGGGTAACAGGAAGCGCTGCACACTACTTCAGTTTAAAAAAAGTTCTGAGTTTGGAGCAGAGTGCAGCTGACAAGGACTCTGATAAATGGGTCCATGTAATCCACTCACAAAGCTTCAGACACCTCAAATGGGTTACTAGGTAATCCTGATTATTTATTGTTACTAACCATTTGTTCATTAAAAATCCTGGAGTTGGTGTGTGAATCACTTCTATTAAAGAAAAGGGATTTTGCTTATTGGATATTGTTTCCTGCCTCCTAAAAAATCTTTGCTATCAAAGTCCAGTAAGTCCCTGGAATTTCTTCCAGGGAAGAAATTTGCAAGGGTGTTGGGAAGAAGGCCAAGAAGGAAATAATTTATATTCCAGTTATATGGAAAAGTATTATGCTGCTAAATCCTTTTCCTTTCAGGGGGCAATGTCGTTAACAATCCAGTCTTGCAATAAGGCTCTATATCTGTGTCTTATAAGAAGAAAAAAGTATCACCTGCAGGCCTAACTGATAGAGGACCGACACACAACAAAATGTAGAGGGGGAATGTGGAAGTAGGTTTTTCAAAGTCCCTGCCTTTTCCAGGCTAGCAGCTATTTGAATATGACTATTGTGCACAAATCTACTGATGTACTTTAAAAATAAGAAGACTCTAGGAAAATACCAGTGGTTTTCATTATTTCTCCATTGGGAATTTCTGGCTTTGTTAGTAGATTCAGACATTGTTAGCAGCCAAATGCTGAACACTAAACAAAGCATTTCCTCCTAAATTAAACAAAGATTTTGAACTGGGCAGCTATAAAGCTTATTGCTGTGCTGCGAAGAAAGGGTTAACAGCATGAAATATTACCTCTCTATGTGAGAGGAGGGATTTAATTTCAGAAGGCAAGATCTTACAGCATATCCTGACTCAGACATGCTTTTACTGATTCAGCCATAGCATTCACTTGGAAAGCTTTACATCATGGCCTTGGCAGCCTCCCAGGCTTTCCCAATGCAGGCTGCTATTTTTCCTTTAGCTTACCAAAAATAGCCATGCATAGATTTAATGTACTTGGGTTGCTGGTGTTTACAGTCGTGTGAGTGTTGTCAAGATTCCTCTGGGCAAGCACAGAATCTTGCAGGTCGGCGCAGAATGAGGCAAACACTACTTTGCTGTGCGGGCAGAACCACACACCATACAGAGAGAGACGTATGGCACCTCCAAGAATTTGCCCTCAGGGCTTATTTTACTCACTACACAGGCCTGGTCATCTGTATTTGTACCCTCAGCTCAAGGTCATCCTTTTTGCCTGCTCCCCATCGTTGCTAACAGGTCTCATCGGTCTCCGCACCTTGACCCTCACTATGAGACGCGATGACAACTAAAGCCCAAAGGCCGCTGCAGTGTTAACAGAAAGGAGGTGGGGACAGGGACAGTGGCTTTCTTGGGGCGCTGCTCTCCGCAGGGAGCCGTACCCAAATCCCAACCTCCAAGCACCAAGCACAGGAAGCAGCTGCTGTGTGTGGCACCACGAGGCCTTCCTTGCACAGAACTGGTGACCCCTTCCTAGGCTGCGTCTCCTGCAGCCCAGGAGGGCCGCTCAGCTGCTGTCACAGCTGCCCCCCTTACAGCTCCCAGGCTCTGTGGCCTGCCTCTTGGCTCATGTCCTGTAATGCAAAGTGACTGACACCCCCTGCTGTGTGGCTCCTTGGCCGGGCTGCACATGGAAATATGAAGGGATACAGCCCCAAGACACCTAAACCGGGAGAGCCTCCATGCCCAGGTGCCAGAGCGGGCATCCCCGGCACGCTCCTTCCTGGGGCAGGCCACACACAGCACCAGTGTGCTGTCCTGGGCCTGCCTTCCCAACGCTACGTGTCTAACGGGGCTGGGATGAGGCGCCACATTTGCCGAAGGAGCGCGGCTGTGCTCGACTGTGGCACGCAGCTGGTGACAGGAGGGAGCTCAGACCGAGCTCTTCTATTACACATACATAAAACACATCACAATAAACATTACTGTAACAGGTTAGCCCATATTTCTGCTTTCATTTGCTACTGGTTAGCTGTTTCCTAGCATGACGGACATAGGCTGACACAATGTCTGGCCAAGCTCAGGGTTGTTGCAGGGATCACCTCTAGTGGGAGGATGATGAGACCTGACAAGCTGACAGCTTTCCTTTGAAATTCTTTCAAGCAAGTTATCTGAAAAACCACCTTAAGGCTGGGAAGGCTACTGAAAACCATTGCTGAACGGGATAACGGTGAACATCACAAGCTATCCTAGCTGCCTTCACTGTGCCCCTTGCTCACCAGGCATCACCACCAAACACCTCCGTGCAACACCAGCTAGGGCAGACCCAGGGACAGTGGCCCTGTGGTGCACAGGGCAGGCACACTCAGGTACACCTGCCCTTTTCTCATCCTCTACAAGGGAAGCAAAACGGCAAATATTAGTGAGAACAGGCTCGGCTTGAATCTTCCTTGGAGACTGAGTCTTGTTGTGATGACAGGATGTTTGGGAAGTCTCACAAGGGGCTGAGCACCTCCTGTAGTGACTGCAGTTTGCACTGATTTCTTGTCCTTAACGTGACAGAGCAGCCTGGAACTCACTCTTTGCACCACTTTATCCCACAGTCTGTTTCACTGACATATTTTTGTGTTAATTCAGAGAAGAACATTCTGGCCGGAAGGGCATATTTTCCCATTCCCTGCCAGTTTACATCTTACTTTTTATACCACAGTCAAACTTTTGCTCCCAGACACACTTTGTACTGTTTGTGCCTATATCCTTTGGGTTACATATTCTTCTCCTAAAAGCCCACTCCATCATTTGTCATCCAATACTTTCCTTTTTTATTTTTCTTGCTTTTACAGATGTTTCTGATAAGAGATGGAAAGGATAAGAAGTCTGTAGATCTGACAGAAGACAATTGCTATTGCCTAACTCAATATATAGGTTTGTGTATATGCTTTCATCTATATGTATATATATGCACATGTATATACGTGTGTGTGTGTGTATTTTGTTTTTACAAGGCTTTTAAATGTCCTCTTAAACATTGACAATGCAAAACCACCAGCCCTGTGCAACTCTGGCAAGTTAAAAAGTGTAGGTTGGGCAGTTAGCACCAACCTTAATAACCAAAAATAACGGTCTGGGCCTGGCCCAACTATTTTCTCATCAGCATGCAGCATCAGAGCATAGGAGGAAGCAAATGAGAAGTGGGAGGATATAAAACAAACAGAGAAAAGGGAAAATGTCCATGTGCTGTGGCCTTCCCTGCTGCTCCTCAGAGCCCACCCGAAGCAATGCTGTTGTGGTGTGTGCAGGGCTGCAGAGGCCCATGGTAGCACGCATGCAGCTGGGCACATCTGGCCAGCACCTGCTGGTCAGCATCCATGATGTCAAGCGAGTCCTCTGCCATCGTTGCAGAGTGGTTTATGGCTTTGCTCTTCCCTGGTAATAGGTTCATGCCTCCAGCCAGAAACATGGCTGTCATTCTTTCATCTCGGCCTCACCGCTTGCTCCAGCCTTCAGCCACATATCCCTCCGTACCCAGCCAAACCAAGGTGATTGATTGGGTCAGTAACATTCAGCTAGAATTTGATACGAGTACTTTATCTGAAACATTAAACACCTTCCCATCCTACGTCCACTCTGTTCAAAGTAAAACATATTTATCTAGGTGTGTAATATCAGTCCACAGGCCTAGCTCTGGCATCAAAGGAGAAAACTTGGCTTTAGTCCTTCCAGCTATAATACAAGTTGTAAGTTCTGAAATGTGTGTTAATGCTATTTCTTGGACAAGTTATAGCCCCGAGTTACATATGGAGGTGTAAGAAAAAAAAAGAATTTATGTTTTCAGTTTGGCCTCTCTTATCCAAGCACATCTGTCCATTCCCTCTTTACTATTGACCATGTATTAGGAAAGATGCTCAGGACATAATTTCCTCCTATCATTAGTGCTCTCATTTCAATTATTTCTACTTTCCCAGTCTTACAAAAAAATGAAGTTTCAACAAGGTTGGAAGTCTACAGAGGTACCATGATTAAACTTCAGATAGAGGGGAGGAAAAACTAGATGAGCAGGCACATGTTTATGAGCTAGTCCATGTGTATGGCAGGAAAAAAGGTTAGAAAAGACTCTCCCCATGGACATCCTGAATGACATCCAAGAAGAGAGATACAGCTTTGGAAATACAGCTGTGCACACTGGAAGATGTGAGAGACTGGCAAAGTCAAATTGCTTCAGAAGCAAAAATTAACTGTGATTACTTGATGCAAGACATCACTCAAACCAATCAAATTGTTATTTTGGGAAATCATAAATTTGTATCCAGAGTCAGTTTGTCACTCATTAAAATCTTATAAGAATGATTAGGAAATGATCTTAATAAGTGAATGTTCTTCTCCTTTTCATTTAATAGCTTAAAATACAAGATGATATCATTTGGCTCTTTTATGATCCCTGACCACCAAATGGGTAATTATTTTTATTCTAGAGTTTGCTGTCCATCAGCAGAGTAAATCTTTACAACCTTCAGTCATGCCAGGTGTCGTGGGTCTCAAGTGAGCTGCTGAGCACCCAACCCACACTGAAGTTAAAAACTGTAGTGCAGTAGCTGGAATTGGGCCCAATTTCATTCTTTCTGGATAAGCAAGCCCAGCTAAAATGCCTTTCTGTGGATGAGGAAGATTCCCTCAGAGTGATACATCCCTAACTAATCGAAGCCAGCTCACTGCCTGCTTCCCAGAACTACGCCCCGAGAAATGCTGAAGTGACCATGAAGTAAGGAGAGCAAAACCAGTGTGGGAAACCTTAGGAAACAAATAAGAGAGGGGCAATTTAGAGCACCCTTGTGATTACTCTGCATTATAGGGTGAATGATTTGGCAGTTACGTGTAACAGATGGAAACTGGATACTTAAAGCCAACTCTATCAGTCTGTTTGGATCACTTGCAAAGCTATTCCTGCTAGGAAATCTCTTGCAGGAGGGACTTCACTGATCCTTTCAGGAGCTTTTCATGTGTGCTGCATATCTGCAGAATTGAACCGGGAATCTTCCTTTATTTTAGAGTACTTATTGAAAATTCACCCTTGTGAAAATATGCAAAATGGGCAGAGTCAATACTGAAGTATCACTTACATTGCATTTTGGAAGCAGGAGTTAAGCGTACCTGTATATATTTTTTTTGACTACACAAAGGTGTATTTGCTCACAAGTATATATCATATTTCTAAGTGACGTATTCCTTTCTCACCAAGAATTAAATGTATAAATGATGTGACACGAAAGAAGTACAGACCACTCTGTATCTTTAAAATTAACAGGTAGCCTACATTGGAGAGTACATAAACCAAATGTACCAGACACAAATTCCAGAACAAATTGTTTTGAAAATCTAACAATGCCAGGTGTAAGCTTCTATGACACGAATGCAGCAGTGAATACACTTTACCTTTAAATTTTACTTTTCCTTACGTGGAGCCACAGGCAATTGAAAAGCTGTTGAAATCTGTACTTCTTAGGACTTCTTTTCAATAGAATAACTACAGGGTACCCAAGGGATTCAAGTGCCCAACAGGTTAAGAGCATTTTTATTTAATACATTGTCCCGCTTTGCTGAAAGAGAATGGTGATCTCTTTAAGAGACCTTTTTGATTTGCTTTCAGCTCATCCCTGCTTCACAGCGCAATTCTCTATTTCTTTCTCTCCATATTTAGAAGGAAAATAAATGCCAGTGTGACACATTTTCAGAAAGTGACAACATAGTTTAGAAACTGTCAGTACCTAATGAAGCATTTCAGTTCTATTTTATAAGCTGTGATTATCATGATCATTTTACTGATACATATACGAATTTGACATCTGCAGCCCTTTAGCCTTTCAAATAATCTGGTCAGCAAAACCGCTAGTATGTAGGTCAATTTAACCATTTCTTTCTACTCTTTCATTCTTTTTTCTTTTTTTTCTTTTTAGTCTTGTGCTTTGCGTACATTTTGCCTCTTCTCTGCAGGAAACAGCACGGGGAAGCCTTAGCAGATACTCAGCAAGCTCAATTATAAGCCCAGCAGATTCCTATTACTCCCTGCGCGCCCTCGAGGCGACGCTTCACGTAAGTAACACCGACAGCAAGGCCAAGGACCCAGGAATGGAGGCGCAGGCCAGAGCTGCAGTCCCTGCTGCCGCTCAGCCCTCAACCCACTGGCTTCACAATAGCCTTTGCAGTGCTGACTCCAGAAAGGCAGGACTAGTAACGTGGCTAGGGGAACGGGCAGGGCCGCAGGCTGCAAAATCCTCCCATGGAAATGGCCCTCGGGCCACAGCTGCGCCGGGCCGGCCTGACAAGGTGCCCACACCTAGTTCGCGCCTCCCAGCATGTACTGAGATCACCAGCCAGGGACTCACCTTGGAAGGGACTCTCAGAGGCCTCATGTCCCAACCCCATGCACAAAATTGGTCCAGTTGGATCCATTCGCACTCGCATTTGTCCAGGCAAGGTCAGATTCTCGCAGATTTCCACAGCAGTGGCTGCACACTGTGGAGTATAATCAATTTCTATACATTGCTGCTGATAAATATATACAGTCTCAGCTGCGCAAGGAGTAAGGGAGGATGTGGCAACAGCTGCAGGTAGGCTTTCCTCTTGGAAAAAAATTAGTTTGGGAGATTTAACATTCAGATATATCAGCTCCCTTCACTGCTTTTGCTTTCCTTGGAAGAGAGCAGAGTTGGGCCCAAGTGTGACCCTATAAAGTAACTACAGCACTTAATGAAGTAGCTCAACATGTGCATCACTTTAAGCACACAAGCGGTCTTAGTGAAGCTAAGATGTCTCCAAAACAGAGGAGAGTTGGATTTAATTGGTTTCACAAGACAATTGTGCAGCCGGGAATGCAGCACACAAGGGGTCTTAGTGACAGTTTGCTTTCCTGCTCATTACCAAAATCCTCAAAATCCTGATCCGAAAGTGTCCACACACATTGATTACCACCAAAATGTTGCTGTTAGTCTCAAAGATAAGAAAGTCGCAGATGCTTCATTTGCGTAATGCTGCTATTTTCACTGGAAAACTAAAGGTTTTGAATTGAAAATGTACTATTGTTATATTGTTCCAGGCAGAAGATTTGTAACTAAATTTACAGTTTACTTTTCAAGCAATTTTCATAGCCTTAAAAGCTTTTTCTTTTGTGTGTGCATGTTTATGATATACAGCTTGGTTCTGCCATTGTACCACTCATTAAATATTATCTTTTGATGGAAATAGGCCTATTTTTTTTCCATTCAAAATCCAGGTGGCTACTCAGCACGCCAGACACAAAGAGAGTGCCCAAGGTGTTACATAACTCTGCACCCGAGTGCAGCAGCATAACGTCAGTGTCACACATTAGGATTTACAAGGTAAGTGGTTCACCATTTGGACACTTTTCCTGGATATTCTTGCTGCCTGCTGTCCAAGAAATGCCTGTGTAGGCTGCACAGTGCTGGTACTAGGTCTAACACTGCTAGTCCCCCAATCCGAGGGAAAGTTAGTGATTCATATAAATATATATGTGAGTGTGTGTATGTACACAGAACTACTCACACATATAAATATATATGCATGTGTGTACACAGAACTACTCACACATATGAAAAAGAAATAAATACCAAGTAGATTTTAGGAACAATTTATAGGTAACTGCTTCCTGCAACTGATTTGTGCCTCTTCCTGGAAACCACCCACAGATAGCCAAGCACTAAAGAAACCTTGAAAACTGTCATAGCAACATTTCAGATTACAGTTGGAAAGCCTGTGATTTGCAATATCGGTGCCTTGTTTCAAAACTGTCATCCAAAAATTCTAGTTTAACATCAAGCACCTGTTCAGCACTTTTCCGAATCAGGGCAAGTCTCAGTGACAGTCATTTGTCCATGCTGCTACTGCACTACCACTTTCTAATTTCTAGGATGTATCCTCAATAAAAATTGGCCAGTCAAATTACACTCTAATAATGAATTCCTAATGAATGATCTTGAAATTAAACATGCTCCCTCTCTCTCTCTCTCTCTTTCACGGGAAACTATAATATAATCTTCATAAAGCAGTACTCACAGATGGGAACTCTTTCCCCTTTTCAGTCTTCCTTGTAAACAGATTTTTCCTATAAGAAACAAGGAGCTGAAATACATTTCTGGAACAGTGAGCACAAACCTCGTGTCACATTTCAAGGATCTTGTTATAATTTGTTCAGCTACTGAACCAAGGAGATAACCACGTGTGGCCCACGTACAGCAACTCTGGTCAGAAGGTCCTCTGCATTATCAGCAGTTCATTGGCCCCCAAAACTTACTGCTACGTGCTGCCTCTCTAGGAGAGATGTACAATATTAGCTACCAACAGAGGGGCAGATTCTCAGCTGTGGTAGGGACAGAGCAATGATGCCCTTTTAAACAAGTTGGCGTTCTGATTCGAAAGCCTCCAAGCGAGTCTGTGGCGCAGGGGCGCAGTGCCAGAGCTTGCAAGCAGCAGAACAAATGGAGGAGAAAGAAGCTGCCTGCCTCTAATGCAGGAGATTCGAATATTGAGTGCTGCTTAAATTATACATGATACACGGCTGCTTCTTTGTCAAAATCTCCCGGGTGTCTCTTTCCCTACTTTTTAATCTTGGCAGAAGCAACATCGTGACTTTAACAAAGCTCTTATGAAGGAGCTCTGGACAGGTCCATGAGAAGCTGCCTCAGAAGGTCACAAACACTGAAAAACTCTGGTGGGTTTCTCCATCACATCTTGGTGGAACACATTTAAATGTGGTGAGCCCACTGTTTCTGTCTCTCCATATTTGCTGAACACTTCCAGAGAGAAATTATAAAGTGGGGATCCTGCCTCTCCTTTTTTCCCTCTTTCTCCCTTGCGCAAACCAAAACACAGACACACGCGCACACAAAGTCACAGCTTGTCAACAGCTTTAGCAAAGTAAAATACAAATGATAATTAGGTACACGTGACCCTAGAAAAGCAGCACATAAAGTAAAAGGTCATCTTTTTTCCAAATGACCTAATTAGAAAAGCCTGGAGTGTTGGCTACAATATAATGGTTTTACACAGCTTTTTAACACAGACATCCTGTTTTAAAACATGCACAATTTAGTTGTCCTCCAAAATATGAATTGGCATTTAATGCCAGCAAAATCAGGCCTCATAACACCACCTGCCTCGAGCAATCCGCAGCCCGCTAGCTCTATCAGCTGAGGGGTTTGGATTTACCCCCTGGAACAGCGCCGTGGAGCCCAGGGCCGGGATCTCCACCCATTCCCAGGAGAGCCTGGCAGGCAGCGCAAAGGGGCTCCTGCCTCGTCCTGCTGCTGCCCCATGCACCGTGTGGAGAAGGGACAGGCCAGAACTCCCACCCTCCGTCACCTCAAATGGACCCATAGCCAGGGCTGCAGCCAGGAAATGTGCTCAGTTTAGTTTCAGCCCCCTCTCTCCTGCTCTGTGCTCCTGTTTAACCCTAATATTTTGCTTTCTGCCAGTGCACACACATTCCATTTACTTCCATAAAGCTATTAATCCCAACTTATTTGCCGGGTACAAAGCTATATTTAGTTTATTGCTTTTCCCCTTAAATGCAACCCTGCAGGGTCCTCAGTTTAAAATTGCTTAATGGTGGAAGCTATTCCCAAGCCATAGGGCATGTCCCCACCATGGTGGGAATGCTGAGGACCACAGGATCTCCTTGGGACGGCGCTGACGGGAGGCTGTGAGCTTGATGCGGGGCTGGAGCAGCATAACTGGCTATGGGAAGTAAAGCCATATCAGGCCTTACAAGAAGCAGCCAAAACAGGTTCATGCAAATGCAGCTGGAAAGAAATCCTCGTTTTCACATGACAAGCACACTTAATTCTTTACAGCCATTGTAAAGGTAGGAGGAACATCCAAGTTTGTGCATCTGTATCCCACGGGGCTTAGAAGTTCTCCTCTTGCAGTGGTTTCATTGGGAATTGACGGCATTGCCCATTTCTCAGGCAGTCTCAGTGTCCCATAGGACTGAGCTGGATGAAATGGCATGGAAAAATAATATAAGCTCTTTGTGTGTAATGTGCTGCTTAACCATTTCTTCCAAAAGTACAAAAACATGTGATCTTCATTGAAAATTGTGTACAAGCCAAGTTTACAGCCTTACATTCAAACACTCTTTGAGAGTCTGGAATGAAAAAAAAGATATATTTATTTGGTAAATATATATATATATATATATTTCCCTGGCTTCATTGTTCTGATATGACAGAATTCAGTTGTTATTTAGTTGTTTTGTTTTTGGTTTGCTCTGGCTTTAGAAAAAATGTCAAATTTTAGCCTGAAAGTGAACTTTAGTATAAAACATACTGAAAATAAAGGTGGAAAAGTAAAAGGATCTCCTGAATCATAACAATAGTAGTGATGACAGTACAATAATATTGTGTTTCAATGATGGTTTCTTCAGGCTACTGCTTCTAGCAATGCTGGGTACCTCATCCATAGCGAGGCTGGGACACTCAGATATGCCAGGTGCTCACAGTACATAACGTGGAATGGAAACAGAAGCATCCACAAGATACCATATCATTTCTAGTATAAGTTATGGGAACAGTTCAGGTTAGAGAGTGCCATTCCACTAAAGCAAGGGAGTTACCTCTCTGAATAAGCACTGAACATGTAGCCATTAGCCTCAAGAAGCCTCTTCTTCTTCCCCCTCTTTCCCCATGTGCAAGCAGCAGCTCTCACCACGGCAGAATCAGGTCCCTTTAAAGCGTTCACACCTGCATGGGGCTGTCTGCTGATCCGGGGAGAAGCGGGTCACTAAGACAGAACTTGGTTTCAAAGACTGAAAGGTACTAATTTTACATGCCAGTAAATCCATCAGATCGCAAGGAGACTGAGGAAATGCTTTTATCTTTAAAATGACAGGCATTAATAATGTTACCAGAATTTTCTTATATATAACTTTAATAGTTTGAGGACTCTTAAATATCTGAACAATGTGAGAGCTTCTGAAATGTAAAAGACAGTGGCCCCTTCAGAGTAACTAGTATTGCCAGCATGGGTGTGGGAAGATGAAATATGTTCTCATGAAAAAGGGTTGGACAGAAAGAGAG
Organism: Nothura maculosa; assembly: GCA_032353885.1. Classification (NCBI taxonomy): domain Eukaryota; kingdom Metazoa; phylum Chordata; class Aves; order Tinamiformes; family Tinamidae; genus Nothura; species Nothura maculosa. The sequence continues at coordinate 2,023,508 of JAUBOD010000918.1, forward strand.
AAAAAGCCATAAGCATTTAAGGAGAGATATATTATGTAGATGCTTGTACCAACAGTATTTTAACTGTTTCTGACAGAGGAAAGACTAGTCCTGGGATGGGATGGCAGCTACTCATTCAGCCAGGGGACATTGGTGCTGAATTCCTCTGGCAAGGTGCACATTCACAGGCACATACACTCGTGAAGACCCAGTCTTTCCCAACCTGGAAAAGGTCTGTCTGCCTCACCAGCTTCTGAACCAACACCAGCAAAGTTACCTGCTGCACTGGTAGCAACAGCACTGTGTTTGTGCCACTCAATGTCAGCGAAACCATGGCATGTGGATTGCAACATGGCTAGTGCCATCCGGCTTGCCAAGTCAATGGAAAATTTATTCCTGACTGCAAAATGAGGCCAACAACCAAGCCACAAGTGCCAGGCTTCTTAAATGCTAAAGCACTGCTTATCATGTATTTCTGGTATGTACCTGCTTGGCCCATGTCAGCAAGGACATGACAAGAGGCCTGTCTCCCTTTGCTCAAGACACTGATGATCTCCTGGCATGGGGCCGAGCTGCATCTCAGCTGGATGGAGCTCAGACAAACGTGCCGTGGTCTGAAAGGAGACCAATCCCACCACAAAACTCCCACCTTGGCACATGAGGAAGATGCCTCACAGGCAGGACAGAGGACAGTGATGGTTGCTGATAATGCCTTGCAGATAATATTTGTTGGTTACGGCAGGTCCTAAGAAAGCCTTCAGCAGCCCATCTGAATCATTACGTTTTTGTTCTTTTCTTCCAAACCTGATGGCATTCAGGGGAGCAGTTGGGTAACGGAGCTCTGCAGGGAGTTAGTGTCACTGCTTTTCTGTCTTCCCACCTTACATAATCATCTATCTAATATAAGAACTATATTAGCTCTCTAATATAGGAGCTGAATCTTTGCCAAAGCATGGCAGAGCTCAGAGAGTGGGGAGGAGAGATCCCAGAAGCAGCAAACCACACAACGTCTTGGTTTTGCAGCGTGAATTAGTCACTCCTGCCACACACCTGCTTCTCTTTAAAAATCGATGAAAAAGAAAACCCTGGTAAAATGATACAGGTGAATGATGAGATTTATTTACTGAAGTTCCTGTAATCCGAACTTCTGTTCTTTAAGATACTTTTCATTAGTATCATGTTAGGAAAGCACACTGAGATTTTTATAACAGCAGCAGCGATTCATTGCTTTTGTTAAAGGTTATTGGAAAGTGTGCACAGAGCAGCTCCATAGAAAACCTACAGGATATCCCATTTGGTGCACATGATTCAAGCTCACTGCAGACTGTACAGTCACAGCTTCCCGTTTCTGCTGGAAATACTACAAGCTATTATATTTTTTATTAGCTATAATGTGCAGATATGGAAACTGAAGGATACACTGCTCCTTCCACTTCTCACTTCCAGTCGCCCACTCTCTGTTTCTTTCCCTTTCTCACACACACACGCTTCATTGATCTGAAGCCTACATTTATTTCCATCAGAGAACAGATTTGGTTGATCACAGAAGTTGCTCATTCCAAAGTGGAAAGATTTTTGCTTTGTTTGGCAGCGAGAAGCATTTTTACCAGGTCCAGGCTTTCAGTGCTGGTGTTTCATAAGCTGACTGCGTGGCTTCATGGGGGCGGTGGGAGCAGGGAAGGCAGCAGCCTGTTACTCCACTGCACGAGCAGCACTGTGACATGAGCCTCTCCTCATACCTACTGGCTTGCTGCCTCTGAACAGGTTTGCAAAGTCTTTTAATTTGCACAAATTCTGCCCGTGAAATAGTCAGTTTTCCTCATGGTCTGATTTTTACTGATTTACCCAAGCCAGAAAAGGGGCAGTGTGTGTTGCTCCTCTTTGAGGACACGCTGCAGGATTGCAGGCTGTGCCCAAGGGTCGAGCTCGGTTATGCCGACCAGCCAGAGCCGCTGGACCGCCTGTGGTCCCAACTCAAAACAGGCAAAGAGCAAGCACCAGCCGGGAAGCGCTAGACCCCAGCTCCTGGGCAGACACACGAGCAGACAAGGAGACAGCGCAAAGGTTATCGGCGCCCTGCAGGCAACAGCAGAGCCAGGACCTCATGATTCTGAAGCTGTCGCGGGGCTGTGTGTGAGGTGATTGCAGGCCAGGGAGGCAGAAGCGCAGCAAGCAGGCAAGCGCCTTCCCACCAGGGCCTGGGAGGGGGCACTTGGGAAGGAAATCACTCTCTTCTTGGTCTTTTCTTCGCCTAACCAATTCCAGTGGTTACACCCCTCGGTGGATAGGATGCAGACACCAGGATGGTTCCCACACACTACAAATGGAACAGACAGGGGTGTGCATTAAAATATAAACTGTGAGATTTCCTGAGAAAGAGCCACGTGGGTATTTTTTAATGTTCATAATAATATTTCTCTGAATTAGGATCATGGGGGCAATTTCTTGATCATATCTTTTGCAAAGTATGGCTCAGTCAGAAGCTCCTTCATCATTCAGCGGGAACTTGAGTCAATAGCTCAATGATGCCTAAAGCCAGGGATCTGCATGATCCTCATCATATTTAACTGGAGTTGGTAACAATTTACTGATTATCAGCAATGAGTTTCTGAAAAGCATTTTTCTTTAGATTAAGTTTGTTCCTTACCTCTCCTCAGAGGCAGAACTGAATATTCACGCATAGTTCAAAGCACTGCTAATTTGGCTTGGTGCTATTTCTTTTCAGGTAGACTTTCCACCCATCATTTTTATGGTACTTTTATAGCATCTGCTATGTATATAAAACCCTCATATAAAACCCTCACATGTTTGTTTAATTATTTGGAAGATTGATATTTTAAAGTTAAATACACTTTTTTTCTTCTAAATCAAACATTTATAAATTAAGAGCCATACACATAGCCTTATACATGCACCTACAATTTTGTGGTGGGAATCAGTTGCACATACTAATTTGTCATTTACTTTTTCAACATTCAACATTCATTTCAAAAACAGTCTTCAGAATTAAGCATCTGGCCAGTTATGAGTACAATTATCCAGTTTGCACAGATAATTGCAATATTACCATGTGAAAATTCATGGTTCAGCTCTGCTCTTTCAAAGTCACAGGCAAATTCCATGGAATTTATGGCTAAGGATGCAGACACAACTTACACTTTCATCACTGGATCAACCTTAGTTTCCAAAAGCAGGACCTCCATCATCTGACCTTACTGTTCTGCGAGTTGAGGATTGCAATTTAATGGTATCCAGGACTTTCTTTTAGTTTTGTAAAGCCACACCATCTCCACAAACATCATTATTTTTATTTCCAAAATGCTTAGGCCAGATAGCTATTGTGCTTCACATTGTACAAACAAAGTCACTTCCCCAGAGAATCTCTAATCTAAGTAAACCTTTGCTATTCAGGACTTTTTTTTTCACCTCCATCTCACTCAATCCCAAAATATCTAAAATATCTAAAAATAAGGATATAAATCTCTATTTAAGAGATGATGGCAGATCAATCTTTTCAGTGCTAAGAGCTAAATGCTGGGTTCAAGATACCTCTGACACCCTCCTTTAGTGCTGGCTACACTGCTGGATCTGAAGCTTCATGCTCTGCCAATAATATCTCTTGACAGAGACATTACATCTATACAGCATTCTGGGGTAAGTAGAAGCCCAGTGCGTCAGGTGGGACTGCAATCTCTGTTGCATCCCTCTGCAGACACTTCAGAAGTAATATCTGTGTTTATTCAAAGCCCATGGGTTAGATAATAGAATATAATATATCAGCCAATTTAATTTTACAGTCTTACCTAAAAAGTATCTTCAATTCACTTTACACATAAAAAGACCTGAGTCATAAAGAGATCAAGAAGTTTAGGGTTTGTTTCTTTTTATACAAGCAAAAGGATCAACCTGACAGACTGAACTTTATGAGAGGACATCCAAGTTAAATTCTCCGCTTTGCCAGAAATTCCTTGTGTATGCTTGGGAAGTTATTTCATTTCCCTCCAGCTCCGTTTCCCATATTTGAAAGTGGCATGAACTGTTTTCCTTTTTCTGTCCTGACTGTTTCTTCTTTGGTCTCTTACTGTTTCTAATGATCCTAGTACATTTGGGTGGCAACATCATAC
>JAUBOD010000918.1:2027710-2056031 GCA_032353885.1 Nothura maculosa
TTTCTGTCCTGACTGTTTCTTCTTTGGTCTCTTACTGTTTCTAATGATCCTAGTACATTTGGGTGGCAACATCATACCATAGGTTTCATACAATTCCCACTAGGGTGCTGTGAGATGGATTGGGTCTGATGGGACTATCTCACGGTCATAAAGGAACTCTCTCGGAATTAAAGGCTTTCTGAGAAAAGAAAGTATTATCCTTTTATGTACATATAACCTTGTCAAGTCTTCTGTCAAGCCAAACAAATTCTCTATATCTCGGTTCACTGTACAAAATATATATATATATAGATCTCATAAAGGGAATATCAGTATTAATCCACAATACTCATGAAACTGTCTACTAATGGTAGCAAGAGCCTATTTTTCTCATTTCCCTATTCTTTAATTATAAGATCACTGTTGCTTCCTCTGTGAAACTTAAATCTGGCACTATCTACGGTAGAGTTTCCATGTTTGTGGTCTCCAACTGAAAAATATAAAGCCAATAAATTTTGAAGTGGAAAGAAAGGAATTACTCTTCAGATATTATGAAGCACTAAAGGAAAAGGGAGATGGATTCACATTAATAAGTGCGAGTTCATGCAGAGGTTTTCTCTTTAAATTTTCCTCAAAAAAATGTTACTCTGCACAATGAATTGTACTAGCAGGTATTCTCTAACTGTAGCAACTACTGTAAGAAACTATAAAAATGATGGGTTAACAATCTAGATTAAAAAATAGTAACAAGCCAAATAACAGTGATTTGATCTTTCACGTGAATATTCTGTGTCTGTGATGAGAAATAACATTAATGATGAGAGGATATAACTGTCAAGAAATCCTGGGAAAGAAACTTAATGGAAAGGAAAATATTATTCAGATCCCAATGCTGGTAATAAGTAAATTATTACCAACTCTGATAAAATTGGACAATTAATATGCAAAAGTGCCATAAAAGCATGTAATCTCTAGCATGCAATATGAGCTGCTGCTTAATAATGGAGGACCTGGTTTAGTCTAAAACTTTTATAAACAACATCTTTTTATATTGCCCTTTATGTCTGGAAAATTATCCCGTTTTTCTTGAGATCTTTTCTTAGGGTGTTAATAACAGAGTAGAGAGTTTTTGAAAAGGCTTTTCAAAGATAATCTTCTCAATTTTTAAGGAGTGACTGCACTTCTCATTTGATAGCAGCAATTTTATTTTTAAAGGCACATAAGTTGCCCTCGACTGTAATGAGGTATACTAAGGATGTAAATGCCATAGAAGCACCCATCTACACGCGGGTTTATGGGGCATGCGAAGGTGAGGCCCTGCCCATCTCTGGCTATTCGAGGGTGCTTCTGCTGTTAGGCAGCTACAGCTCAAGCTGCATATCAGGGGTAACAGAGAGGCCGGGGGGCAGCCCCTGGCAGAGCTGGTGCAGATCCAGGTGCAGACACAGGGGCTCAAGGCCTGGCCTGCGCTACAGAGCAGCACCCATGGAGGGTCTCAGTGTGTCCCTTCTTTATGCCCCTACTTAAGGGAGGCTTCAAAAATGTCCAGGGGCCTCTAACCCCTGCCCCAGGTGCGACTTTCCTTCACAGGGCTGGCCCCAATGATAAACAGGAACCCCTGGGGCCTAGCGGGTAGGTGGAGCACGCAGGATTAGCCATAAACACAGCATGGTGAATTCCAGAAACATTTGATTGCACAGGGTTACCTAGAGAGTCCCAAATGGGTTGTATCGGGATGAGGACATCAGGCATTAGCTCGCTATTCAGGAAGGAGGACTTTTCTATCTAGGAGATGCTTCCAGAACTGCAGTCAGCGGAAACTAAATGGTGAATGAGAAGAAGCCAGTGGAGAAGTGATGTCCTGTTCCCAAAGGATGTCGTTCGGGTCTGTTCAATTTGCTTTTCCTCTCCGAATGCGACTCAGCTAATAAAGCATTATATAGCGCAGTCAGATGCCTGTGGTAACAGTGGATCTTTCTTTTTGTATGACATTTTTTTTCAAAGTCAGCTTTATGTATATGATTCCGGCCTGCCAAATATCTGCCCCATTTGAAATCTATATCTAGCCTGAAACATTGTGTTTTGCCCTCTGGTTGACCGTCTGCACCAGTGAAAGACACCCTTGTGAAGAAGTGCCCCTTTGCTCTTGTGGTTACCAATACTGTTCCACAGAGTTTCCAAGGGTGATGCTATTATATTGCTCCAGCCACTGTATGCACCCTATTGAGTAATTTACTGGCCGGGATCCTAACAGAGGAAAGGCCTGTCTAGAATCCGGCTGAATTTTAAAAGGTAGGAACATTGCACTTCATAACAGGCAGCCATTAATTATAACCAACAATATAATTCTTATGGAATTATGTTTTACATCTGCATGAAATGCCCAAGCATAATAATAAGAAAAAAGGAAGAGAAGCAAGGGAATTAACCTCTTGTTTGCCATGCTTCCTGGAGCATAATTATAGAAGGCTGCAAAGAACGTGACCCCAGAGCTTGCCAACGTTATAATTAGCATTCCTCATACTGAAGCCTATTGTCTGCAGGACAGTTTTGTCTCTCCTCTGTTCTAACTTGTGCAAAATTACACCCCTAAATGGGAGTTCATGGCCCTTCCTCAAAGCCAGCCTTTTGTTTTCAGCATAGTACCGAAATCAATGGACTGGCAGGATGTGCAGCATACTCCCACAGGGTCAGCTTGATGCTCATTCACGAGATACATACGGTGCATTGTGAGGATCTATATGAGATAACAGTGATTTTCCACTTTTTAAATGCAGCCACATGAGATTAGAGTATTTGGTAGAAAAAATGCTGCCAATTCTTTTTGTCATCCTATTAATGGTGAGTAGCAAAATCCGTTCATCTTGCTTGCATTTTGAGCAGGTTGGAAAACCTGTTCAAAATCTTCCTGTTTCTCATGTATAAATGAAGCTGTGCATTGTACCTCATTAAAACAAACTAAGGTACCTCATTAACACCAGCCAAGAAGTAGTCTGAATGTCAGAATTCGAAGGCTATATAATTCTGACACAAAAACTTTTACTGAGGGAAATCTCTGTTTAATTAAGAAGATACTGACAGGTTTTAGCAAAAGATTAGCAATCCAAAGTTCAGAATTTTGTCTAGACTGAGGTCTGGTGAAATATCGTGATCCTCACTTCAGTCTGTTTTTCGTGAAAATTTATGTCTATATTAATGAGGGGGGCATGGGGCTGTTTGTCTGCATTGATGTCTGTTTTAATGAGGAGGGCAGGGACAAAACAGATCCGCACAGGTGAAAATGTAACTGTGGGGCAAGATTTCCTAATTTTGGTACCTAAATAAACAGTCTACAGGAAAAGCAACATAAAGCTATGATTGAGTTCATGTGAAGGAACCCAGAAAGCATTTCAGACAGATTCACTGTTTGGAAAGCTGTTCTCTCATGGGACCGCAATTGCCATGCTGGCTGATCGGCACTGGTGAAAAACAAAACAAAAAAATCCAAGCGTTTATGTAAGAACCTAACAGAAATTTAGGACCATAAATCAAAATTCATGTTATTTTTGCAAGACCTTCCCTTTGATATTCACAAAGACATTATACGTAACAATTTAATCAAAATCCCATCTCTTTCTCATGTCTTGTATTTCTATTTCTCCTGCAATTGTGCTATAAGAAAACAAAAAATACGCTCTCATCACTCCCTCTCATTTTATAAATTCCCAAGCTTTCTCAGTTGTAGGATTACTGCAGTTGAGACAAGAGCAATGCACTAAATCTGTGGCAGGACAGTTGCTGCCTAGCCACATCGGCTGGGGTTACACAGAGCAGTCTATGACTTCAGAGTCCATTTGCCTTGGCTGCCTAGAATAGAAAAATCCAAGCCTAGCCCAGCATGAGTATTTGTTCTGAATGCACTTTTTGTCCTTAGGAAGATTAAAGAACTGGCACCAATGGGAAGTGGAGTCTATCATTCCCTATTCCAGGAGTGCACACAGACGGGGTGTCAGGGCTCTGGAGCGTGCCAAAGCCACGCAGGATTTCCCTGTAACTCCGGCGTCGGACACACTGCGCTGCAGTCAGCATCGCTGCTACTGACAGGGAGAGGAGGGCACTTTGCTGGGGATGGAAAGCAGCACCCGACTGTTAAAGCTTCTCTCTGACAGGGTGCGTTTTGACTCACCGCCCGTCTTACTCATAACCGGAGCGGTGCGGAAGACTTGCAGTAAATAATTAAAATAACAGATTTAGCTTTTTTCCTCCTTCACGGGCAAATTGTGATTTTTTTCAAGGGGACTTGTATTCAAATTTAGCAAATGCGCTCTGGACAGTTGTTTGGTTTGATTTACATCATGGCTGAACACAGAGAGCTCTACAGGCACATTAGATAACCAACCTCTAAAACGTGATCAGCGCTGTTTAACTGCATCCAACTAACCTGGAGTTTTGGCCTTATTTCCTAAATGAAGGGTCAGGAACAAGTTGTACAACTTTCTTCCAGTTTCTTCCTTTATGAGACTGTTGTGTTACTAATTTTTGTAACTCCATGAGGCACAGCAAAATCAATTTTATTTTGGTTTTGCTCTGAAGACTGAAACTACTCTATGAGCTCTAAATTTTTACTTGTCATTATTGCAATAAGTAATTTATTCTTAGTGTTTTTTTGTTTTCCAGAATGTGGAAGAATCAGGGGCAAACAGCATATCATCAATGGCATTAGACAAAAATAGTCATTAATGTGTTTGTTAAAAAAACACCCTGCTCGACCAGTTGAACCAATGCTTTGAAATAAAGCAACCTCAAAAGAAAATCTCAATTTCTTCTGGATTTGGAATCCCAGATTTTTCTGAACGCTTTCTCTTATTTTCTGTTGTACTTTCATACAGTTAGACTTGTTATAGCCCTATATTAATGATAAGAAACTAGGAATATTGCGTGCTCTTTATAATTTGATAATTTTATAATAAAAATATGAATAGTCTTAGATGACGAGAATTTTCAGCTATTGTATCCAGGGGCTTTTGAGTCACATAGCTATCCCCTCCCAAATTTCCTCCTTTTATACAGACATATTCAGAGAAAACAACTGAAATTAAGTTTGTTTCCATTATTCAGTGCCAACTGAAAAAAAAGTCCTTGGAAAAAATAAAAAAGTGACCTGGTTTTTAGCATCTGAAGTTCCCAGTCCAGTGCAGAAGTTAAATGTCTTTGCTTTTCCACTGTGCAATGCAGAGAATGTGGTGGGAACAGAAGAGCGAGGCAACTCAGCTGGAAAATATCTCAGATAGATGAAATATTTGTCAAGCAGTTTTCTCATGTGAATATGCCTCTAGTTGGTATATGCCAGTCACTAGAGCATGGCATGTGTTTTATCTTCTGTCCTGAGGATTTATTTTAAAAGAAAAACTGCTGTGTAAGGCAGCAGAACTATGGAGACAACAAAGCAACGCAAGTTTAACAAGAGCTCTCCCTTTCATGAGGCTAACAGCAAAAAGAGGAAAGTTTTAATATCCTCAAAGGTCCTTTTTTTTCCAGATAAGAATTTTATAACAAAGGAACCTTAAGGCAGGTTCACTTTCTTCTTCTCTGTTAGACTTGCATTCGTTATTGCCAACAAGGCATCATTTTGCATTTGTTAAAGATGCAAACATCAAATATGATAGCGCTGAATTTGAAATGAATAACAACTATAATATTAAAAAACATGTTTTCCCCAGATGTGCTGATGTCTCAATAGAATCTTTATGCAGAAAAGGAAACAAGGCACATATAAGTGTTTATCAGCTTTGCAGCTAACAAAACCAATGTCCTGAACAAAGACAGCAACATATCCAGTGGGTGTTATCTGATCAAAAACATTCCACATGTACAAATCAAAGCTAGGGGGAAAAAGAGCCACATAAAGATGAGATAACTAAGAAAGCAGCCACATTAGGAATGGGTCCCCTATTTAAACAGCCAGGCTTAAAAAAAAAGGCAAAATGAAAGCTAAGTGAATACCCTTCGGGGTTCATGTTCTCACAAATGGGTCTCTGAATTGGATAAAGATATATAATGATTCTGTTTTCCAGCATGATGTGGACACTAGTCTCTCTGCAGGGCATATCTAAAGGTGAGTATGGACAAAAAGAAAAAAATAAAATAAAAAAGAAAGAGAGAGGGAGAGAGTTAAGCCAGGAAAAGCCCGTAGGCAGCAACTGGATTCAGAGAACAAGAACTTTATACCACGAAAGGAGAGCGAGCTGTGGAGGGCTGATGTGAAATAACTGCACCATCATAAGTCACTGCTTAGCCTAGTAAGTAAAACCAGTATTTCTGTCTCCTGCATGATGTAGCAAAGCCCTGTAAGACAGAGGGGACTTTGCCATGTGCCAGCAAATTCCTGTGGGCGGTGTGCCCAAGTTATTGGGGTTGCCAGGGATATGACCCTGGGGATTGGCCCCCAAACCAGGTGAGCAGCCTCATCCGAGTCTGAGGTGAGTAGCAGCTACTTGCTGCTTGCCCATGGTGGGCAATAAATAGTCCAACCAGCACTGAAACCGAAGCAGCTGACTCATTCCAGCATCATCTGTGACGGGCTTTCAGGTCTGAGGCGTGAATTCCTCATGCACATTTTCCCACGGTGGAGACACATGTGAGCTCTGTCCCCTATAGGGTCTAAGGGGTTCAGTAAGACACCACATTATGTTACGGTCCCCCCACTGCCCTGGGGGGGGGACCCATAGGGGACCTATTGAGATGGTCTGTTATCTATGTCCACAAAATACGGACGTATTTAACAGCCTCGGATACCATGATTTGGTTGGAAGGGGCTAATAGGTTGAGTATGAAGATACTTGCACATATGCATCAAAGCAACTAGAGCATGAGGTTTCATTTCTTAGACTCTCATGTTAAAAACCATTACAGAAATTTTAAAATTATAACATTTGAAAAAAAAAAAAACAGTTATTTTGATTGCATATCCATTTTTGAGCTTCACATTTTCAGGGCTTTCTCTTCAATTAGGGCCCTGAAAATAGTTTGCAAAGAAAAACAAATTGCTAATGAATTTACAGACAACAAAAAACTGCTGTTATCTTATGAATCCTGAGGTCAGGGTTTTTAAAAGCAACAGTTTTAACATTTGAAGATATATTTAAAATAAAAAATAGCATCAGTGTTGGCGACATCAAAATAGTTCCTCCATTTCACTCACCAAAGGAATCTTTCTGGAGTCCTTTCTAAAAAAAAAGAAAACATGCTTAAAGGATGAAGTGGGCAAATCAACAATATGGGAGATGAAATGAGCCCTAAGGAAATCGTATGTAGTCTGGTTTAACCGACTCTTTTGCATGATTATTTTTATTCTAATGCAGATGTTTTTAGAACATCAATGAATTCCTACCAATGACAAAATTTGCCCCCAAACTCTAAAGAATTTGCCTTTTTCCATTGTAGAATATCACTTTCTGTTCTGCTTTAGAAAAACAAAAAATAGGAATCTGTCAATACATTTAAGGGGAGGAGATTCAAAAATGCTGTAACTCAATCAAACATGCACGGACCACGGGAAGGCTTGGATCAGCCACAGGCAACATCTTAAGTGTAATAGGAATGAATTACTCTGGGAAAAAATACCGATTGTTATTTATCCGTATGCAGTTTTGAGGTGTCATATCCCCTAACAACCAGCCACAGAAAATAAACTCTTTTTCTCCAAATAGTGCAAGAAACCCATAGTGTGGAAAACTGTAAAGGACTGAGTGGTTTGTATGCCCACTGCACAGGTCAATATACGTCTGAAAACGTCTCTGCCAGTGTGTAGCCTTTCCCTGACGATGCAACCAGCATCCTGCAGGGAAGCAGCCTGCACTTTGAGCTGCTCTATGGATGCTGGGAATTGTTGGAGAGAGATGAACCCAACATGGAAAAACGTTGACCTCTCCCCGGAGCCACCCCCATCACATCCCTTCTCTGGGGTGGCTGTTCTGGCCATCAGCCTTCTAAAAACAGGCACCGTGCTGAAGGAAATGTTTGTCCGGTCCCTCAGGAGGCACCACTGGTTGGGATGCTGAAGGTCACCACTAAGTCAGGAGGAATCTGCTGCCCATAGCTCTCGCTAGACAAGCACCCAAGTCTTATCAAATTGACGGGGATTTTTTTGGTAAGGAAGAAGTAATTCTGAAATGTTGATTCAGATCAGAACCCATCTAGCGTGCTGTGGGTAACAGGGCTGTGCAAGCAACGTCAGCCATGCAGGCAGACTTGTTCTGGTGGTAAGAAAGTATAGTCAAGTCAGCACGGCAGCAAAAAAGAGGGGAAAGCTGGGAAGCTGTAACTGGGAAGAACATTTCCTGTATAACAGGGTGAGGATGGCAGCAACAGACAGACACATATGGGAGTAAAATCCAAAAGGGTCCACGTTTTCTTAATTCTTCAGGTAACAGTGCTAAAGCTTGAGCTTTTCAGTGTCCCCAGTATGCTTCCTCTGCTCATCTATTTTTATTCTAATTTTTCCAAAAATATCCATTATTTTTTTCCTGTGGTGGGAAACCCCAGTAGTTGCCTGCAAACGCTGCCTGCTCGAATCCGCAGTCTCCCTTTTCCTCAGATAAGGCAGTTATCCGAGTAGGCTGTTCTGCACTGCCGTTCTTTAGCACAAACTGCTCTGCTTCGCTCGCTGCCCATGGTGCTCGGCAGTCTCAGTGCTTTCTGATTCTGCACTGCAGACCCTCCGGAAGCCGAGGACTAGTATCTTTTTCAAAAATCCTGCCCATGACAGCTGCCTTTTCAGTTCACTCTAGTATAAAATTTAGTTCACTCTGGACAAAAGTTCCTCAAGTTTTATTTTACGGTAAGATTTGAAAAAATGATGTGTTTCCACTCCATTTTGTACACGCCTTTGTTCCTTTGTATTACATGAAGCACAAGTACCTTAGCATTTAAAAGAGAGTTTCCAGAGGGCTGTATTACGCCGAGGGGGTGTTTAGCAGAGAGCTGCATCACCTTGGCACAGCAAGGGCCGCCTGCACCAGCCATCCCCAGGCCTCAGCAGCCTAAGGCCTCGTTTTCCGTCCTGCACAGCCTTGCCAAATACAGTTTTATACATCTTGTCGCTACAAAGTAGGTGCCGCTTTCTTGTTCTTGCCAGAGACGTCCGAGGAATTGTGGGTTTTCATCTGATAATCAGTGCCATTACCTTTCATAAAAGAACAAAGAGGGGGAAACCAACTTTCAGTAAATGAGAAATCTGAAGGAAGTCATGTAATTGGCATCTCTCAGCTCTTAGAGACAGCTCTTACCTCCTTTTACAGGTCCTCCCACAGCTGCAGCCCTAGCCGACTCCTGTGTAACTTGGCTTGGAGTCAGGGCTGTGATACTCAATAGCTTTGAATCACTGCTGATGACTGAGATAAGGCAAACTGCACGAAATGCCTGGTATTAAAGACAGAACTTCTTTGCCTATGAGCATGTCAAATACTGCTGATGCACCTGTTTTATGTTCACAGTCAAAAAGGAAGTGGCCAGCTTTAAAAGAGAAGCAGCATTTTCAATTTCTGAAAATAGCCCCGATACAGAACTGCTTAACAAGACTATGTTACTAAATAAATGCATGTTGGAAATGTGCTTGGGCATGTCTTCATCGTCGCTGTATACAAATATTATATGTGATGTTCTCAGTGTACAGATTTCATTTTCACTGTTCTGGGGCGCTTTTTATCTCCATTTGTGCCTTGCAGGGCTAAGGTGCTGCTCAGTAACAACACATCAAGATTTGTATGAAGCTCTGAAAGCCTGCACTAAAACCTATGACATGCAATGGCTTGGCTGTTTTTTTTTCCTTGCTTTTCGCTGTACTTCTCACACTGCTATAACCGAGATCGCTAGAGATTTTAGCGTACACAAGTCAACATCCTCTGGCATACAGATTTGTTAAATTTGAAAATGATTTTCTAGGCAGCAGATTAATTTCCTAAGTACCCAACAGGAACGCTGGCTAAAACGGCACTGCAGGCAGGGAAATTATACCAGGTCAGAAACTTGCAGGAACGTTACAGAGAAGAGGAAAATGTTGGTCATTGGTAAAAGAAACCTCCATTAAAACATAAAAGCGTACAATATCCTAGGATGCTAGGGACTAGGAAAAAAGCATTTGGCATATGACATATCTGCTCTCCTTTGCTGGCTGAATCCAGCTAGATGGTATACAAAAGTGTCTTATAATGAAGTGAACAAAGATTTTCCACACCTACTAGGGTGGTAACCCTGGAGCTATCAAAGAAAAAAAAGAATCTCTTAGAAACCACAGAACACTTGTTAGTACTTTAAAAGATTGTACAAGCCAGCAGAAAAGGTTTTTATGTTGGCTAGTTGAAAGAGACAAGAGAACTTACTAAGACGTATGGTGTGATATTTTTTTTTCCCCTTTCAGTTTGACCATAAGTCTCCCCGAGCAAAGCAAAATCTTTGCAACCTGGGTGCTTGGCTATGGGGGGGAAAAAGGAGCATGAAATGTGTGGCTCTTGTACATGAAAAGAAATCTTGATTCACTCCCACACACATATAAAATATCTATGCTATACGGTAGTACATAAGGCAAGCACACTTTTTTTTTTATCTATAGGGAAATACAGATCTATAAGGTAAATGTGGTAATTCCACTGCCTTATAAAGTAAAATAGCCTTGGAGCCTGATTACTGCGGCGGGTGGATTGCTTGGTATGGAGCTTTTGAGTTTAGTAGGCAGCCAGGTCTCTGAGCCTCCGCATGGAACATGGGAATTGGGCAAGGGAGTGATTTTGCAGGGGAAAGGACAAATCCCCAGGGACAGCACTTGAATCATTAGAGCTGTTGATCCAACGAGCTGCTCACAGGGTAATGTCAGCGCTGGGAAACTCAGCGGAGGGAAGGGCTGCCCCCAGTGCCGCTCTCTTCCGCAGCCAGAGAGTTCTGCTGAGGAGCTGAGGAGTGAAGCTGCTTCTGCTCAATGGCTTAACAAGCGGTGTTGCGAGCCACCGCCTCCGAGAATGTCATTTTTCCCTTTGAGTTAAAATCCCATCCAATTTGATATGTTAATAAACATTCAGTCCACATATGGAATTTAAAAGCAAGAATCTGCTTTCAAAAACACACATAGCATCTGGACGTGCTGCATATAGAAAATCAAATAAATAGCTTTGGAGAAAATGTTTAATTTAGAGCAGAGATATCTCTAGTGTTCAGAGCATCAGGACCAGCGCAGGACCATCTCCGCTTCAGAATGTGTCCTGTGAGGAGTCTTCTAGCAGTCGGGGGCCAAGACTGGGATTGATTCCTGTTAAGTACATGGATACTTAGATAACATTCCCTATCTATGCATTTATTTCTCTCTAGGTACATGCCTATGTTGTGCCACTCAGCAAGCCAGAAGGTATCTGGAAATGCCCTTTGGAAGTGTCTGGCACCTTGGAGTGCTTCATTGTTCCAACAAACCACAGTTCATGTAGCCAACAGCATGCATTTGTCCTAAGATTTTTAACTAAAAAGAGAAAATGACATCATTAAAGATCTCTGGATCTCTGAAGAGCTGGATGCAGCTCTTCAGCATATTGTTCAGTGGACGGTGTTTCTCTAGAAGGCGTTAGCGTGAACAGTCGTCAGTGACGCAAGGCGAGGAAGGCTGCAGGGAGATTCTCCCACCTGTGTCCTCCAACGTACACCCTCAGTTTCAATTTCTGGTGCTGAGCAGTATCCTTTTCTTGGTCCTGCAATCTACCTGCATTGTAATAGCTAGACATCAACTATTCTCTGCATACAGACAACTCGAATCATAATCTGAAAGTCCTCACAAGGCTTTGAACGTAGCTTTTGTTAGCATGGACAAGAAGCAATATATTTAATATGGAAATTTTAATGATATTTGAAGACTTTGATTCCTGGATGCTTTCGAGCCTTCTGTAGAAAACGCTGAGGTGTGAGAAGAAATGCAAGCCGGGCATTCAGGCAGCCTAATCGCCCACCAGTAGCATTTCCTTCTGGAGCCTTAAGGAAATCACACAAGGATCACTGCTTGTTATAAATCAGCCATGAGAAAGCAGCAGAACTAAGCTGACCTACGTAATCTGTGGATCCCCCTCACAGTTTGCCAGATCCCAATGGTCTTGAGATTCTGGGGATGCTCTGATGCTCACTCAAATCCATCTTTCTCCCTCAATTTTCATGCTAAGATGTGAAGCTGATCAGCACTACTATCTCCACTCCTCACAGTTCTTTTTCAAGACATTTTTCTTTCAAAAAACAAGTCATTTTTATGGAAGTCCAAAATTTTTGTAAAATATATAGAGAGCACGTTTTCATAGTTAAAATAGAATGAAAATAAAACTGAATATGCTGTCACTTTACAAAAGCAGCAAACATGGAAATATAAAATGACTACTTGAGCTTTTAATATGAAAGGTTACAAAAACATGAAAAGTTTATATCTTTTCTGAGAAGTGTGAGCTCCTCAGACCCTCGCGAGGCTACTGAGTGTTATATAATTTACCCAAAGCCGTGGCCAGCGCAGCGTATTATGAGGATTGGCCGCGTTTCTTTGCGAGTGCTTTGCAGTTGGTGTGGATCACAGTGACGCCTTCCTCTGCTATTGCTCCACATGCCCGTGCTGGGTGTTGAATTATTCACTGGCCAGTATCAGAGTTACCAAAGCCTTTTGGAAGAAATAAGAGTGGGGACTTGGTGGGGCTGGTGCAGAGGGCGGCAAGGTACAAGCTTTGCTGCAAAAACACGCCAGGGGACACTTGCAGACTCTCATGGTAAGCAATCCCAGCTATTACATGGCAGAATAATCTCTAATAAAGATGAGAGTTGCCTAATAGCAATGCTGAGCACAGTGAAAGGAAAAGCAGAGCAGCTAAGCTGCCTGCCTGCCTCAGATTTTCAACGAGCTGCATTATTTTTTGGTACATCCACTTAACAAAATTCCTCACAGGGAGCAAGTTTAATCCTCCCCGGACCTTTGGAGCTGTGAGTGTCGAGGCGCTGCTGCAGAGCACTCCTGTGGGCCCACTCGCTCCTTCAGTCCGCACCATTTCTTTTGCACCCCCTCTGCAGTGAGGGAATTAGCAGGGTCAGGGGAGGTAGTGTGAGACACGAGGATCAAGCACACATGACAGCCTTGGGGGGGACAGTTTACACGCGCAAAACGAAGTGTTTCCAAACCCATGAGCCATGGGAGCTGAAGTTGCTACGCTCAAGCCCACATCTGTAGTTGTGCTACCTTAATGGCACGGCGGCCCATGAACCAGGGCGATGCTTCATTTGCCTTCCAAGGCCAAAGCTTGACTTCAAACAGTACCGACCCAGCGCAGAACCCGATAGAGCATTTTCCTGAGTCAGGTCCCCGCAGCACCAATGGTTTGGGTCAGTCTGAGCATGAATGCATTGAGCAGCCCATCCTAGCAGGCCAGACTGCAGCGCTGTGGGTGACCCCGCTATGCAGGGCCTGCAGTACGACCAGCCCCATGGCAGCCTGCAGCATGACCAGCCCCACTGCCACCATGAGCCACAGGCGAGTGGCCGCATCCAACGTGCCTGGAAGCTTTGGACTAAAGAAAGAGCTTCCCGAGAGCCCAATTGTGCTGAGTATGACAAGGTACAAGGGCAGCAGGAGTAGGTGTTCACCTGTCAGTCTGCTGCACAGAAGACAAGCGCCTATCTCTGCTCTCCCATGCACTGACTTTAAAAAAAAAAAAAAAAAAGAAAAAACACACACACACGAAAAAACAACATCTTTGCTACAGAGACATTTTTAACAAGTATTCCAGAAAGAGCACCAGCTATCAAAAAGGCTGCCAGGACCAGAAGGAGCCATCAATCGAACAAGTTTACATTTCAAAGTTTTTTGAGAACAGTGAAAATGTCTTTACCCTTCTTGATGGAAAAACTGCAGTGCTATAGGAAGGCAGCTATTTGCTGCTTCCCACTGAAACCCGCTTCTCTGAAGTGGCCCTTTAACCCTGGGAAGGGTGCTAGAATATATAGACATATCTATATATTAAGCAGCTCTCTGGAGAGCTCTGCTCCGAGCCGTTTTACGAGCGTGAAGTCGGTCTGCTATCTCTTCCCTTTGTATGTGCCATTGTTCAGCTCCTGAGCTGCTCCACAATGTTTGAGAAGAACTGGTTAATTTTTTAAAGCCCTTGCCTGATAGTATTTAAGAGCCTGCAGAATGCATCTGTCTAATTTTGACATTTATCAGATAATTCAGTCAGGTTCCCTCATGTGACCCAGCTTTGTTCCCCAGAAAAGAACCTCCTGCAAACAAAAGGCTGTAGTATATTGTATAGTTTTGCTGCTCCCAGATGTTTCAGAATTAAACTATGAAACCTTGCTGGCCCTGTGAAAAATCGAAGAGTGCAAAAAAAAAAAAAAATAGGAGGGAGAGGAGCGACTCTTAACAAGCTGCGCTTTCTGTTCCTGTGCTCCTTATTTCATCTCTGTGCTTGATTTTTCTGAGTCATTTGAAAATGATTAGGCAGCTCAAATAATTGTTTCCTGGGTCTATTAGTGGCACTATAATTGTCATGTTTAGAGCTAAAGTTGGTAAAGATTGTAGTTTGCTCTGGAATATTCCAACTTCAGATATACAACAGCTCGCTGATAAATATTTTGAAACTTTTATTGCTGGTTTCCCTCCCCATTTTCCCTTTGTTTCCTTCACAGGACCCCGTGTGGATTCAGCCTGACACTGTTCCTCGTTACCTGAAGGCACTGCCTGAACTCGGCACACAGAGGTTGCACTGCAGCCGTTGGCCAGCGTCTCACAGCCACCACCACACGCTGGCTCTTGCACACCCGTCTCCTCGGGCTGCCAGGGTGGGTGACAGACCTTCACTTTTCCCCCCTTTGCATACGGAACAAACAAACACCATCCACCATGCCATGCAATTTATGGGAGTAGAGTCCTATCCTCCGCCTGACTTATTGAAATAAATGATAGTCGGTATAATTTATTGAGGGGGGGTAAGTTATCAGTTACCATGCCAACGTTCTTTGTAAATACCATTGGTTCTCAATGAACTCCTCCTGACCTCCCGCTCTGAGGTTGCTGCTGTGTGATGTACATAATTCTCCCAACACCGATCCATTACTTCTGCTCAGTGTTGGGGGTCAAGCCTGTAGTGTAAAGTCAAAGATAATTAGCAGCCCTATCAATAACCAGCTGCAGGGCTGCAGCCCAAATGATAGAGCAGGAAAAAAAAAAAAAGCCAAGGAAAAAAAAATGAATAAAAAGTGGAGGAACATGCGTGTAATATTCTATAGTTTGAGCAGCTGCTGTGGACTATCAACATCATCAGGAGACCTCGGTACATTAGCATAAATTCAAATGACAAATGCACAGTGCTATTCAGAGACTCATTAATTTGCAATGGGTGCAGTGCTCATGACATATTAGTGAAAAATTCAAATGTCTTTGTAGCATCGTGAGTTTAGTCGCGGGACCTAAGTTGCTAAAATGAAAACGTGTGCAATTTTTTAGCAGTTTATTAAATTATGAAGTGTGATGACTATATCTGTGCATCTTTTTAAGCAGATGAGGTCCAGCGTGCTCCAGCACCAAATTGCATGGTTTGTGTTGAAATCTCCCTGTCAGACAAATTCCTAGCAGGAGCAGAAAGGCAGGCTGTGCGCGAGCGGGCCGATATCTCCCCCTTCTGGGTGCTTTGGGCTGGAGGAGGAAACCGAGACTGCTTCATGCTTTAGGCTTTGTTAAGACCATCTTTTCTCAAGACTTTAGCCACAGATTTGGATGCACGAGGGCTAGAGCAGCCACTGATGGCAGAAATAAAGTAACGATCAGTCGTGAGCTCGGCGGCTTTCTCTGTCATTCCTTAGACGTACTAATTGCCTATAACCTGGGGGATTACTTAGGAGTGTAGGACACTGAAAGCCTTAAGCACGATTATCTCATCTTAAGCAATTGCTTTGTTTCTCCATACAAAGTAGGGGAAAAAAGGCTTTACATTTTGATACTGAAACCGCCTGGCCATCGTGCCCTTTCATAATGTTTTGATCAAACTTGCAATTAAAACATAGGGCAGGTTAAATACGTGGCACCAGTGTGTATTCTTAGAGCCTTGGCTCTGCCCTGGGTACTCTGCTCTGACACGCAGACATATCTTCCTGACCTTTCAGCTCAGTACAAATTCCACCTTATATTTCTGCTTCCTTTTGGACCTACAACTATATCATTGTCTGGTTCAGTGTCTACATGTTTTTCTGTCCACCTGGCTGTCACATCTACTGTGGGTTTCCTTTACCAGAAAAATATACGGTGAGATAATTGCTGGTACCTTTTGAGAAACAAAAACCTTAAAGTACAGTATACACAGTATCTAGCTAGTCAAAAATAGCTTACATTTTCAAAAGGGACTAGTGATTTTAGCTACACAGCCTCTGAAAAATTTTCTGGCATTCTGATTTTTAAGAGGAAGGGATCAGCTGCCAGTCGCATGTCCAAAACCATTAGTCACTTCTGAACATGTGGGTGCCTGTGTAAAACACAATAATATTTTATACATACACCAGTCATTAGGTACCACAATTATAAGAGTCTTAATAGTGTTTGCAGCATCTCGCAGCATATGTCACAGCTCTGAGTGAAAGGAAAGCCATTTCGCACTCTGCCTTCTCATCTGTGTCATGCCACCTGCCACCTAGGATATGGTATGTCACGGCTTAAAAAAAAAGAAAAAGAAGGAAAGAATGGCATGCCTTTCCCGTCCTCGGGAGGAGTGCCACATTCCTCGCTGCCCCCGTGCATTTGGATAAGCTCTTTGCTGTGTGTCTTGAGCCCTTGAGCTCTGCAGGGAGCTAAGTGCATGGAAAATACTCCCCCCTGTCCACCAAGGGAAGAAAAGCAGTCAGCACATCACCGAGCTAACATGATAAACCACGAGAAATTGGCTTAAAGTTATATTTTCCAAATCACACAGATGGATTAAGATGCTAGTCTACCAGCTTGAGCTCCCTCCACAGACTGTCCAGATTCAGGGTAAGAATAAAAGAACTTTGCATGAGTCCCCCATTAAAGTCAGCTGAGGCTTCATCCTGCATTAACTTTACTTTTTTTTCTTTTTATTTAGCTTCACCCCAAATTGACCTGAGGCTACAAAGCACTTTGGATGTGAGTTATTGCTGCTACAATTAAGGAGCTGGAGAGAGAGGGTAAATATCACGCAAATGGTATGAGGCAAGAAAATGGTGCTTTTGGCTGTACAGACATTAAGCTAAAGGCTAGGACCACACAATTTCTTCCCTCCCCGTATTTTACCCATGGAAAACATCTGGAGTTTGACACAAGAGCCAAGCCTGGCGCTACGGAGGTGCCAGGCATGGAGGCCAGGAGGTCCAGCGATGGCTGGGACCCCGTGGGATCATGAGCAAGGCCCGACGTGGTGCAGAGCACAGTAAAATCCCCGTGCTACGCAGCACAGCAGCACTAAATACAGCTTTAACATATGCTTGCCAAGCATTTCAAGCACCGGGTCCTTGTCCTGCCCAGAAGAGCAGGCTGGCAGGGCAGCTGAGCAGCCCTCTCCAGCTGAGAAGCCCCTTGGTGCCATTCAGTTTACATCCTGGCTCCGAGCCTCCGATATTTCGTTGCCTCCCCTCCTCACTGGGATCAGAGGGAGGGAACAGTGCAGTGCCATGGATGATTGCCTAATGGGATTGTTGATGCCAGCAGGACCTTAAAGCTTACATGACAACCATTTCAGCCCTAGGATCAGAGCAGGCTAGAAATGAATGAGTCACCTTTCTCCTCCCACCACCCACATCAAAAGTGCTGAGCAGGAGCTCCATGCAGCTGAGGATTCAAGCCCATTAGCAAAATGTCACTCGTACTGACTTCTGTGGAGAGACAGAATTTTATTTTGTATCTGCCTCTCAAAAGCCCAGTAAAAGAATCAGTACATCAACTTTCTAAAAGAAAATATTCTGTGTCTCTTATTTGAGCAGCAAACCAGAGCACACAGCAGAGTTGACCTGAGAGTATAAATGTCTTCCTCTGCAGCCAGTCTCGGAGGTCTCTGCACATCTCTGCTAACTGCACGTCAGGTTTACGCATTGTTGTGCACACCACCAGGCACCTGACAAGAACACACACAAAAGTTTCACTGCAGGTTAAGTTACTACAAAAGGCAAATTTTAGATTAATATTTTGCTTCAGAAAAGCCTATTTTTTTTGTCTTATATCATACCGCTCAAGAAGGTGTCAAGCTATGCACGCATCATCTTCTGGGGCAATACTGATTTCAGGAATGTGTTCCAAGAAATGGGATCTTGTCGTAGATCTTTGGTGGCTCTCTGGCTAACAACAGAACTTCAATGGGAAAATATTCTATTTTAAGATCCTTCAGAAGAATTATCTATAGAAGAATCCAGATTAGACAAATGGCAATATTCTTTGTGTCTAAATGCTGGTAGAACCAGTGATCTTCCCTGAAAAATAGGATTAGTGGGAAAAGATCTATTTTTCAACACTGAAAATCCAGTCTACTGGCCTCAGAAGCAAAACTTGGTCCAAAATAGTTAGGAGGAAAGAGGTGACAATGCTATTAAGCTCATGGCACTGTTTGTGTTAACATCTTTTTTTTTTTGTGCAGAATATGTTTGTATTTCAATTGGCAAAGTATTTACAATGAGACTAGATACACTCACCACCAAGGGCAATTAATTCAGGGTTATAAAGCTTGTGTTTCAAAACTTGCATGAATAATTCAGTGTTAGGTTGTTTAAGTGTGTTTTGTAAAATAAAGCTGCAGCTTTTGTTTTTCTTGAAAGCTTCTGGGAAAAAAAGTGATGATTTTTTTTCTCTTCACCCCTGGGGAAAGCAGTGGCCTTCTGATGTTCCACCCTGACCTGCATTCCTTGCTTGATTCCCACTAACTTGGAAAAAGAAAATAGACAAGTGGCTTAAAACAGAGGTTTACGTGTGTGAGAAAGACAGCATTAGCTCCAGGTGTCAAAATCCACCAAACAGATAGTGAGGCTTCATACTACTTTTAATCATTACCAGGCTTGTGGATTGTGAATTTTTGCAGTGCTGATAAGCAGAAGTGTGCCCACATACACACAATATATATACTTTTAAGTGCAAGTCTAACCTGTGAAATGACTTTATAAAGTGAGGGGAGGGGTGCCTATGTCTCACTGTCTCCACTTCCTACTCGTCACTGCCGCCCTATTCCCTTGGCACTATTCTACATGTTACAGCTGTAAATGAGAAGGGACAACATGGGTAGCAACCAAACACTGCCCCAAAATAATCTTTACTCCCAAAGCTAAATCCTAGTCTCCAGAAGGAGAAGGAACTTTTTACCATCACCACACACTGCTAAACATATGCACAAATATCTTATAAAACTGGCTAAGGGCTGTGGCAATTTGGGACCTACAGCCCCTCGAACACTCCCAGCATGTTCTCCAGAACATCCACACTTTTAAAGCCTAAGGAGTATTTTACATTAAGACGTCGCTAAAAGCCAGAACAAATATTTGACAGGTGTAAACAACTTCACTGAAGTTGCCGAGGCATTATCTCAAATAATCAATGACCATAAAGTAAGCCCTATTGAATATGGTATCTTGACAGAGCTTAGGAAACTACAGGGGTATTTTTCTCCTCAAATCTAGTCTTAGAATGAAAAAAATAGAAGCAGGAAAAACCCAGCATTCATGTCCTGCCTCAAACCAACAATTTTAATTGTTTATACATGTACAGCCTGTAATAAATCCTTCACATTACACAGCCCGCCTGAGGGGTCATCCTGATCTCTACTGCTGTCTTTGAGATAGGTGCCCTTGAAACATCACTTTTGGCATCCAAGGTGGGGAGTGCTCAAGCAGCGAGGGAATTAACTCTTGAAGATCCCATGAGGAATACTCTTACACGACAGGGCAGGCATGACCGGTCGGAATGGGCTTTGTAAGAATCTCTCCGTGAAAAGCCACTTTGAATGAATAGTACAGGGGACGTCTCTGTGGTCTTCCCTGCCCACTCAAATGTTCTTCAGAGGGCAAAACCTTGCTGTATAACACAGACCTGCGAGCTGAGCACAAGAGAATTGTGAAGAATTTAGTAAGAAGTTAGCCTTTGCTGGATGGGGTGAAGGCTGCTGTTGGCTAGAGGTTATCCTTATCCATACATACTCCTTTCCAGCTGAAAAGGATGTATAAAAGGCCTGAAACACTGAATTTCTGTATCTATCCATACAACAGCCTGGCCCAACTAGGGTGGGAAACTTCTAAAAAGAAGTCTCTTTTCTAAAAGAAAGTATGTGCATGTTTTCACACACAAATCTTGCAGCCCTCTTCCTGGGGACCTCCACGTGAGGAATAAAATTTGCTCTCATGAGAACACAGTCTAGAAAGATTATGAAGAAATATTGTGCCTGGTAACTCTGTGTTTTTAATATGGTCTTTCATGTTTCTATAACCAATAAAATAACATGGCACTAGACGAGCAAACTGCACATCATTTTTCCCCTTTGGGAAAAGAACAAATAGGAAAGTCAATATTGAATATTTGCAGTAAGTTGTATAGCTTTTACAGGCTGCCTGTGAGGTTAGTGTGATTAAAGATTATGATTTAAAGGGAAACAAACATATGCCCCAAACCTGAATTCAGAATAGAGGGAACTTCTACTCAGAAAAATACATCTTTAATTGTTATCTCTATAGAACTTGTCATGGGGTTGATTTATTGTTTTCCCTACAGTGATGAAACTCTAACAAATGCCTGGATGCGATAGTGTGTGACGGTATTTAGTGGCTCCGTTTTCCCGTTAGCCTTCTGCATCTCTCTTCATTTGTGCTGCACTCTGAAAGAGGATGAATAAATGTCCCAACCTAATGCATCAGAGGATCTCTGGCTTAGGCAAGGATACATCAAGTGCCCTGAGAGTGTGGGAAGGAAACAAATTGACAAACAGCCAATGGGAAACACAGAGGAAGGCATTTTTACTGCACTGTGTTTACAACTTGTACTTTCTCAGATCCCAAAAAATCCGCTGTTTTGCCTACATGTCTGCAAGACATTAGAGCCCAAGTAAAAAACATACATGCCAGTGCACAGTTATTAAAGTAATAGCTTCCCTGAGCTAATGTGTGCTGAAATTCAGATTTAGAATTGCCTGTAAATTCTGGGGAAAAAAATGGAAGATTTAATGAAAGCATCTTCAAATTATTAAGCATGTAGAGAGAATTTGCAGTCTGCCTCCATATCACAGCACTTTATCTGATAAAGCTCTACTAAGGATCTTTGATCTGACACTGAACTAACATAAAAGTCAGATGACATACATATGTGTCCATGTATATGTTTGTCCTGTACCTATTTCTTTCGCTTGGAAAAATAGCGCAAGTTATTTCCGGCTGTACATGAGGGAAAAATATGGCTTGCTAAATCCTTGTGCCTTATTTTTCCTTATTTTTGTGTTTTCCTACTGAGGAATGATCATGGTTTGCTCTACCATAAGAGGCACAACGGCTGATGTACTGATGTTTTCCCCATATCCTACAAGGAAGGCAGCAGGGTTCAGTGCCCCCAGCTTTTTGGGAATCTGTCAGGTTTTGAGAATCTCCTTAAACTGAGCGTTTGATTTCAGCGGCAGGAAAGAAGAATTGAGAGAAAAGGAATTTAAAAGAGCAAAAGATCCTAGCCAGTCTAATTTACCAAAGGCTTCCTGCTCACTCACCAGGGCTAATCTTGCGAGCTCTATGAGGTATGTGTGCAGGCCCTGCACAGGCCTGGCTATGGTGTTGCTTATCAAAAATCTGCGCCCTCAGGCCCCATCTCCAGGGGCTGGAGAGGGAATCTCTGTGGCAAAAGTCCCTGAGTGTCCCCAAACAGCCCCCAGCTGACCTATCCTTTGAATTGCTGGGGTTTAGTAACATTGACCAAACTTGGGCTAAATTCACTCATATGACAGCAGCATGGCAATCGTTCGCTATCGCAGACTTCATCCATCACCAGCAACACACAGCCAGACAGTTTCAAACAGCAGCATCGTTTCTTTCGCACATTTTTAGACTTATGTATTTTTAATATTAGAATAAATTAAGGTCCAAGTCTTAATGCTTACAAAATGCATTCAGAAAACTTAATTTACACCCAGTGCATTTTCCAAAAATGGATTATTATGCAATAAATAAATATTTTATTAGGTATGCTCAAAAATATTGACCCAGAGCTTCCTTTAAAGCCCTTTTACTATGTGACTGGTTGCTTTTATCTATCATATAGTATTCTCCTCAGCCCTCGCTTCCCCAACAAGGCCAGCGCTTCTGTTTTCCTCACACCTCACCACAGTATTAATTATTTTGTTTGTTCTTTATCTGTTTTTTGCTGTTAACAAACTCTTGTATGTTTTACAGTGCAACAGAAGCGTCTGAAATTCTGCGCATTTGATTTGCTGGTGTGTTGTTTAATCAATATAAATCTCAAGAGATGCTTTGCGATAGTGCATTTCCTAGTCTGTACAATACAGTGAGGGAAGTCATGTGAGAAAAAAGGCTATATTTATGACACCTCTGGTAACAAACTTGCTAGAGAGCTCACATCCGAGCCAACATAAACATTCCAACACTTAATACTTGAGCTCAGTGCATTACAAAACACTTGGAATATTCATCATTATCTATAAAATTGCAGCTCCCCGATGGAAAATGATTATTTATGTCTTTAAAAGATATTTTGTAAAATAAAATTAGGGAAGTAACTGAAACTTCGGTTTAATACAATTAGTCATACCTATCACTTTTCAGCTCACAAGCAATAATAAATCTAATAGTTAAAGGTATGAGGAGACTACATTACATTCTCCTTGGGCTTGGCCTAGGTATTGTTTTTGTAAAGACCCAGAAGGACGAGCCCACCAGAAGGTGGCTTGGCCAGAAGGTGGGTTTGCCTCTGACCTGTCAACACGTAGCTGTTGCACTGACACTGCTCATGTGCAGGCTCCTGTCCCCCGCTCCCGGCCATGCAAAACGATTTAACGCTTTCACAGAGAGGTTCATCCTGGTGCAGGGGATCACACACAGACCTCCCTCGATGAGGTGGTTTTGTGACTCTCCAGAGCAGAGGTTTTCAGCAGTAGTGCCTGCCTGGCCATGCTCTCCAGCAGCTCCGTGGCAGGAGGTGGCAATGACCATCTGGGGCTGAGAAGGGCCCTGGTGAAGGAGAAGCGAGAGTACTGAGGACCTTGCCTGAGAACAAGGGTGACCCAGAAGCCGAGGCTAACAAAATAAACTGGAGAATCCCTGCTCTTGTCCATCCTGAGATCTGGGAGCTTAAGCTCATGTCAGAGAGGAGGGAAGGGGTTTCAACTACAGTGAAGAGTTGCTGCCTCACCTAGTCTACAGACCAGAGAGAAACAAGCACCAGATTCAAAGACAGGCTAAGAGTTGGAAAGGTCAGGAATATATATAGGTATACGTATTAAAATAATAGTAGGATATTTTCTCAGTTATCTTATCACATACTTTTTGTCATTTACAAAATCACATAAAAGAGCCTTGCAAGCAGACTGCATTTCATGCTGTAACACCACCTACTCCCCTTAGACAGTTCTTGATAAGCAAATGCACAAGGTGGTGAAGATATGGGTTGTGGAAGGTTTATCTTTTAGCTTAATGCAGAAGCAATGCCTAAAATAAACAAGTTTTCTCAAAAAAAAAAATCCCTACTCGGTAAATTGACCAAGCCAGTTAAAGCATTTTAAATTGAGTGTAAACAATTTATTAGTCATTTTTTTTGTATCATAGCTGTGGTGCTTTGTTTCAGGGACAGAAACAGATAGCAGAGGCATAAACCTCTTCTCTGTTCCATAGTGGAGTGTATAATTGGTTAGAGCTGCAAAATAGTCTAAAGGGACCCGATTATGCAAATACATTAAGCATCTCTTAAAATCTTCTGAAATTATCTCTTATTAGCCACATAATATAAAATGATCATCGTATTTGAATGTCCATGGTCTTTGCAATCTTTTTTCCCCCCTCTCAAAGGACGGAATGGAGAAGGATCATGATATAAGCCTAAAACCAGGTTACAATGCTGGACCATTAGTTGTCTCATGAGACATAGCCCAGTGACAACTGACATTTTGTCCTCTAACCTTACCTCAGTTTTCACACAGTTGTCTGGTCCCCTTGAGCCAGGCAGATCTAAGCTGTCAATTAATAGATAATGTAGGTTTACTTGGATGTCATGTAATGCTGTTATCCATGTGGAAATACATCAAATGCCCTAGTTTGCTCTAGAGGCTATGGTGCTTAGTAAAAATCTTCTCCCATGGGAAGCCTAGGCTTGACAAATGCCTGAGGATTAGTCATAGTCAGCCATCTCTTTGTGATGCAAAATGACATAATCATTGACTTTTTCAAATAGTATTACACTTCTTTCTCCGCATAAGGAACCCGATGCCAGGTTTGCAAACACTTTAGAGTGTATACATTTGTCATGGAATAACTGATGCCTCGCTAAATTGAAGGAACAGAAGAAACACAATAGCTTAAAGACTTGCTTAAATTTTCTGTAAATTCAAAGATGTTTACAAAAATAGTAAAAAACTTTCCTTTTGCCATTTGGCATGATTTTGTATCATATTGCGGCACCACTAGACAATCAATAACTTAGAGCAGACTCTCCGAAAGTGTCCTCACAGACCATCAAAAGCAAGTTCGCAAAACACACATTGAAATTTTTTTGTACTAACCACATACTTTAGTGGTATTCTTTATCTTAAAGTAGGGCACCTTTAAATTAAAATATTACATTTTAAATAGGATCAAAAATCCATTAAAACGCTTATTTTTCCTAAATCCCAACATCCAAAACATATGGAAAAAATTGCCTCTAGGTATTGAAAGTTGTTGCCTTTATCACACTGTGCATCTAAATTCCCAAGGATGATTGATTTAACGAGGTTTGCACATTAAAAATCTTTTTCTTTGTTACAATAGAGGAAATCACAAGAAAGATTAATGCCCTCTGCATGGTGCCACCGAATTAAAATGTCTTTCAAATGTCTTCACTCCAGGAACACTTTGCTATCCAGGCCTGTACTTAGTAAAGCTTTTCTCAGTGTAAAGAATGTATTAGTCATGGCTGATGATGCTGGTGTGCTATAACCTAAATACCTGGAAAGTGCATACATTAGGACAAACTGGGCACTTCAGAAGGCTTTAAAATAAGTGCTCATTTTTATAGGTTGATGGAATACAGTCCATGTCAGAAACATGTGAGGCTACCCAAAGGTAAAACATTCTGTCTTGACATATTTCCCATTGCAGTGGTGTTATCTGACATGAAACAAAGTACTAAGCTCTCCCATTCCTTCAAAACTTCCTTATACTTAAAGCCTTATGAGCAGTTTCTCTGCCTAATATGACAATGTGTCATCCTGGTATCTACCACATTAATATTGTACAAGACCTGTGTTTTCTTTTACCTGCTATTGTAATCACTAAGTGTATTCTGCTGATCCAAGTATTTTCTCCATATTCCTATACAAAAAGCAGTCTGTGCTGCCTTAGAAAATCCTTCAAGTGTGAAGAAAAACAGGCCAAGTTGAACCCACATTGGTCTCTAAGGCAAGAGTTGACATTCAGCCTTACGCCTTCTTCCAGAAAAATATAGGCACTATCACACTATTTTCTTCTAGAGGAAATGGTTAATTCAATAGTTCTTTCAAGGAAAATGTATAACCGTATAGAGTGCACTGACATGGAGGGTCAGTCAGTATACTGGAAAAATCATTACTTATTTAGGCATGAATTAGTTCATAAACTATGGGTATATTTACAGGTGGAGCATCACAGAGTCATAGCAAAGTCCAGGTTAGAAGGGATTATTGGCATCCATCTCATCCAACCTTCTATTGAAAGCAGGGTCTTGGATTAGGCTTCTGCCAAGTAAATACTTTGAGTATCTTGAATACTTCCAGTGAGGGAGACCCCATCTCCTCTCTGGACAACCTACTCTAATTTTCAAGTAATCCTCATAGTGAAGAATTTCTTTTTAATAGAGAAAAAAATCCCCTTGAGCAGCTTGTGCCCATTGTTGCTTCTTCTGTCACCTTTCATCCTTGTGAAGAGAGCACAACTTCTCTATAAACACCTCTGGTATTGAACGGCTGCTGTTAGATCCCTGAGTCTTTCTTTCTCCACACTCCCTGCATCCAATTCCTGCTGGCCATCCAGCACCTCCTTGTCAGTAGAGCTCCTCTCAGGAGCCAGGTTTGTGATGGTTCCTGCAGCTCTAACCTACTGGCCACCATGATCCAGTCTACCAGCATAAATTCAATCGTCTACGTCTAGTTAAAATAAAATTTAAAAAAGTACTCACAAAAATGGTGACAACTAGTCCAAGGTTTTCAGGTATAATTACAGTGATAAAAATGTCAGTGAAAACAAATGAAAATGCAAATCTGAGAGAAATAATGGGCAAAATGGGCGTTAAAGAGGATTGTATGCTGGAGAAAGCATTGGAAAGTTAAATATCAGAGAAGGAGCCTGGAAACTGAGGTATGCTCCTGGCAAGAAATAAGTTTCTCAGACAACAGGGGACAAATCGAGCACCCTCTGCTATCTCCTGTAATTATTACAACTCATTATTTTTAAGTTTAGCAGTATGTCATGACTTCCATCCAGGCCATTTCCCATTAATCTTCACATTCTGCAAACATGTAGTACGAGACAGCACCTGTCATGACAAGCCTTAAATGCACAAGGTAAAAGATGGAAGAAAACAGGGAAATGAATCAGAGAGACAAGGGATCACATATTTTTTTAAAATTGAAGTGATTTAAACTTCTTTCACTTAAAAAAAAAAAAACTTCCAGTGAGAGGCCCAAACAAATGCAAAGTCCGTTCAGAGGCAGCTACTTGGCAAATTTGGTCTCAGTTTCCATTCTGATCCTTCAAGAACGGTCCCTGCACCGCAAAAGACAAGGGCCTTGGTCAGGAGCACAAAACAGCTGCCACATCCCAGAGATAATTTTAAAATATTGGGCAGTGTAAAGCATTAAATACTTTTTAAACAAAAACAAGCAGAAAAAAATACAGCTTGTCCAAGAGGAGTTTGTATAGACAGCTACATCCCATTCCATCCATCTTATTTTTCAGGAGAAAAAGAATCTTTGTATTAATGGCTAATGTTTTTTGAATCTCCGTTGAAAGACAAATTTTTTTTGTGATTGCAAACATTTTACAAGAACATAGGGAAAACAAAAGGACTAACCAGTCATTTTCTACATAAGGCAGAGAGATGGCAATTGCAAATAACTAAAAAAGACTGCAAATATAGAATTCTGTTGAAGTCGAGCAACAAACTACTTCCTAGACATCACAGGGAAGAATTCTCTTTTCAAATTCTCTTTTCAAAGCCCTTGTTCTCCAACCAGCAGGGCAGAAACATTCAACTGTTTTCTTCTGCTCCTTTGAATGGAGCAAGAATGACGGGGAAGGAGACCAAATGGCTGCTTTATCTGCTCCCAGAACAAACCAGCAAAATATAGAAAACACCAAATTATTTGCCTTGTCTGCCTGGGACTGGAGAAAGAAGAGAAACGCAGAATGGGAAAAAGAGCAGAATGGGAAAAGTGCAGAGAAGGGACTGTCCCTTCTCTGCCTGCCTTTTTCTTTTCCACTCCACGGGAGAGAAACCCACTTACTGTGCTCAGTGTTGTGCCACTCTGGGGAGAGCAATCCACTCCACAGGAAAGCAAAATATGAGCAGAGAGGCTAAAAAAGACAGGGACTTAAGTTCATAAACCCAAGAAATCCAGTTAACTAGTGGATTATCCAGGTCTAAAATCCTCATCTCGGGAGCACATCTCAAGAGCAAGACATTAGATACAGCCCATTCTACAAAACAGATTTAAGAAATGTTTTATCCAAAAAAAAACCAAGCTACAATCCTGCTTATATATCAAGTGTTGAAGACTACTTAGCATCTACGAGCTCACAAATACTCCCATGGTAGGTAGTGGGAAGTGCTGTCTTTGGTACTAGGATCTGTGAAAGGAAGCTGTGGTCATGATTCATTCAATCACTTTTCAATACTACATCCTATACGGATAAGATCTTCTTTGGACATCTTTAATCTTTTAGCTGTTTTTATTCCTGCTTATTCAGAGCATCAATGTTCAGGAACTGTAAAAGACTCACCATATTATGTACAAAATTATTTTAAATATTGTGTTTGTATTTTTTCAAAATAAACTTTTGCAGTGGGCTTCATGTTTCATTCACATACGCAAATTGTGAAGTTCATGAGATTTATTAGTAGTCCATTCAGTTGCAACATTCTCCTTCCACCTACAAGAACTCTTCAGTA
>JAUBOD010000918.1:2056131-2070682 GCA_032353885.1 Nothura maculosa
ATTGTGAAGTTCATGAGATTTATTAGTAGTCCATTCAGTTGCAACATTCTCCTTCCACCTACAAGAACTCTTCAGTAGCTATTAGCTCTTCCCTTCCTCTAGGTGCTTGCTGTTGAAAAGGGATCCAATCCATCCCATTATTGCATCTTTTGGTATGTGAAGCATCTTTTGTTCTTTTTCTCACCTACAGAGCACTTCAATTTAAGGATTCACACTTCCTGTAACCTTCTCCATCTCCAATACTCAAAATACCAAAGTTCTTTACCTGCAAATTCTTGCGAAAAATTCTCATTTTGTGATTTAATTCTGAATCTTACAAGGCCCAAATTATATTTTCTTTATTTCTGTCTACCATGCTAATTTTTTCCCCCTTAACATCTAATCCATCTATAGGAGCTGTTCTAATCCATCTATACGGGCTGTCTAAAACTGGAAAACTGGTTCTTCAACATTAGACTGTCCTCTAGTCCCTCTACATTTCTACCTTCTTTCTGGCTTCCTCATTTAAAATCACGCACAAGTTTTATTTTCACATAGGAGACCCTCAGCTTTTGAGACAGTTTCATTGTTAGTATCTGCTGCCTTACTTCATGAAAACGTTTTACCAGATGAAGTGCTTCCAAAACAAGCAATGCCAGAATAATGCAGCTTTTTTATTGCATTCCTTTCTGGTGGCACCCGCAGAGAAGAGCTGTTACTACTTTCCCATATATCCTCAGTAATTCCAGAGACTTTTAATTCTGTTGGAGTTGTAACTTCTGTAGTCTTTAAATCAGGAGGGATTTTCTTTGTCTCTTGTGCTCCCAGTTCCATGTGCTGTTCCAAGTCTCTCACGCAAAGGTCTCCTCATAGGTGGGCTCTAACTGCCCAGAAAAGTGAGACACATTCTGTGAGTTAGGAGCAGTGATTCCAGCTAGGAAAGTGCTGCCTTTCCCATATTATTCAGACCAAGAGCCACGCCAGAGTGTTAGAGGCAGAAGCTTTCCCTGGACATCAGCTTGAATCCATTTGGAACACTGTTTTCTCCAACAGGTTGGAGAGCGAGAAGCACTTCTCTTATTTAGTGGTTGCCCTGCTGCAGCTGAGGAGCTGCAGGCACACAACAAACATGGAGCAAAGAGGTGTCAGCACCACCACAGAGGCACCCTGCTCGTCATGGACAGACGGCACCGGAGCAGCCGGGCCAGCTGGGAATCCTGCTCCAAGGCACCACAGCGCCGCTCTCCCCAGCTGCCCACAGCCCCTTTCCCTGCTCCGTGGGCTGCCTGTTTGTGCTCGGGGGTGGACGGCAGCGCGGGAGCCGCTGCCTCCTCCCCATGCTGGGCTGCCGCGTTTCCCAACGTGGTCGCCAGCCAAGATGTCCCGGCAGGTTGTGACAAGGTAGCGGTGCTGCAGGCAGGAATGTGCAACCCTGCTGCTCAGCAAGGGAGACCCTGCTCCGGAGCTTCCTGCTGCTGCTCAGAAAGAATAATAGCCAAAAATACCCCCCAATTTAAACACCATTAAATTCACGTGCTGACAAATCGATCACCTGCCACAAATAGAGTTTTGCTTACAATACTATTTGCCCATCTCTGACCAAAATAGCAATCAGACACACACTGCTTTTCTCAGTGTGTCAATACTTGCCAAATTGTTGCAGTATTTAATTTAGCATAGCTAACGTGTCATAGGGAACATACAGAAAATTGGTTTTGTACACATTTCCGATAAAGCACTGATCAGACAGCTTTACTCATTCTGTTTCAACATGAAATACTGTCATGCCCAAACTAATTCCATAATAACATGATCACATCTAGCATCGTGATAAGTATTTGTGAAACTAGCTCTTGCACAGATCCTCAGGAAGGTAAATCATATTTATCTTTTTCCAAAGTGCTGTACACGACTTGTCATTTTATCTGTAATGCATCTAACTAGAGATCAATGAATCCAGCCATAATGCTAAATAGCTAAATAAACCATCATATTCAGTGTATGACAAATCTTTGCATTTTCTTCTTGATCCAAGTCACAAATCTGCCTTTGTATTAAACTTTGCGTGTCTGGAAATGCTCCTTCTGAAGATGGACTTTAAGGAGTACTAAAGCTGGGCATTTCCACAACACTGCTATACCACACACATCACAGCTAGAAAGCAGTTAACTTCTCAGTCTTGCTGGAAAGGGATCAGAAACTTAACTGTAATAGAAACAAAGTAGCTTCCTAAGGAGACTGCATCGTCTTCCCTTAAACCTCCAATTTTCATTTATGTTCACCAGTCAAA
Organism: Nothura maculosa; assembly: GCA_032353885.1. NCBI lineage: Eukaryota > Metazoa > Chordata > Aves > Tinamiformes > Tinamidae > Nothura > Nothura maculosa. The sequence continues at coordinate 2,058,401 of JAUBOD010000918.1, forward strand.
CTTTTACTAATAAAAAAAAAGTTCATCAGATCTTTGAGGCAGTAATATTTCTACATTTCCACATTTTTATTTTCATGTTCATTTTCCCCTTAAACAACCCTTGTTCCTCCTTTGGAATGAGTCCATGCGAGTAGATGGAGAAGCTTCTGCTGCTGCTAACTATAGAGAACACGTGCTATCTCCTTTCCAGGTACTCAGTTAACTCTTAAAAATACCACAGCAGAAAGAGGAGGAAATTGTCTTCCCTGTCCCAAAGAGAAAAAGCCTTCAAGCCGTCAATGCCATCAGTATTGCTAAGGTAGGACCACATCGGAAACATCAGGAAACAGCAGCAGCTTTCCTGAGGAAGCCACCCCAGACCTATTGCACTGATTGCAATAGTTTTGTCTCATCTGCAAGCTGCCAAAGCTCTTGATATTTTTTGTGCTGACTGTTGCTGCCAGTGGCTGCATGTGCTTTGTCCACTTTCCCAGCCTGCAGGACAAGCTCATGTTTCGTGTAGTTGTTGCTTTAAAGTATCTCAAGGAGCAGGAAGACAAGATATGAAAATCAAAATTATTCTGTAGTCATGTGACTTTTTTGGTAATTAAACCTAAGTTTTATTTTCTCTGAGGTCAGGCCGAGTATCTTGCTGAACAGATGTGGACTTGGGGAAATGCCTTTGCCTGATCCAGGCTGTTACACACACTTCCTTCAATATCCCAAGTTCCCTCCTGAAACTGTAAGACTTCCTTACAGTTTGGTTGGGCTGATGACACTAACATTTGTGTGAACACATGCCATGTTTGCCACACTGCGCTAGGCAAAGAAGAACATCAAGCAATGCTTTCTCCATCTCCAATATTTTCTCTGTGTTTTCTTCTCTTGCTGTTGATCCTTTAGCAATTACTTCTAGGCCACTGCCACACAAACTACAAATTAGTGTCAAGGTACATCGCCAGAGGGAGCAACGGACTTCAGAAATTAGCATGTTGTCAGGTTCACTTGAAAATCAATCATTTGGATTTCTTGCAATTAAATAAAAAAAACAGGAAGGAAAAAGCCTTGGCTTCTGTACAGCATGACCTGCAGAAACCATGGAAGAATCCCAACAAGTTCTACAATCTTCATTTAAGACAGGAGTAGAGGAATCAAAATCACTCATAAGAAGTTCTATGAGGCTTCATGAAATTAATCAGAGCAAAACTAGTTCTGTGTTTTGCAAATATTTCAGGAGACATGACCTTCAGGAGATAAGTCTAAGAGTTTTAAATACACTTATTTTCACCGTACTCCTCTCTAGGATTATTTTTTTCTTGTTCTATGTTTTTCTGAAGGGTTAAGAAACTCGAGACATATTTGTTGATAACAACCATGAAAATACTTCATGCCAAAGCAGTTCTTCGAGTTTGTGAATCCAGTTCAAAATTCAACTGCAACCTTAAAGCTGGTTCAGATTGAGCACCTCAGTGTTGCTTCTAGGGCAGAAGCTCATTTCTGAGCTCAGGTTTTACCAAGCCTCTTCCCCAAACGTCAGTCTATTTTCCCCTGCAGTTCCCGGCCAGTGAGGGGCTGCAGCAGAGTTAGCCCCAGAGGCAGGACGTGGCTGCCAGGATTCCTTGGCACAAGAGCCTGACAAACCTTTGATGGCTTCTTCCCTGAAAAATTCCCAAAGGGCCAGCCCTAACCATGTGCAACTCTGAAGTGGTCTTCCTAGGGGTAATATCACCATTTAAGACAAAATCAAGTGGAAGATCACCAGATTTTTAGTGATCAATGTAAAGAATGGACACTGGTTAAGTTAAAGAAAACCTGAAAATCCAGTGAAGTTTGAGAAACTTAACTTTTTAGGAATTTTACTTTCATCTCACTCCCCACCTCCTGTCTTTTTTTTTAACATTTAAAATGTTATGGCTCATTTTGAAAGTAGAAATTTTAAAAGGATCTAAGAATAGTTGTTTCCAACCAGAAACAGTCACTACTAGACATCTCTTGAGATCTGGATGGAAAATTTTCAGTAAAGAGACGTTTCACCAAAGCTTTATTGTTTGAATGATGCCTGCAAAATGTGTTTCAGCCCCAAATTTGCACAGGAAGAATAAAAGGGTTGATTCTTTGTGCAGATAGGCATGTGAACTACTCAGTTACCACATTTGCAAGCACAGGTGTAAATTTTGCACACAGTGTGCAAGTGAAATGATCCCTTCTATCATTACTGACTGTCCTCTCAGTACACCTCTTTCCTGCAAAAGACGACTGAATCTCGGGTAGCAAAAATATCCTTGTGGGCATTAGGTGCCCACAAAAGGCTCAGACATTTTCCTGAATTAGAAAAAAGTAGGGCAAGGCAGGTGTTTTGTACTGGCCAAGATGAACTTATTCTTTGGGCAGAAAAGTCTGCTCTGTTGCCAGGAAGGTCAAAACTCTCCTAAATGTCTCATGTAAAAAGTTCTGGGCAAGAAAAGAAGCTATGTAATATACACTTATGCTGAAAGCTGATAAAAATTTCCTCTGATTTCAGCAAAGCTGACTTCAGGAATAACAGAGTTCAGGCTTCAGATTGCTGTTGGGACCAAAGATATCTCCCATGCATGCAAGCTAGCCCTCCCACCCCCTCCCTCTCTGTAGCATGACACAACTGGACTATTTGGCTAAGGACAGGTAGAAAGATGTAGAAAGTATGGGAGAGGGAAACTGGAGAAGCACTTCAGCTGCCCTCACGCTGCCCATGAGGCAGACTATAAAACTTTAGGAATCAAAGAAAAGGGTGCAGAAACTGTCAAGGCATTGAAAGGAGAGAAGGGGGAACAGACATCAAGGACTGGGGAATTGGGGAGTAGAACAGCAAATGCTGTGGGCAGCTGTGGGAGGTGGCATAGCAGTGGGAGGTGTAGTCTTTGAAGACTACAGTCCAGCTCCTGTGTGTGCATGCACTTTCAGCAGTTCTTGCACGTGTGGGGCAGCTGGCTGAGCTGCTCCTCTGCGAGGAGGAATGTGGTACCAGCATGCCCAAAGGGACACCAACCATGGATCTGCGTACAGCCTGCTGAGACACAATGCTGCTACTGGGCCTGTCCAGGCCAACTGCTCATGCTCTGGCTATCCATGTTGCCTGTGGCTGCCTGGCACATAGGGATACCCTGGCAAGGCCAGCCCTAAGGCTCAGCTCAAGTGTGTGAGCCAGGCAGATATCTTCATGGATACCAAAGTGTATGCTGTCGCCACATCAAGAAACCACATGGGTTTCCACCCAAAACTGCAAGCAGGGACAAGCTTGGGCTGTTGCTGGTATGGCAGAAGGATTTCTGTTTCACAGAGTTGGCCTCGGCCAGCACCCTCCTGCTGGGCTGGCAGCTGGGAAGCCCAGTGAGGGAAGGACAGAGGAGCTGCTGCACATCAGGCTGCATGGGCATGAGCCATGCGAAGCTACATGGTCTGCATACCCAGCTGCCACAAGTTGGGGACCACTTGCTGGACTAGGGCTTCTCCAAGCAGGGGCCCTTCAGCAGGAGGGCAGCAATAATGAGCACTGCAAAATTTTTTATCACTATAGCTTACTAATGTCTCAGGTTCAAATTCCAAAGTCACCAGAAATTCCAAAATTCTCTCTGCTTTACCTCCTCTTTCTGATGGTAAGAGGAAACAGCAAGGTCATTCATTATGAATTTTATAAAATTTGTGACTCAGTGATGAAGCTAACTCTCAAGTTAGCTTCACAGGGGTTCATCTGCACTGTTCAGTAATTTAGCAATGCTAACAAAGACATTTAGGGAAGGTTTTTCTAATTTCAGGCTGTCTAACCATTCTTTGGAGGGTGGGGAAAACATTTAAAGTTTTTCCAGTGCTTCAATTAGAAAGGTATAGTTATCCCCATGCAAATGTCTCTAGTCACTGATAAAAACAGAAGGTGGTAATTCCCTCTTTCCAATCCTTTCACTGCAATGCCATTCTGGAAAATACTTACATCAGTTTAAGCCCGTGGTTGTTTATATTATGAAACACAAATTACTTGTGTTTAGATTACTTGAAAGATCTTTAATCTTAAAAACAACAAAACACTTTACCTTTTGCTATAGCTTAAAAAGAAAAATGTGAAACAAAAAAGTAGATCCCTTTTCTCCTGCCTCCTTTCCCACACAAGCCAACAGACAGGGTGAGTCAAGTACACTGGAAAATCTCCACAAGATATTTTAAGGCTAAAGGAACAGCCATCCAGTAACACAACTAGCATTAACACAAGCTATTGACGCAATAATAATTTATAGAAAAATCACTCGTTGTATCATCTTCCAAAAGCTTCCTTTGGATACAAAGCAAATGCTCTCTAGTGAAAACTTCCACTCCTTTCAAGGGTGGGTATCTCAATGCAAGGCTCAAAGGAATTTCTTCCCTTTTTTTTTTCCTCCCTGTAGTGGTGTTTTCTCCATATATAATTTTATAATGATGTAACTTGCATCCCTATAAATTATATTCCATGTGTCAAAATCAAATGCTTTTAAAATACTCTGAAGACACTAAATATATTTCTTACATTCCTTACTAACTCTATGGTATAAAGTAATTGATACACAGCCCACAAAACAGCTAAAAATACCCTTTCAGCTTAAGAGATGCCTGCAATTTCTTCTGCTGTGCATAGCTGCAGACCACAGAAACCAATTTGAAAATCCAGCTAGGGCAACTTTCAGGAAATCAGAGATAGGAAAATTTTTCACAACCTGAGCCTTTGCTCTGTTTTATACTAACTGCCAGCATGTTCACAGAGCTCAAGGACAGAATAAACTTCTAGTAATTCTCTTCCTAATGAAAAATATTTTTCCACAGTTCTTGACATTATTGGTCTTCTTACGGCTACTACTGTATAAATCTAAGTTTTAAGAAAAAGGAGTTACACTTGCATCTGAATTGCTTTTGTGGATGCTTGCTCATTTCAAGCTGTGTGCAAACTCTCAAGGAATATTAACACTATTTTTAAAATGCACATGCCTATCATTTATTTTCTGAATGCTCACAGTCCCACAGGAGTTTTCTGTCTCCTGACAACAGAAGCTGCTGGTCCATCCACCCTAACGGGACCACAAGACAGGCCCACAAAAATGCACTCGGGAGGGCTATGGGCTCTCTGAGCCATAGGGTCTTTCTGGGTCCTCGCATGGACTTTGGCCATAGGGAGCTTCACCCAAACGGGACATGTTGAGGACACGGTGCTCATACACAACACAGACACTGTTCATTTCAGATGAGGGAGGTGACAGCTGGTTCCAGGGGCTGCTCCTGTGTGTAGTGTCTGTCCAGAGGTTCACGCCAGGCCACATGTCCAGCGGGAACAGCAGGACCCTGCTGGGCTCCTCCGCTCAGGCTGCAGTGCACCACAAGGGACGCTTGATGAGCGTGTACGGGGGCGGCCAGCCAAATCCCATGCAAGGCTGGAGAAGCCTTAATTAGTGCCCTGCACCGCCCTCAGAGGTGCCTGTCTGCCTCCTTAGGTGTCTACGCCCAGCACTGAGGCGCCACTGGTGCTCTGCAAACCAGGGCTGAGCCCCGTAGGAAAGGCTGAGCCTGTCCATGACAGAGCATGAGGCCACAAGGCCCTGATGTGGCCCCACCACTAACGACCTCCTCCCAGCACAGGTTGCGGTCACCGCAGCCGTGAGGCTCCACCACCAGACAGGCATTTCCTCACCCCTCCTGAGCCTGGGAGCAGCCCTGCGGGCAGAGCCCCAGCACACGGGGCTGGACACGGCTCCCACAGGAAGCATTGGCCACAGCGCGAGGTCAGGAGGCCCTGCTGGGCAGAGCTGGCCCTGGGCACACGGGGAGCAGGGCGCAGGCCACACAGCCTTCACCTCCTTTCCTGTGCTGGGGTCTCATACCAGCTCTCCCACCCATCGAGCCCGCAAGCTCAGCGCTGCCGAGGGAGCAGAGCCCTTCTCACGCTGGCCCTCTGGCTGTTTATAAAAATGGAATAGTTCCCACAAGAGAAAGGGAGTGCACTGCACGTAGGAAGCACCACTAGCTGTAGGGAGCAAGACAATGCCAGGCAGAGAGAGCAATATCGCTTCAATACAACTCCTCTGCTTCCTGCTTTTCATTACTGTGCTATTGGTTAGGGAGAGCAAAGCAGCTATGGCTTTTCTGTAGGTCTTAACCCAGGTGCTGAAAGGGAGGGGAACAACTGCTACACCAACATGCACGCCTGAGCTCTGTCCCTGCTCCAGCACTTCATTCCTCAGCCTGGGCAGCTCTCACCTCACCAGTTTGACCAGAAGCCTCCGCTCAGGCTTCCAGCTTTTCCTCCTCCCTTGCTTGAGGAGCCTTGACAGTTCCCTAACAGCTGATAATTCCATTGTGAAAGTGGATTACCTATGCTACAAAGGCCGCCATCATTGAACCTTTGGGAAATTTGTTCACATTGTTAGGCAAAGGGATTGTGAGATGCTGATTTATACACCACATCATAGGTAAAACACATGTACACTCCCTTCACAAAATATCCATACCTAAGGACACAACCTTACACAGTGCTGTACATCTTCAATGCACAGAATAGGTGGCATGCTTTAAATATTAAAAAGAAATGGGGTAAAATCATATAGTTTCAATAAAGCAGAAATAGAAAGGTGCAAGTAGATAAATTCAGAATTGCAAAATAGCTTTGAAGTCCAAATCATGCCAATGTCATGGCTATTTTCTGAGGCTGCATTTATTGCATACAATTTAACTATTACTAGCACTCGGTCTGTTGAAAAGTCTACAGGGAACAATCATTTTTCAGGAGGCCGTTAAAAGCAAGCAAGAAGTTGTATGTGGTTAGGAGTTAATTCAGCTGTCAATCCCACTGTATTTTACATCACTTTTTCCCCTCTCTCCCTCTTCAGTGTTCCCATTCCAGCCTCATCTTTCAGCATGATATGCGCTAATTTAATTTATGAGAGGCCCCTGTGTCAAGTAGTCCTTGCTACTTGACTCTAACACACAGAGATTTAGTAGAGCAGGGTCAGGAACAATCGCACATTTGTCTATGTTAAAAAATTATTACTTGTGGCAAATCAGATCAAAAACAGAACCCCCTAAGTCAGGCACCCTTTTATACTTGAGAGCTTCTCTTCTCATGTTTGTAAAATAGGAAAGTTAGTTTTGAAAACATGGTCCAGATAGAAAATTCATTTTTTTGCTGAGAATTTAAAAAGCTTGCAAACTTTTCGGAGCAAAGTAGGCAGACTGCTCTTTTCCAAAGAAGGCTGAATCCATTCGCAAGTCTGTGGGAGTGTTTACAAGGCTACTTGCTTGCAGCAGCACAGTATGCAAACTGGACATCTGTAGCTGCAAAGGAGTGCTGAAATACATATCTTAATATGGAATTGCATACTAAGAAATGGGAAAACACCTTCTTGCACATGTAAGTAAACACCTTTTTGCAGATTAGTGTTTTAAACACATGTCAACAAAAGTAGATGAATTTGTATGCAACTTTTGTATCTTTCCCTCTATCCCAATTCTGCTTGAACTTTTTAAAGATGTTACTTGCAACAGCCTAGACATTTATGCACTAGGCACCACAGTAGTTGTAATGGCTTTCATGCAATAGCTGATTACTGCCACATTCCCCTCCTGTGTCTATGTATTTCACTTATCTGGATGATCTAGACTGAGGAGCATTGTAAGGAGCTTTGAGGTCTTTGGGAATACTAGGTGCCACATGTCACTGTTACTAATAAGCTTGTAGGTTCACCAACGCTGTAGGAAATCACATGAGTCAGTGGTTTGCAGTGCCTTACCAGCCAACTCCATATTTTCTACATTGGGGATTTCTTTTTGATTTTATTTTCTAACAAATAGTTGCTATCCAACATTTCTTTCTCTGCCTGTAGGGCATGCAAAATCTGCTTTTACAAGCTGATGTCATGCTGTGTGTGACGGATGTAGCCCAGCCTGGCCCAATGTGAATGAAAATCACAAGTCAACTTACATTTGCAATCCTGGCCCAACGACAAAGTTCCACTAAACCAAACAAGGGTTGAATTGCTGCAAGTACACAACAAACTTTTCTGTTTACTCCTTCTAAACCACTGATGAATTGGAGGCAGCTTATGGCTGCGTATGTCAGTCTCTCATTAACAGAACTTGTCTTTGTTCCCTGTGCAAGAGAATATCCCCTTTCATCTGGAGCAGAAAAAAAGTCTAGACCTTTTCCTTCCAGCGACAGCTCTCTGAACCTATGCAAAGAAGTCACAAAGGTTAAGCACACTGCTACTCCCCTCAGAGGAATTTAAAGATCCTCCAGCACACATAGACACTTAAATGAATAAAAATGAGTCACCTAAATTTGGGGGGTGCACCCAGGGACGATACCCACAGGAGCTGCCCTGTGTCTGCAGGAAGCACACAGTATCATTTTCTGTCAGCTTTCCATAGCATGCTGCTATTAGCCAGCTCCTGCGGATAATCAAAGAGCCCTAACCAAAGTCAGAAGAGAGAAGCATTTCCTTTGTGATTCTGGCTTTTGGGTTCTTTGAGAATAGGAGCCACTTCTAGAACTTCACAAAAAATAAGTTACAGAACACAAGAGAACAAAAAGAAGAAGGTGACACCTCACTAACTCTACCAAATGGACCAAGTCCTGTATTTTAAGGCTTGCTAACATGTTTCAAGTCATATAGAATGAAAGTGCTCAGATGTCTGAGGAGAATTTGATGTAAAAAACACTAGCTAAATGCTCAGACGTAACTATTTGCCTGGACAAGTTTTAGCCCTTTTTTTCTTGAAGAAGTCTATTTCACAGGCCAAATTCTAGTGATGTGAATTTTGTTTAGAAAACCAAGGCTAGGAAAAAGTTATTATAGCAGAACCTGTCTAGATAAGCTCTCTTAGCATCCATATTCTAAGCCTATGGAAGCTGACTCAGGCAGCATCCATTTTGGGGGTTCCGAGTCTCATTCTCAGAGCAGCTTATCTGTCTAACGCTCCAAAAAGAAGTAGAAATCCTTTTAGTCCTCAAGGATGAGCTCTAACTCATCTAACTTTTAGCACGTAAGTTAAACTCTCTAATTGGCCTGCTGAGATACATATAAGCTTTACCTAATAGATACTTAATAAACAATTAAAAAATAATGAATGGAGAACTACAGAAAAAAATGAGAAAGCAGAAAAAGTAAACACAAGAGATTTTCAAAACACATTCCCCGTTATCTGCTTCCACTTTCCAATGGAAGCCTCAGTCACAATTCTGGAAAACAGAATTTTCCCTTAAATCCTTACATTTCTAGTAGAGAGAGCTCTCTACTAACCATAGCCCAAAAGGAACAACATCTTCTGCCTTTCCTTTTACAACCTTCCAGCCCCTTGGTCTAATGGCTGCTTGATTGGTCTCATCATTGCTAAAACACTTCCACCTGCTGCCTTCCCTCCAGGTGAGCCAGGTTTTCTACATGGGAATGTGCTTTTTGTCCTTGGCAAATTAAGTTTAGTGATATGGTACTTAAGATAATGATCTTATATTATATCGTTCCCTTGTCTTAACTTCAATTAAAAACAAGAATGGCAGATACTAGGAAGACAAATGGCTGGATTTAAAAGGAAAATGGACCGTGCAGGCCAACATAGCTATTCCTAGTCTGTTATCTTAGATAGAAACTATGGAGTGTGCATGGACAGATTTCTCAGACTTTCCCAGCAGTGCATTTATTCAAATATTGTCTGAACTCATAGCATTTGCCATTACCCAATGGTTCAGCCAGCTGCCTTTTTTTCTTCATCACAACCAGCTGTTCAATCTGATCCTAGTGAAATGATATTCTGGAATCTATTTTTTTGTGTGTGTGTCCAGAACAGCGTATCAGAACTATGTGAAATATAAGCAGTATGCCTATAGCATCTATTAGGGGTCCAGCATCTCTGTTTTGACATGTCCATCAATATGAATTTAACTTTAGCTATCTCAGAGATGGATATTATCAAGAATAGTCACTCAAGACAAGGTATCCCTAATGACCTGGCAATCACACCCATCAAATCTCAGTGGAAATCCTTGAAGGCAAGAACAAAGCCACAAAATAAACAAACTGAACGTCAAAATCTCAGAAATTTTCCCAACTTTCCTCGCTAAAAAAAAAGAGCCTAAAATGTTCACCTTAATATTAGCTTCTTTTAAGCTGCTACCATCTTAGGTTTCCAAAGAAGTTGTTTGTATTGGTGAACTGGGATTTTTTATTAAAAAAATCAGATTGATTCAGTGTCTAGTAATTTCAAACCTCTATGTCAAAAGCATTTCCTAATTAAAAAAAGAAGTAAGAAAACTTGACCATTTGCAGAAAACTGGCTTAAAAAAATCATCAAAAATCTTCAATGGACTCTGTTCTGTACTCTGCTGACTACAGCAAATATACCATATGCGTATGTGTGTGCATGTATATATATATATATGTATATATATATATATGCAACACATCAACTATCTGCATGGATTTTGGTTTTAGGTTTCCTTTTAAATGCAAACTAAAGATCCATTCTGTGTGAAGTTGCTATTTGTGTTACAGCAGTGGAATACCCAGACCTTTAAGCCCATGTGTCAGGGGCTCCCATGGACAACCTAAGCATATGAAAATGGTGAGAAAATCATGAAGGTCAATGTACCTTTCAGATAGATCAGCACATTAATTCCATGTTTTGAAGAATTTATAACATCTGTACTTAAAGAGATTCAGGTGACTGCTTTCCAGACACCAACAAGGAAGAACAGAGGTTTCATAAAAAGTGAATATACTCACAATATATTAAAGAAAGATCCTTTCAATAAATGTTTTAAAATATTTTAGAAGAGCCTGAACACCTTACAGTGACTCGTTCTTTCTCTCTACATTTCCCTAAAGGCACAAAGAGATTCGGCCACAGCTTGAAAACATTTTGGAGTAAAATATGAGTAAAATATTTGTGAGATGTTTCACACAACATTTGGTTGAAACTGGGAACTTTATATTGCCAATCAACTTCACATTTATTGTCGTTTAAACTGTTTAGCTTTATGCAACTCTTTCTTTCATGACACTGTTTTTCCTCTTCCTGCCATCACTTAACTTCTTCTGTGTCTCTGTAATATCACACATCAGAGCACATCTTTGTCTTCAGCATCTGTTTCCCATTAGCCTCCTCTCTTCCTTCCTGACTAGTTCCAGATTATCCGATCCAGACAGAGGCTTGAGTAATCCTAGTGGTTTTATTTTTTTTTAATGTATATATGTTTTTATGTACATACCTATGTTAAAATGTTTTTTATTTGTATGTATCTATATATTGATGCATGTTATCTAATTATAAGTTTTATATAGTGTATATAAATGGAAAACAGTAGACACAAAGAACTGAGAAAGATCCAGATGAACTTTCTTTCACCAGTGTTAGGTTCTTGCTAACTTTGCAGTGGACCTTAAAGCAAGGTGCGCTAATAGTAACATTTAAAGCTTTGAAGAGCAGTTAGCTTCTCAGCATGAGATGCTCGCTATGCAAAATTACAGAGTTTAGAATATGCTGCTAGTCTGCACATCTGATTGGCTCGGTAGGCCTAAGTGCTTTATAATAAGAGTGCCTCTAAGTGCACATATAAATACACAGGCTAAAAATGTTCCGAGTAGATCATGATGTAGTAAACCTAGCTGCTCAGTTATGGGCTAATGTGTCAAGAATTCCTCTTTTAATAGCTACTTGATTACCTGGTTACCCAATCTTGTGAATGTTCTGGTAAGGACCATTCAGTAAATACATAATTAAAGAATCTCTGAAATATTCATTCTAGGGAATTTTTTTCAGCAAATAGAACAACAGAACATGAACTTAAGAGCCAGAGGCAACTACAAAAGGCTGCATTCAAATTGCGCTCTGAGTATGACTTAAGCAGACAAAGGCCGGAATAGTTAAACTAAGGCTGAAAAATTTATGCTGGCACAGAAATTATTGTCTTTAGGAAATAAATAAATAAATGAGGAGAATAAAAGAGAAGGAAAATGAGCTATTAGTGAATTAATGCTAGCGGATCAGCCCATATTTTGAAGCTTACTTTTAAGTGTCCTGATTTGTATCTATTTAAATATAAGATCCTCAGTATTTATCAAAAGAGAATTTTGTCCTCTCTGCAGCAGTAGCAAGGTGACTCTGTCAGTCCCCAGTGAAGCAACAGGCCAGACATTTCAATTACACCACTCTTAGAAGATGGAACATGGAACAAGGCACAACCATAATCTGCCTTCACACGTTCTCTTCAGCAGCTCCACAGTGGGACAAATACAGTCACTTTGCTTCAGCTTCACACGC
>JAUBOD010000918.1:2070782-2085695 GCA_032353885.1 Nothura maculosa
ATAATCTGCCTTCACACGTTCTCTTCAGCAGCTCCACAGTGGGACAAATACAGTCACTTTGCTTCAGCTTCACACGCTGATTCCATGATAGAATAAAGTACTTCACAGATTAGCTTAGTCTGCAGCACTTAAAGGTCAGGATTTATTGTAATGTAAATCACAAAGCAATTTTATCTTGACAGAGATTACATACTGTTACAATATTTCTCGCTGAATCCAGTGATGCGTTTGCTTTTTCTTTGCAACTGCTGTGCAAAATTGGACTTTAGCCCAGAAAAGAGAAAGAGATGGCAGCCTGTTTGGTTTTTCAGCAACAACTTAGTTTCTCTTCAGATTTTTCAGCACTCTGAAAGAAAGGTATCTAAAAAAAACCCTCCCATAAATACAAGCAAACCTTGCAGGATGGAAAAGTAGTTTGTGCAGGCAGTGGGCAGGACATCCATGTTAGGCGTGACATGCACAAACTTATTTTGCTTTCTGAGTGCTACTTGACTTGTATTAGCCCAAACTACTAGCTCTTTACCCAAAGCTCGAGCAGCATCCTGTTATCTCTTTCAAAATGCATTTTTCTTTAATACAACATTTATATCCTAACTAAAAGGGCAACTGTAGAAAGCCAGTGCTCAAGCGTCTGCTCCACTCCCATACGACCCACCTTATGCGTTGCCAGGACCAGTCCCTTTACGAGTGCTTGGCAAAATACTTTCTGTTCACATTTATAGACAAGAAATACTGTGGGTATTAACCCCCAAGGTAGATGCAGCATTAATGAACGTAGTAACAAGCACTCGGGCTCAGACTGGCATCAGCTATAAAAGCAGATTACAGATTGACCTCCATGCCTCGTTTAGGCACCTTCCAGCAAAGACTTGGCCTCTTCTGAGATGTCAAGCACTTACATATCTCCAGGTAAGGTAAACCTGTATTTCTCCAAGGACTAGACTGTGATGGTTCAAATTTGACTGAAAAGCACCTTATACAGTGAGAAAAATATGATGAATGAAGAAAACAACATTAGATGGACTTCTTGGAGCAAGATACTCCTCATACCAAGAAGATGCAACGCAAGGACTAGCCTTAGGCTTGAAGGAGGACAAACAAGCTCTTCCTCCTTTTGAAAGCCGCTGCTTTCCCAATCTTTCTTTCAAAGGTTAGCAGTTTAGGGGCAAACCGGGCATTTCAGTGAACTCCCTGGTGTGCGGAAAGCCAAACAGCAGGGAGGAGGACAGGAAAACACAATACTGGGTGGAGACACTTGGAGAGAGACAGCAGCATTTTTATAGGCCTGTGTACCGCAAGCCTGGATTGATGTGGCAACTTGATAAGATGTTAAATTACGCAACCATGCCCACAGATGTATTATCATTTCATGTGCTATTAGTTTGGGGCCCTTGAACATCGTGAGCTTGTTGACCTCAGGCTGAGCTTGCAGTTAGGATAAACAAGTTGCTGCGCCAGTGTGCAAATCAAGTCTGGAATTTGAAAAGTCATTAAGGCAACAATGATGCTAAGTTTACAGATTCACTTTTCCAAGCTAAATCACACTTTAAACAATTTTTTAAAAAGATCTCTCTTTTGGGTAAAAATGCAGAGCCGCATATAAACATACAGTTGTACAACTGCTGTGCATATTTTATGTTTAGATGAAATGGCAAGTTAGTAGATCCTGCTGTATTTTCTGGATTCCTTTCATTGAATTCCTGCTTTTTTAAATTTGTTTTTCTTTCATAAGGAAGGATTTTAAAATGCAAACAGAGTGGAGAAGTAAAACCCATCATACACCTCGGGACTGAGCTCTGGGATTGAGATGGAGTGCCAATTAGTATTCCAAAACTAGCAGCTAATGAGCAGGAAAAGCAGGTGCTACAGGGAAAAGGGGAGGGGGGGGGAAAAAAGCTACTTTAAGTAATCCTATGGTTTATTAAACATTGTATTTATTTCAAAATGCAGGTAAAATTATGGTAGTTATGACACAGGATACCTGAGCCATATTAATACACTTCTCAGCGCAGGAAACTGTCAGATGCCAAGAACATTCTATAAAAAAGTAAGAACTCCAAATAATTATATTCTTGTATGTATTAGTTCTTTTAATTGTATTCATTGGCCTGAGTAAACAGGGCAGCTGACCTGGCTAGTTTGGATTTAGGGTATATTGTTTATTTACACAGAAATTTTGTAGGCTATGAAAACAGTAAATAAAGAACGAAATAAAACTTCCTCCTGAGTCTGAGACCACTCTTCTGGCATCATCTCAATTCCAGCCAAGGAGAATGCATTTTAATCAATTTCTGAACACACAAGTTTCTTTTGGTCCCTCCTGAGCAAAGATTCCTTAGTTTATTAATTTTAGCATCATTACCCTTACATGTAAATACTGCTTTCCAAAGCTAAAAAGAAAAACAGCCTCAGAAACAGCCACCAGGTCCCCAGGTTTTTTAAAGCATGCATTTTACAGACTGCAATCAAAGTAGGTTAACAGTACATTTAGGTAATTTTGATTTCTAGATGTGCCAATGCAAATAAATAATAACCTTCCAATGATCGCAAATGAAAACTGATATAAATACCTACCTCCTGCACATATTTAGATGGTCATTTAGCAATCAGAGGCAGTAAGAAATGAAATGCTACGAACTTGTGTTGAATTAAAAGAAGGTCAAGGATATTATTGCAGTATTACAGCTCATTTATTCTTTTATTTCTCACATCCTTATTGACCATAGATCTTCACAGCAGCTTAAACACTTTCTGTAGTTAGTCATTTCCTACTAGATTGCAGAGCTTATCGTTTTTTTTTTTCTTCTGGAATAAAATCTGAATTAACATGTTTCTTTGCATTTAGCACAAATTCTAATGTAAACCGGCTGATGATCTCAGGCCAGTCCATGAATTTCTGCAGGAGGATCCCATGAAGGGGCCCCTCCACAAACTGCATCCATGAGAAGGATCAAGAGCCTCGAGACCCTGCCCACGTTGGATGGCTGGATCGATTCCCTCCCTGGCAGTGCAACAGGAGGTGCAGTAGCTCCACCACCAACTGTGAATCTGCAGGAGAAACTAGGCTAGTGGTGCAGCCTCAGCCAACATAGCCCAAACTTGGATTAGCAGAGTTGCAAGGGAAAAGTCCAGGTAGATGTAAAGATGCAGGAATTTAAGATGCCAACATCCCTTCTGTCTCTTAAGACCCTGTGCCAGAAAACGAGTCTTTCTATAACACAAGATGCTGAAGGAAAGTATGTCTGAGTTTTATTCAGTATAGACCACAGCACAAAGGAGGGACAGTGCTGAGATGCTGAGGACAGCGCTGAGGACAGGAGGGGCTGCAGTGAGCACATCCCATCCCTCATGCCAGTGGCTGCTGCAGAAGCCCCGGGGCTGAGGGACAAGCAGTAGTTGAGGGCAGCAGTGTCTCAAAGCACTGCAGTAAAATCCACCAAAGCTGCTCCGTACAAAGCTGGAGCAGCTGGAATGTGTCATATTTTTGCTCCTTTAATTACTTCGGTGCAACTTTGAGTGCAGGAGCCGCCTGTGGCCCAGGGGAGCTCAAAGCACTGGGCGGGTGCGAGGGGTGGATGAGCCGAGTGGTCGGTGGGGAGAGGCCTGGCCGGGCCTGCTCTCGGAGCCGGGGCCCAGGAGCGTGCGGGGCCAGCGGCAGCAGGAGTGGCAGGCCTGGGCCTAGGCCTAGGCCTAGGACTGGGCTCACCTTTAGGCTGTCTCTGCTGTGCAGCCCTGCGCTCTGCTGCAGCTCCCGGCTCAACTCAGAGCTCGTCCCTGTTCCCTGCACCAAGCACTGAGCTTTATCCAGCTACCACAGGTAAACAGCTCAGCACTGGCCTAACTATAAGCAAGCACTCCAAGCCCTTATGCTGTGTCTGCACTAGTGTTTGCAATTCTAACTGTGCTGCTAGCAGTACCTGACCTAGATAAAGACGGCTTCCGTGTACCCACACTTCCATACCAGGTGGATATATTATATGAAGGATGGTTGTCCTTTCCTAGGAATGCCAGTAAAAAACCCTTCATTTCTTTGAACACGCTTACAGCAACCCATCACCGCAGCCCTAAGTGGGAATTATGTTGCCTGGAATCTGCTGGACTCTATCAGTGTTCACAGCTTGTTCCCGTCACACCGTCCTGATTAGCGAACACCCAGGGCTGTCATATGTTTTGCCCCAGAAGTGTTTCCTGACTAGAACTCCACTTCTGGCTCTCAAGAACAGACCTGAACATCCCCTACTGCATCCACAACGCTCTGTTTTGGCCAAGGGCTGAAATAACTCCTGTCAGTGTGCAAGAAATGGAAAAAGTGTAGCATTGCTTTGGTGACCTGATCCTCAGCATCCTGCCAGCAACACCTTTCTTCTGGGACTAGGCCCACTGACCGGCCTAACTACACCATTTAGATCTGGGCTTATTCTCTAGGCGACCTGACAGATAACAAGGATCTAGCTGAGTGATCAATGCAGTTTAGCGTGTCGTTCACTAGGAAGAAAATAGATGCCTGGTATCTGATGAGATCTATGATGAGGTGAAAAAACACCTTAAATTCCACGGGCTGTAAAGGCGAGCTTTCCACTGACTGTGAGGGGAACCTATATGTGCTCATGTAGGACTCCATGGGATGCCCGCATTTCCTTAGGCGTATCCCACTGCACATATGGCACTTTGCAGGTGCCATAACAGTTAGGGCCATTTCTGTCTGCAAGGGAATTTTGAAATGATTGTCTCTCATCCAAGTCATTCAGTCTCTATTTTCAACTGCTTAGGTTTGCTTAGGGATGAGTTGCCAAAACAAACCCAACCCTTTCCTGGCAAGCTGGGCAAACTGGTGGCACAGCCATGAGCAGGAACCAAGCCCCTAGGCAAGGGCTGGGGAATAGGAGCAGTTGACCTTGACTGAACTGGAGAGGGAAATGGATGTTTCTGAAGACACTCTTAGAAAAACATCTAAGGAATTAAGACTGACTTAACAACCAGTTCTACCAAACCTAAGTTGCCTCTCACAAAGCCAGAAGTGTTTGAGTTTGTAACATGATGGTCAAAGGCCCAAACTACATGGCTGGTTTCTTCTGCAGGGAAGGCATTTTTCCCCCTGACAATCTGCTGGGGGTGCTACGTTCTTGACATTTTGGACTGACTCCCTGAGCTCCATCTGGAACTTATTGGAGACCTGCTGTGCCTCTGAGCCTGCTACACTCAAGCTGCACTCGAGTACGCAATTTCACCCTCTCACATTTCTATGCACTGTCACTCTTTTCCAAAAAAACACGAAGTGCTGAAATCACCTTTTCCATGTTTCTGCCCTGCAGTTATTTCAGCATATTTCATTTCACCAGACAATAAGAGCAAACACATGTCCTTCCACACCCGTATTTAACATTACTAGCAGTGTTGGACGCCTAAAGACAAGCACAGAACGCACAACCTGAGGTTCATTCCTGTGTAGCACTTGAGTATTAATACAGTAGAAATGGATGCAGATTGGTGCTTTAGACACATCACAGCCTCATAAAAATAACTGCAATTCAATTGTTTTTATCCTCTGTTTAAATCCACATGAATAATAAATACATAGTAAAATAAAGTACTTGGAAGCCTGCCACATGTAGAATATCAGAATTCCTGTACGAGTTCAAGGTAATTCTTTCAAAAGCACCTATGTGATTTTGGAATTCAGAAGCACTTCTGAGGGGGATGTAGGTGCTTATTTTTCACTGAGGACAGAAGGATTTGAAGTCTATGATTACCTTAAGGACCTAGACCCTAGTTACTCAGATGCTTAACTCCTATAACTTAGCATTATTTCCTTACCACTGTGGAAAGTGAAATACAAATCTGTTAGTTAGGTGGATGTGTGCTGAGGGTTTCATCCCAAACCTCTGCACACCACAGGCCATTGAAAGGGTCCAAATGCACCGTTTACTGAAATATTTTCCAAAGTGATCACATAATGCAACAGATCATCATCCTCTCAAGCTGGGTGAGAAAATTACACTTAAGTAAACACTCTTTCAAACTAATTTTTCATTAAGTGTATTAAAACAATAATATTCTTTGTTTAAGCAGATGGAAAGCTATTGTTACCCACATGGCATACAAGGTGAGTATAAAAACTATCAGATGTGTGAGTAAAAAGAACTAATACCAATTCATATTCTTTCTGAGAAAAAGAAAAACATGGTTATGAGTAGCACTAGGAACAGTATCAAAGTGACTTCACTATAGGCAATAAGCAATAATTTTCATATTTTTTAAATTTTGGCACACTCGAGAAGCATGCTGTCCTCAGCTCTGTAAGGCGCTCATGCCAAATACACTGTGACACAAGAAACTAGAACAACAAAGAGAATAAAAGGATCAAGAAAGGAGGAGAAATATAACACCACCAGAATGAAGTGGCTACTGATCAAAAAAGGTTGCATGCCAAAATTTTGATGGATTGTTCAATGCCTGTTTCTGGGGGTGTTTTTTTGATTCACTGTCACCTCATTTTCCTGAACGTGTTTGGGAATGTGACTTTCGGGGGACGGATTTGAACAAAATCACAGCTGTGATATGGCAAGTCAAACTGGGGAGAAACATTACCCACCAGACAAGCCCAGAGATGATGATGGGAATAAAAATACAGAAGGGATACAGGAAGTGACGGAGCATCGGGAACACATCATGAGGTGGGCGACAGGGCCAAGGCCAGGAGCGGGTCCAAATGTGCTACAGAGCCCAGCAGGCAGGAGGAGGGCACTTCAACCTGAAGAGCAGCACAACTGAGAGGCAGTAGAGCGGGCTTTGCTACTGGGCCTTTGAGCAGCAACGCATGGAGTTAGAGAGCCCTGTGAAGAGGAGGTTACGTGTTTGGGGAAGGAGACAAGCAGGACATGTGAGAGCTATTGGGCTGTCAGGACTTGTTTGGTTGTCAGAAGAATAGCTGGGTGTTTCTTTTCCCTCCTTCCGTGGGGAAAAAAAAAAGCAGGGAGAAAACTAGCACAGCTATGAATTAGTATAAATCTTGCTAGGAAATCTTGTAAACCACAAACAACAAATCCGTTTTCTGTCTGTATTTCATAGTAAAGCTGCAAAATGACCCAATGTGGAAGTGGGATTTACTCTTTGCATGCTTACAAGGTTTAGTTTTAATTTGTGCTGTGCAGAAGTGGCATCAGAGTTGGCACATTCCTCTTACATGGGTGGGAGAGGCGCACAGGTTTCCAAGGTGTGTTTGGAACACGCTGTGTCCCTCACACACTGTGAGAGGGACAAGGTTCCGCTAGGAAAATTCAACCTGACATTGGATTATGATGTTTTTAGAAGTTCAGATTCCGCTTCTTAGTCATAACAATAGGTCCCCCTAGTGGATAAAAATGTGATGGATATATTTTGTCCTGCGAATCTCTTCATGCCAAGGCAATGTATTGGGCTTGATTACCGAGTGGATGCCTGCCCACTTGTATAAACGCAGGCATGAAGAGCTGTGATTAACTTTTGTGCAACTCTTCCAAAACATAAAGCACATTTGAAGTGATATGTGCTTTAATCGGGCTGCTTCATTAAGAAATCAAGCCACAATTCTTCCTGATGCAGTATTTAATGTGGCCTTGAAACTGCACCTCATAAACCCATGTTTTATGTGTGATTTTTTTTTAAATACCCCAATAAAATAAATCAAACAACTTTACTGCTAAGATTGCCCTGGCTGGGCTGTAATTAGGAAGAAAACACTCCTTACCTTTTTCTTTTCTTTTTTAAGAAAAATGAGTCACAACAACACTTTCCCAAGTCATGATAGCCAGAGCGTTTTACAAAGTAATGAATTAGATGCTGTTAGCGCCGCGGCTGTTTTTATAAACGTGGCAGCCATCATAAACAGATATAATTAGTGCGTTCACATACCTCCAGACAGCAGCAGCTATTTTCTTAGGTGAAGAATTCTCAGTTTGCAGAGTGGGAGGTGTGTTTGGCGTTTTTTTCAAAGTACCAGGGAATTATCTGACTTCTAGGGGAGTCTAAAGAACTGATTTGTTTAATACATTGTTCAAATAGCAAAATTTTGAACAGCAATATTCCTCAATACCGAGTAAGAGTTTAAACACAGAACAAGGCCACTAACCGTGTTCTCTTAGCCTTCAGTGAATTATTCCTTCATTTGGGATTTTTTTAAATGTCTTTTTAAGAAGATCTGTAGTATGAGCAACATGAATTAGTGTTTTTTACTAATTTCATTTTTATATATTTGCTTGTTTGCCTCCAATTAATTTTTCTACACAGCAACCAACCACAAATACTATATAGATATTTTACTGGCTTCCCTTTTTTCTTTCTCAGGACAGCACATTGCTGTACAGCTTCAACTTTTATTATTTCTACCTGTCACTATACAACAGGAAAATACAGGTATTTTTTTCATGATGAGTCAAAGAAAATCGACTCTATTCAGTAGACAGTGTTGCACAACTCCTATTTCAATGGGCAGCTGTTTTCTTAGACATAGGCATTTCTTACTCCAGCCCTTCCTCCACAGCTGGGTTATTGTGCTGTAACTTCCCTGCCTCCAGCAGGAGGCTTGAAATGACTCCTTCCAAACTCAATTAGCAAGGACCAAAAAGTGCTAAGTGCAACCTCCACTGGCCAAGCAGTTGCATGCCATTTCAAAGTGATTTATATGGAAAATCCCCACTTATTCTATATTCTGAGAGCTATCACTCCTTACAGCTGGTACTTGCCAACATGCCCAGTTTGCTTAGCAACAGCTTTACCACTTGTCCTATCAGCATAAAAGATACTTGCAGATTCTCCGAGGGTTTGTGAGGTTTCTGTACTGCCTTTCTATTCATTTGTGATATTTTGTTGGGACTTTCCAATTGGATTTGTACAGATTTTTCCCTGGCATAAGTTAGGGATGCCAGAAGGGCTCAAGGCACCGACTGCCCTGCAGAATCATTTTTCCTTTGCAGCTCCATGATGAAAATGGTCTGATTGTCCCTGCAGAGCTACTTCAGTGGCAATTATCTCTCTGCGAGGCTGCTACAGCAAGTGACCTCTGCAAGTTCTGCTGGTGACAGGCAGTAGCTCGCAAACATCTTGACCTAAAGAAGAAGTCAAAGGAAAAGGCAGCTCTGCCTTCAGCTACGGCTGTGTGGGCAGCAAGACAAGCTGCATTCACAGCTTTACCAGCTCACTAATAAACAGCCAATTTGGCAAAAATAAGGTAAGGGCTGTTTCTGTGAGCAGCACATCCAACAGATGGGAGAAAACCTCTCCAGCCACGTGAGTGGTAGGGAGCAACATCAAGCTACCTAGGGAAGTCTAAGCACTTCCACAGGAGCTGCTGGATTTATGGTAACTGTCCTCAGCATCTGTTTTGGGGGAATGTGTGATAAAAACCCTCACTAATTTTAATAAAGTTCACTAAGTCTTGAAATCACGAAACTCCACAAAGAACAAAACTTGCTTAAGATAAAAATGAAATGTCAAAAGCTTTGTCCACACAGACTCTGTTTCACGCCACGATGATGACTGCAAGCTCATGCAATGCCAGGCTTCCCAGGCAGTAGGCACTGCAGGGAACGGGGACGTGCTCCGAACTGAGCCGGGAGCTGCAGCAGAGCACGGGACTCCACAGCAGAGACAGCCTAAAGGTAAGCGCAGGCCCAGGCCTAGGCCCAGGGCTGCCGTGCGCTCCTGGGCCCCAGCCGGGTCTCTCCCCGCCGAACACTCGGCTCATCCGCCCCTTGCACCTGCCCGGTGCTTTGCGCTCCCCTGGGCCGCAGGTGGCTCCTCCTGCTCCCCTGGGCCGGGGGCTGCAATGGGAGCGGGCGCTGGGCCAGGCCTCGCTGCAGCCTCCACGTGGGGAGGCAGCCCCGGGCCCCGCATGGCCACGGGGCTCCGCGTTGCCCCACTCGCTGTGGGACGGGGCACCTGCGAACTGCACTGCGGCATCTTCCGACGTTCCATGACCTAACTGTGCCGCTGAAGTGAGCCAGTGCTTTTACACCAATAAAAAGTGTTTGACATGGCATAACTAGCATTAGAAAGCTTAAAATAAGTCCACAGAGTAGCACTGATACACAGAGTACTCTGAGGTGAGATTTTTACTCATTCAGAGCTTCTAAACTACCTCAAATATATATTGGATTTATTAGAGAAGTGATGGACTATCTGGCACAGCTGAAGGAGCACAACTGCTGGCACTGAGAGCACAGCTCTGGCAGATTTTACTGCAGTGGATTAAGATATTTGACTTAGTTGTCATATCTGGATTTGCACTAGACATTAGGAACCTCATAGCAGAGGTAAGAAAAAGCAATTCATCTCAGTTACTCTGGTTAAAAGCTTGACATTTTAGCACTAACCCACCTATCCATGACTGCAAATAAGATACAGACATTACCAGAGCAGTTCTAGAGATGCCATAATGAATACTGAACAACTTAAGCATATAGAATCACTTTCTTTCTACTCCAAAAAGAGAATTAAGCATATGTTAATGCTAAGATCAAGCACACAGTGGGAGACTGAGGCCTTCTATCTTAAAGCTGCAAATGCCCAGATAGTAAAATTGAATGCTGCTGTGTTAGCAGCAAGAAAAGCCAACAGAACTAGCAGCACATGCAGTACACCAACCTGCAAGAAGCTCTATTTCAACAGTTAGCAGCACAAAACAAGCATGGTTTTTGTAGACAAGTTTCCCAAATGCAAAGAAAAAACACAAGTTCAAACCCCGAGACAATATCACTATTACACCGATTTCTTCTTATGTTTTTCTTCTGTGCTGCCCAAAAAATTTCTGAGAGCTCTCCACTTCACTGGCATGTGATTCAGAGCCTTGTACAATGGTTATCAAGCCTGTAACAAGTGCTCCTACCTCCTTCCTAGCAAAGCCTGTGTGAAAGACTTCACTCTGTGTAAGAATTATCTAAAGAAGAGATCCCAGTCAATGGTCACATACTGCAGTGGGCTTCTACATGATGTGTCTACTTGTGTGACTCATTCAGCAAGATGCAGTTACTGCGAGTCATTGAATTGTTATGACCCCTGTATGAATGATTCTGATGGCTTAATAGAGAGCAATGCAATCTATTAACTTTCATGGCCTTAATGGCTGTATGCAGTAAATCACAAGCTTTGTTTGCTTCTTCATAACCCCAGGGTTCCTGATAGTTAACAGGTAGCTTGTTTTCTCACAAAAAAAAACAAACAAAAGGATTATACAGGATTTAAAGCTACATTCACCAATACATAAAGGAGAAATTAATTTGAAATTTAAAAAGAAAAGATCACAGCCAATATAGAAGAAGTCTATAAAAAGCTCTACTTATGTGAATTGTTTTTTTTCTAACTTCTGGAATTTAAGGCTTAAGAATATATTCCATGTAATACTTTTGTCCTAACTAGGTCCTAGAGGAAGAATATCTGGTCATGATAAACAGTTATCATTGTTTCCACAGATATCAGGGCTGCACACACTGAAGAAATCCGCTGGGTGACAGTTGGACAACTTAATACCTTTTTTGATTCAGTTTATCACGATGCAGTCACCTGCACTCTGTCACAGTACAGCAGTGACAGCATATCTCACTATGAAGGCACAAATGCTTGCTCAACTAAGCCACCATGAATCCAGCAAACGGGAAGCACGAACGGCTGCTGGAGCAGCCAGGTTGGACATATCTCGAGAGCTCCCTTCCAGCCTCAATCACTCTGTGATTCTGTGACAAACCTACACATGAAACAAAACTTTGATATTCTGAAGAACTTACAGCCCAATTTATATTAAGCTTCAAAAATAATACAACTTTCAAGAAGTAACAGTAAAGAACAATTTATTAAAATGGAAGTTTGTCAAACCTTTCATATCAAAACTAAGGCCACAGCTAATGCTAACACAAAGTCAACTTCAAAATATGATATGATTTAATTTAGAAATCTTGTACAAAGCTATTTTACAAATGAGTATTCAAACATCTGGAAACATATCATTACTTGCTCTAAAATGAAGTATCAATTATTCTAGTCATATTATTTAATGATACAAAATACTGAAGTATTAAGTACATAAAAACTGTGTTTCTTTTGGTCTTGTGAAGAAATTATCTTCTGCATGACTCCAGCTACAGATCTGATCAGAAATACAAAATATTGTAAAGGCAGCTGCCAATGATTCCTCTTTGTGTTGAATTCATTTCTTCTCTTAACGATGTTAAATATCTCCAGTCATAATAGCAATGAATTCTTCCTGATTGACTGTAATAAAAGAGAAATTATTAGACAAACAGCAAACCACCATAAACTACAGAATTTATGTCTGTATTATTCATTTTACCTAAAGGTTTCTCAGTTAGTACTCTTGAGGTTTGATCAATTGCTAACTACAGCTTATAAATACAAGTCTGGATTTTTTGCTTCTGAAGAATTCCACCCACCCTTTTTTTTTTTTTTAAAAAAAATGTAAAACACTAGAGCCAGAATGCCAGGTTACATAAGCACTGCACTTAGGCCAGAGTGTAGCTCATGTATAACAAGCTATTATTTCTGTACAAGTACAAAACTAAAAAAAATACTAAAAGAGGAGGAAAAAGTAAAAAAAATGAGAAAAATACTTAAAGTGACAGCTAAACAAAAATGTTACTCTTTGTTTATAATTCTAATATTTTTTTCAAAAGATGAAAAAATTAACTGCTTGGTTTTTATTCTTTATGCTCCTCTTTAGCAAGAATGCCATAACATTGATTATAATATGCTATTTTGTTTTTTAAAATAATGATTCTTATCTTTGTGTCTAAAAACGTTCCATAGTATTTTTCTATCTCCCAAACAAAGCTAAATAAAATAGGAATTTTAATATTAGTAACGGTTAACTAGAATTAAAATGGACTTTTGACAAGCCTTTTCCCCCCTCTGAACTTTTGTTCATTCTTCACTTATAATTAACTGAAATTTTACACAAACGTACTTGCAGAAATTAAGCCATAATAATAAATTAATTAGCAGTCATTAATTATTTTCACTGTACTTATACCTGAGCTATTGACCTGACTCATATGTTAAAACAGAGCCACTGCAGGAGATTTAACCAGTGAGCATGCTCTGTCTGCCACTAATTACTGTAATGGGGATTAGTTAGAATGAGTCAGTGATAGGGACATGGCCAGACATGTATGAAGAATTCTGACAACTATTTATCCCAGCCTAGTGCCCAATTATTCCTAAACACAGTACTGAAAATTATTACATTAACACTTGAAAGAAAATTAAACAAATTTAATCATATTAAAAAGGATAAAAATAATGTTAAAGCTGCTCTGCTGAGACTCATTTAAGAAAATATGAGTCAACTTTAGTTTAGGACCAAATACTCTAAACTATTAATCACATAATTACACCATGTTTTACTATATGATCTTAAAAACATTTCCAAAGCTTTGCCCACTTTTTCAGCTATCATCATTATTCTACCCTTCCTAAATTTTTCCTATTTTGGGTTCAAATAATTACTGAGTGATTTCTCCCTTAGTACTGGTATCTGTTTTCCATGTTAATTTTATTTTAATGCATTTTTTAGCTCCTATAGTAGTTAGCAATGATTAATATGAATCACCAAATTTTGACGTGGATTAGTATTAAAAAACACATCCTGAGAAGGTATGAAACACCTGAGAGACAGCTGCACCAATTAAAGAGTGGGGATGTATCTGGAGCACAAGTCAGAACTTCAGCAAAAATAAAATATATTATTGAAAAAATGATATTTAGGTGTACAATATTTATGCGTTCCTAAAAACTAAAGGCTGAGGGGAAGAAAAAGAACACACTTCAGAAAAAAACACATGATTGCTTGTCCCCTTTTGCCTCTTTGTAGTTCTTTACATTTAGGGAGAATGCAATTCTTAGTCAGTTACAGTAAAAAAAAAAATCAAAAGTATGAAAATTTATTTTCCAGAGTTTGAAATAATCAATTAAAGGTTTTCTTCTGCATAAAACAGTACATAAACTTTTTGTTTTATACTGGTGAAAAAGCACCACTAAACACCATATTATAAGCTATTTTTACTTCATATATAAAACTACCTCAAGTGTTATACACAAATTTGCAGATAAAGATTATATATTGAAATCAGTCAATTGCATAAACAATACTTAAAATTCATCTTATTTAAGATAATTCCCAATTTCACTCTGTGATGAAGAGAAGGATACTCTTGGCATGTATGAACTTTCTTGATGGCTGTTATCTTAAGGATATATTTTGAAGTCCAAGGTAGCTCTTCAGTAGCCACAATAACTATAAATTCACAGATGAAAACCATTTTGGTTGCAGGAAAAAAAGTTATATGTAGCCACACACATATCTGGCAAGATCCCCAAGTGATCAAAAAAATCCAGCTACTCCCTAAAATGTAATAATTAAGTCAAATATCCAGCAAAGCCACTTAAAAAAAAGATAAAAGCATCACTTTCCTTTAGTGGTGATACTACTCGTCTAGTTCAAATGACTGACACTACAATCAGATTTGTGGTTTAATTGTTCTGTGTGATTCATAAGAGAAAGGGGTGTAATTGAAATAATTGGGGAGATGGTATTCTGTCCTCCACCCCAACACACATGTATAGTATTAATCCTTAAAAGTTAAGAAATATATGTTAGAATCTAAAAGTGAAAAAAATACAGAGTTACCCCTGGTTTTAGACACACATAAAAACACACAGCACACCAACACCATGGCAGAAGACAACACTAACAACAGCTTCATGCCATTATACCTACAGAAAAGTGTATCTATGCTACCGCCTGGCTTCATAAGCCACCTGAAGTTGTTACTATCAAGTTGGTAATAACAATATGCCAATGCTAGGCCTTAAGTAGTAAGGTTTCAGGGAAGAGGAACCAGTTGCTAGTTAGGGTTAAGTCTGTGTTCC
>JAUBOD010000918.1:2091375-2101831 GCA_032353885.1 Nothura maculosa
ACATCTGCAAGTTAAAGCTTTTTTCCTTTGCAGAAGTTTGAAACAGATTAGGACTGTGTGTACTCCAGCTCCTTTCATACTGATCCTATGATACAGCACCACATATCAACTGCATATTCAGTAGGCAAAAATCTTACTACTCTATTCACTTCTATTAAGAAAAACATAGAATGAAATTTCAAATTTCTAAACAGTACTAGAGAATTGGAAAAGTAGGCAAAGTATTGCTTCTTTAACCACTTTTTCCTCAAGATACACAATCCAATACATACCAACTTCATTAAAATCATCAAATGTGATTTTGCCTGTTGCTTCTCGATCATAATCTTTAAGTATTTTCAGTACATCAGCTTTTTTCACATCAAAACCCAAGGCTCTCATTGCCACCTTTTGGAATAAAACAGAAGTGCAACAATATTAAAAATCAAACAGATATTTTACCTTGTGTTATGCATCTTATTAAATAAAACAGGCATATCAGTGAGATAACAACATTAATCAGTAAAAAAAAAAAAAAAAAAAAAAGTTTTGGATATAAAATAGTATTGGCGAATGTAGCCTAGAGTTACAACAAAATAATAATATTTTGAGTTGAAGAGTTTTTTTCTTTTAAGATGAACCAAATGCTTCTGAGGACAAGTAGGGCAGTTTCTTAAAATTATTTAAAAAAAATATTTCAAGCATTTCAACAGTCATTCTAATGGGAAATATTGTCCTTTTTTTAATAGGATAAAATTGAAAACATTCTTCAAGCTTCTTTAATTCATACTGAGGGCATGCTTGTTTATGGGTTTACTAGTCATCTTACATATTATCTATCTTACTGCCAGTCCTGATGCCTGTAGGATAACATAAGCCATTCCATTTTTACTTTTGTATCAGGTCAGGAGCATCCTTAGCTTTTCCATTTCAAGTGAGATGGTAAAGAGAAATCTCTACACAGACTAGTTTGACTGTTCACGAACATGTGAGTATAAGTTAAATGATGAACAGAAAACCACAACCCTCTTGGATATACCCATATTATTCTATGCCATGTGCTAACTTCTTATGAAAGAAGGCATGTAGTATTTTTATATATTATGGTTTTTCCACAGCATTGCCTATTCCAGGGTCAAAGTATCTAAATCAGCAACTGGGGAAAGAGCTTTGCAAAGAATCAGAATTGTTGGGAGTGCAAAGCATCCTGCTACTGGACAAGTTGCATTAACAGTATATATATCCAAATAGTACCTGTAGTTTCCACCAGACAACGTACCTGAACTCTGAAATTAAAAGACAACCTCTGTACACTTAAGACCAAGTCATGTCTATAACAAAAGGCAAAGAAAGAAATTTTTTCTTTCAAGTAACTCCTGAATTATTTCATAAAGCTTAACCACGAAGACAGAAAGTTAGATCAAGTACTTCCTTTTACCTTTAATTCATGATAATTTATTGCTCTGTCTTTGTCTGTATCAAACAACTCAAAGGCATCTTTAATTTCCTGCTTCTGTTCTTCCGTGAGTTCTCTTCTTTTTTTCCTTTTAGTTTTGTCTACTGAAAGTTCGTTCCTGTAAGAAAAGAAGGAAGCTCAGTGTAACTGATCTGGGAAGATAAAGCTCTAAATACATTTCCATCAATAAAAAACCTCACCACAACAGCACAGATCATTCCTCCTTCCTCATTCCTTCTTTTCCCAGTTTCTCCCAGTACATAACTACACTTGGAACAGACAACAGTTTTCTGAAATGAAATGATATGTGCTCTCTTCTCATCAAATAAAATAAGTGTTTTAATTAATAAGTTACTAAAACCTAGAGGAAAAAAGCCTAATAAATACTTGAGATTACAAATTGAATAGCAGTTGAAATCACAGTGTGGTCCTAACTGCAGGAGGAAATTTTCAGAAAGATGCAGCTGCTTAACTGGGCATTTCATTAGGTTGTCTGGTTGCTGACGTAGATCTTAGTTACTACAAGTCTGGGGCTTTGTTATCAGAAACAATTTTTAGAAAAACATCCTGCATAGATTGTTAGGGATTCTTTAAATCTAAATTAATCTAGCTAATCTAATTAACAAATTAATCTACTAAAATGTCTTTTTTGACATGTTTGTGGCATATACAAAAGGCACAAGATCAAGAACAAAAATCAGCAGACTGCTTTCTCAAACACAGCCCTCTTCCTTGGCTAGTCTAGAAAAAAGATGAAGTTTTCAGATAATAGAGGTAGAACATATACGGCACACATTACAGAGCATGGCAGTTGAAGAAAGTGTATGTTGCTCATTTCTAAATAGAATGGAGTCAGTATGTACATAAAATTAACAGACACTGTTACAAAATATGTAATGTGGTATTATTTGTTAGAAATATATGCACTACAGAAGATTAGGGGAAAAAAAAATTTCCTGCATAATTCTATGGAATTTTTAATTCACAAGAATGCTTGCTGAAAACATGGAACAGAACAAAGATACTTTGGAATGGGCAAAGCGTACATTTTGTTGTGGCTCTAACTGTACTTTCTTCACGTCAGAAAGATTGACTGGTGTGTATTCACAGTAACTGCCTGGAAGACACCCATTCCAGAGGAGGCTCTCTTCAAAACACACTGCATTTGGACTAGGAGATGACTCGAGCGAAGGGGCCAGCACTCAAGTGCACTCTCGGAAGAAATGGACTGATACTGAGTTGAACACCACTCGTTTGCAGCAATGCTACATAACTGCAGGGACCCATCCACTCTAGTCTGCAATCCAGAGGCTGCATCTGAACTATTATGTCCAATTTTGGACCTCTTCAGTAACAAGAGCAAGTCTAAAGGACTAAGATGCTCAGGTGGCTGGAGCACAGGAGGTACAAGGAGAAGCTGAGCAAGGTGGGTTTGTTTAGCCAGGCTGGGAAAGGATGGTGAAAAGTTTAAGGGGGAAACCTGAGAGGTGCCTTCCATTACTCTGGAGGTTATTTTACACAGAACAGAGTGAGGCTCCCAAAGATGCCCTGCAGAAGGACAAGAAACAACTGCTACAAGTTGCAATGGAGGAAAATGCAGTTGGATCTAAGAAAAAAAACATTTTCCCAGTAAGAATGGTTATGCACAGCAACAGCTACCCTGGGACAGTGCTAAAAATCTCCATCCTTAAAAGTTTTCAGAACGCAGTTGAGCCCGGGCCATGGCAAACTCACTGAACTTCAGGTCTGGCCTGCTGAGGAGCAAGCTGGACCAGGAGACTTCCTGAAGGCCACTCCAACCTGGATAGCTGCATTATTCTATATGCTGCCAAGAGGAGATATTTCGATACACACTTGTTTATTTGCAGCAGAAGTGAAATGCACATGGCTTCATTTACCATAAAATGCACAAAAAATCCTGAAGAGTGGATGCAAAACGGCTTGTTCAAGAAGGATATTTGTTTTCCACATCTCCTTTAATTAGCTGCCTTTTCTTCTCCTTTGTTTAAGGAAAATATTATCTAATTCTCAGCAAACCCAAAGGTTCAACATACAGTTGTGACAACTTTCAACCGCAACTTTAGCCAAACTAGTGAAAATTCCAATTACATGGAAAATCTAAGTTGCACAAACTGGACCCTTCTCACAGCCCAAGGTCCTCCCGAAAGAGTGATAAACCCTTAAAAGATCCGTCAAGTCAATTTAGATTCACACTGTCTTTGTATTACTACGGTTTCTGACAGGACTAAGACCTCTCAGCCGGCTGTGTAACTAAGAGGGGGAGACCCACTGAAGCCCATGTTTTGTGAGACACAATGACAAAGCTGATGAAGCTCTCTGCTTAGAAGCTGGAAAGCAGATTAACACTTAAGTCTTTAGAAAGATCTGTCTAGTCAAGTGTTTACTTAATGCCTGTCATTAAACATTTTTAAAGGTTTTTTGCAGCGCTAAAAGTTCAGTAGCTCAGTGCTGCTTTTACTATAAACATTGTTACTACACAAAACATAAAGTTGCTATACCATTTAATTAAGGACCACCTCAACCACATAAAAGTACGAAATAAGCTGAGAACAAGGATTTGTGAGGGTTTATAAGCAGGAGGCTCTTCTCACAAGACTCACTGAGCCCTAACGAAAAGTAAACAAAACCCGAAGACTCGAGCGTAGCTGCCAAAATCCTGCTTCTGGTGTTCTTTCCTCATCAGGACAAAAAAAAATCAGCCTGGAACTTATTAACGGCCTTTTTCAAAGTGTGCGTTATTCTTTCAACGCCCAGATGACTCTTTCAAACAAATAACAGCGCGAGAAGACCCGGCCAGACCTAATCCGCGCCGGCTGCGCGGCTCAGACACATGCGATTACCCGCCCGCCGCCCCCTGCAGCGGCACGGCGGGGAGCGGGGCACGGCGGCCCGTCCCACCTGCCCGCGCGGCCCGTACCCACCTCAGGGACAGGCTCATGGTGGCGGCCCCGCCGCGGGCCGCTCCGCTCCTCCGCTCCGCTCTACTACGCGCCGCGCCGCGCGCACTTCCCCTTAGTAACGCGCTACAGGGCCAGCGCCGCCAACCCGGGCGCAGCTGCCGCAAGCAGAGGCCTTCTCATTGGCTGCCTCGGGAGGTTCTTCCCGCCTCCTCGCGCTGCGGGCGCGGTTACGGGCTGAGGCGGCTGCCACTCAAGCGGGGGCTGGCTCCGTGTTGTTTGGGGTCGCGGTTGCCCAGAATGCCGCGCGGTGCCGGCGTTGCCAGGGCAGCGGCGGTTACGTTTCAAACGGGGAGGAGCGCGGGGTGGCGGTTGGAGCGGCGGCTTTAATGGCTGCGCTCGCGCTGTGGGCGGTGCGGCGGCCTTCCCGTTTGGAGCGGGCATGCAGGGGCCGAGGCTGTCACCGGCAAGCCGTCCACCTCCCAGGGCGATGCTCCATCTATCTTGCTATGTGTTCTGGGCCGAGGGTGTCATCTTGAGTGTGGAAAGTAGCGCAAGTGGAGGGTGGAGGCGCTCTGTGAGGCTGCGCTCATCTCCTGGTGCCAGGCTCTTGTACAGTGTTCAATGTTCACTCGTGGTGGTATATGTCACCAGCAAATGGGCCATTGTGTATTGATAATGTATCCATATAGTCTCCTTTCATTATATAGTACTGTAATTCACAGTGAGGGCTGCATGAAAGGGCTGCGTAAAAGCCATGGAAAAAGCTGAGAATGTGACTTACAAACAGATTTTCACTATGCTATTTTCACTGCTGTATGTAGTGTGTGTATGTATGTTTATATAAATATACAATCACAGTCTGTTAACAGTACAAAAAGTTGTAGTCCTCATAAATACAGGAAGGGAACAGTCGGTGTCACACAACTGCAAGGTCTGAGACGCTGATGTATAGCACCAGTTCCTCATGGAGTTAACCTTCAGGCTGCGCAAGCCAGCAAGTAAACCAGTCTGCATGTATTGTGAATGGGGTTGGGGAGGGGGAAAGGGGGAAATGTTTGACTGACTAAAGATGATGACTTTAAAAGCATGGCCTTGGGTGAGCCTGTTGTGTGACACGATGCAGATCTCTCCTCCTTGCCCTTCTGGAAGTGCCTGCCTGGTAACCCAGCAGAGCCCTGTGCTGCGGGTGCCGCGTGTCCGTGGGGAGCCATCCTTTCCAGCAGCAGTGAAGCTGCTGTGCTGACCAGCGTGACGGGCTTTGCCAAGCTGCACTTCTGGGAGGCTGACCAGGAGCGGGGGACCCCGGGCATGCGCTGAGGAGCTCGCTTGCTCGCTCATGAGACGCACTCGGGATGCATTTATCTAGAAATCAGGCCGTGAAGAGCCCCACACGCTGCCTACGTAATCCCTACTCCACAGATGTAGGAGACAAGGGATGCTGTAGGAAGTTTGTGACTGCCTGCTGTTGGCAGGTGGCACTTCTGTGACTAAAAGCATAAATTACCACCAGGTTTCACCCTCGGCCCCTGCTGCACTAGAAGGTGTTGTTACAAAAGAGGTTCATTGTTAGAGGTTTTTCATTTTGCCTCTCGCAGTTCAGCTCGGTTGTATTTAGATGCCGTCACCGTGCTCTGTGCAGCGCTTGCCAGGCCAGGCCTAGGTATTCCCGTAATTCCAGCCACGCATTCCAGCAAACCGCTTGGAATTCCTGCCCGCCCTCCCCGCCGTAGCCACCAGGGGGCGACAGAGCCGCCTGCAGCGCGGCCGCCTCTAATGAGCCTTAATGAGGACCTTAATGAGCGCGTTAATAAGGCGTTAATGAGCGGCCGCGGCTGCGCTGACACAGCCTGGCGGGTTGGTGTCCCTCGGCCGCCCTAGGTTAAGCACCCTTCCACTCACCAAAGCGTGGGTTAACGGTTTAAGCTCAGCCTTATTTAAAGCTCAGATAAAACCCATTTTCTGATTACTTTCCAGTTTTGCGTGTTCCTGTGCTTCCTGATTCCGTTGGGACACGAAGGCGCTGCAGAGGCATGCATTTTGGGTGAGATCTTGCTGCAATTTCTAGGCACAAGAGGTACTTATTGCTGAAATCATTAATGTGGCAGTTAATTAAAATATAAATAGTAATGTAAAATGGACATGGTTCAATTTTTAGATATAGCTGCTAAAAATTCATGAATTCCCCTTGGCCATCTTTTCTTTCTCATCCTTATCTTCCTTTCTCCTTCTTTTTGAAAAGATCCTGATTTTAATTTCCTGTGGCTGGAGATATGTGGATGTGTGCTTATTTATTTATTTATTTTTCATAGCAAGCTTTACACCAGGCTTTAGCAGCACT
This sequence comes from Nothura maculosa, assembly GCA_032353885.1. NCBI lineage: Eukaryota > Metazoa > Chordata > Aves > Tinamiformes > Tinamidae > Nothura > Nothura maculosa. Next base: position 2,098,070 of record JAUBOD010000918.1, read on the forward strand.
GTACTGACTGACTGAATTCTGCTCAGGTAGTGTTGTACACTTCAGGATCCAGGACTAAGGATGTTTTAGTTTCCGCACTACAGAATTTTCAATATAGCCAAATTTTTTCTTTTGTAGTGAAGTGATGACAAATAGTTGTTCTGTAGTGTACAAGTGAAGTGAGACTGATGTGTTTTTATTTTTTGTATATTAAAAGGAAGATTTTATATAAAAGCTTCTTGAGAGAGCTACCTAATAATATAGCTTCTACTGTGAAAGGTAAGGTGTAGTTAGATATCACCACAAACAGAAATAATGCATCACAATCACAGTTACTGCAAATAAAAAATTCTATGAAACCAGTGATTAAATTCAATATAGTTCGATTAATGATTAAAAATATGAACTATTGCTAACCTATCCTGCAGTTTTTTGTCACACTTAATCCAAGTTACTTTTTACCACAAGTTAAGATATAGTATACTTTTCACATAACAGAAAACGGTTCTCAGTCATCTCCCCCAAGTCTTTGTCATGTTTGCTAAGATGGATACTTTCTTTGCTCTAATTCCTTCCAATCTGCTTACTTAAAGTATGCTGCACAAAGCTGGGCTCAATAGTCTACTGAGGTCTCATCACCTCCAGACAGAATGGGTTCATCCTCGCCTTACACATTGGCACTCTTCTTAACACATCACATTGTTGAATAAAATTTCTATTTCTGGTCCAAAGCATTCTTTGGACCAGAATTTAAGAACAGTATTCAAGCTGTCACCCTTCTCTCCATCTCTATCCATTCATCTGATATTCAGCCTAGCTTACGGTTACATAGTAGCACCAAAAGTCATGGAGTTGTCTAAAAATCACAGATTAATCTGTGGTGAGTAAAAGTTTGTAATGCAGTGCCTTACTCAGAACAGTAGCAAACACTGCTAGGAACTTGTACAAATCTTGTACTTGAATTAGAATGAAAGGTTTTTTTCTTCAAGATGCCTTGAAATTAAAACTGTACAGCGTAAGTTTATAACATTTTTATTATGATGATCATGATAAAATGTTAATTCTGTGAGAACTGTTATTTAACACCCATAAAATCTAGACAGATTATAGAGAGGTAATTTTATGAAAAAATCCATGAATCTACTCAAAACAGTAGCAATATACATCGATTTTGATTTTACAAATAAATTAACAGTTCTAAATGTTCAAAATGCTGCAACATTTAAACTTAACATATATATTTTAAATACTTAATCCGAGTTGTGTTAAAGGGACACTGTCAAACTCTTATGACTAAAACTTGATGATTTTAACAAAAATACTCAGAAACAGTTACTTTATATTTAAAACATGTCATTTACTTAGTACTAAACTTTTTATAATATAAAAATAATCTCAAGACCCACAACAACTATATTCATCTGGGTTATAGCAGCAGTTTGTTAACACACACCATTACAGGCTGTGTTCACATTAAGCTCACTTCTGATTTAGGAAATATTCCATGTTATTTTTGTCAAGGGAAAGGAAAAAGTAACAATTGCTGTTACATATATAGACTTCACAGGCTTAACCATGGTTTTACGTGGCATTTATGCCGGTTATCTAAACATTTAAGGACCACATGACTGACATTGAGTTCAGCAGGAACTGAGTACAGATTTAAACACAGATGATAGACTGCACAATTGCCTGTCCTGCCTTTCCAGAATTAGTCTGGGTTGCTACATAAATAGCCAGTCAGTCAGCAGGTGGGAAGGAAACTACACTGAATTTTTTCTGTGTGTTTTCACTAAATGACTTCTTCCTTCCCACTCTAACTATATTTTTCCTCTGGCCACACAGGACCAATATAAATAGTTCTTAGCTTTACCTGTAACAAGTCTATCCACTAATTAAACATTCATCAGACAATACAGTGAAATACTTGAGATTTCTCCAAAAGAGACTAGGATTCCAGTAACAACCTTTCTTCCAAAAACACACTGTTGCATCTGTCCACCTGCTTACAATTTTGCTTTAGCTTGCAACAGGAACAAGGCACTGCTAACAAGAACTAGGCATGTCACAACCTATCCATCCCACCCTTGGTAAAGGGTATATTCAAATAGGGAAGGCAGGAGTACAGGCAGCTATGAAAGGAGAAACCAACTTGTAAAAGATCTTCTTCAAAAATTTTTATCAAAAATGTTTTTTATTTTGCACCTATTATAGAAAGTAAGCTATATCATTTTTTCTCACCTGAACTTAAACTGTAAACAAGGCCTCCAACTTCCACCCTCCATATATTACAGCCCATAATATTTGGGCTTGATTTCTGCTTGGTATCATCCAAGGGAAGGAAATGCTTCCACATAAAGTGAAAGCCAAACTTGTAATATTCATCTCCACTAAAGCTTTGAGAAAATGTTAAGAGAAAAAGCAATCTGGTTAGGAAAGTATATATGTTTATATACAAAAATAACGTCAGACAGTGTCCTTTTACAGAAGTTAAATAAATAAATAAACCACAAGTATAAATACACAACCTTTAACCATCTGAATTACTTTTAAATACCACTTCAATCTCAATAACAAAGTCACAATATCATTTATCATTCTTCAACATACTCAACTTTCTTAGGGAACAAACTCAAATGCAATGCACTTACAGGTACCAGAACATACACAATTAGTAAACACTTCAAGTTACATTCACTCCAGGTTAATAAGCAGCCAGGATGTTTAATCCAGTATCTGCAGTAGGCAAAAGAAATGCTGACTAAAGAAAGTCTACATCCCTCTCCCCTGCCACAAAGCATTTGCAGCCACGTTACAATCCAGACACATTAAAATAATTTTAAATGCAAATAAAACCTTTACCCTAATGCTACATCAAAAAAGTTTCAGGCATGAGTTTCAGGTATGTAAAACCTTTCATTTTGGCTTATCATATGTAACTGTCAATCATATCAAAAATAAAGCGATGTATTTCAAACTGCGCTCCACTGGCAATCACAACAGGTGTGCAAACACGCCAAGAAAAAAATAGAAAGAAAAATGGCAGCTTTGGCTAAGTTAGTAGCTTATGTATATATTTTTAAAAAATAGGACTAATATAGGAAAAAACAAGGAGAATTTTTGCAGGTCATCCACGTCAATTTGCCAGCTCATTACTAATGCATACTGCTTTGCACATATCAATGCTTTCACAAGCCATTTGGTTTTTCCACCAGGGAATAAATCACACAAAAGCACCATGACTAAGAGGTGCTTCTAGAATTTGTAACACGAAGTGCTATGCTTGCAATGGATCTCATGGCACAAGCAGACACCCTGTGGCAAACTCCAGCTTGTGAGATGTAATTGGAAGCTAAACGATACAACCTTTCTGCTCCAAAGGTGTTAAAATGCCCGGGAAGAACCTTCTCCACGAGACCTTTGTCCACCAGCTCTATGAGACGCTGGCAGGACGCAACATAGTCACTGATTTTGCTGTAGGGAAGCCAGTCGATCATGGATCCATCGTACACGACATCCCCGCTGAACAGGATCTTCTGCTCCTTGTCGTGCAGGCAGATGCTGCCTCGCGAGTGACCAGGCATGTGCATTACAGTAAGCTGTCGGTCTCCCAGGCTGATCACATCCCCTGCAGACAGAGGTGGGAAGGAAACAGATGCGCTCACTCTGCATGCTAAACATCACCAAAACAACAACAACAAAAGTAGGAACTAGGAAGTTGTTGAGATTTTATACATGCTTTGTGAACACCCATGTGGGAGCAGAGGCTTTTTGCTTGTCCAG